>CM040422.1:6425141-6747748 GCA_022702705.1 Papilionanthe hookeriana x Papilionanthe teres
GTGGCTTGGAAGGTGATGTTATTCCCATGTTTCTTACTATTCATACATGGATTTTCGACAGACGCTTTTGGATGGATCAACAAGAATCTTACACAATTCGTTTTAGATTTACATGGATTGTATGAGACATTAAATTTTCGAGGAAAATTTTATCATGATTAGATCAAGTTGTATGATGTATTTTCAGCAAGTTGGAATGAAAACGACTACGTCATATTTTGCCTTCACCTCTTTTTGTGCAAATTGACTATGAAACGCCACTAGAGTTAAATTAACTTTGAACGAAGAACAGAAAAGAAAAGAAAATAAATGAGAAAATTTCCTAAAAATCTGAATATTAAAATGAATTTCAAATTCACATGAACACTAAGTAAACAACAAAAAAAAACGGGATCGTTAAAGGACAAACAAAATGAATCTAAACTCTGAATTGAATTTCGATTTCAAACCTCTGATTCGAACCTTTCAATTCTTTCCTCCATCGAAATCTGTTGGAAACTCTTTTGAAATTTGAATATTCTCTTCAACTTGTCTTTAAGTCAACCTTTTCAGCTTGGTACACTTACCAGCTCCTTCCATTTCTCTTTCTTTTGTGTCTTAGAGGATCAACTAGTTCTATTGATACGGAGCCACGAACTTTGTTCGATTTGGTTCTGATGGCATGAGACTGGGTCCCTCTTCATACAGATAAATCTTCGAGACTGGAGCCTAACTTTCAGTTCACTTCGAGGCTAGAGCCTAACTTCTAGTCCTCTTTCAAACTCTCGAGACTGGTACCTAAATTCCAGTTCTCATTCCGAGGTCAGTACCTAAATTCTGACTCTCTTTCTGAGATCGATACCTAAATTTTGATTCTCTTTCGAGGTTGATACCAAATTTCAATCCTCTCTTTCGAGACTCGTACCAAATTCCAGTTCTCTCATTTCGAGGTCGGTACCAAATTCCAACTCTCATTCGAATTGATACCTAAATTTCAATTCTAAATTTTCGAGACTGGTACGTAAATTCTAGTTCTCATTCCGAGGTCGGTACCTAAATTCTGACTCTCTTTCCGAGATCGATACCTAAATTTTGATTCTCTTTCGAGGTTGATACCAAATTTCAATCCTCTCTTTCGAGACTGGTACGAAATTCGAGTTCTCCCCTTTTGAGGTCGGTACCAAATTCCGACTCTCTTTCGAATTGATACCAAATTTCAATTCAAAACTTCCGAGACTGGTACCAAATTCCAGTTCTCTTCCTTCGAGGTCGGTACCAAATTCCGACTCTCTTTCAAATTGATACCAAATTTCAATTCTAAATTTCCGAGACTGGTACATAATTCCAGTTCTCTTCCTTTAAGATCGGTAACAAATTCCGACTCTCTTGCGAATTGATACCAAATTTCAATTCTAAATTTCCGAGACTGGTACCAAATTCCAGTTCTCTTCCTTCAGGTTGGTACCAAAATCCGACTCTCTTTCAAATTGATACCTAAATTTCAATTCTAAATTTCCGAGACTGGTACCAAATTCCAGTTCTCTTCCTTCGATGTCAGTACCAAATTCTGACTCTCATTCGAATTGATACCTAAATTTCAATTCTAAATTTCTGAGACTGGAACCAAATTCCAGCTCTCTTCTTTCGAGGTCGGTACCAAATTCTGACTCTATTTCTGTGATCGATACCTAAATTTCGATTCTCTTTCAGGATTGATACTTAAATTTCAAATCTCACTCTCTCGAGATCAATACCTAAATTCTGATTCTCATCCTTTTTCCGTCGATACTTAAACTCCGATTCTCACTCCAGAGATCTGGTACCTAAATTCCAGTTCTCTTCACAATCCCGAGGTTGAAACCCAGGTTTCAATTCTCATTTCAAATCCAAATTTCAAATTCAAAATTTCCTTAAATTGATTTTAAATTAAAAATTCAATCGAAATTGAAACTCAGAACAAATCAAAATCTAAACTCACACATTGAAACTTGAAATTTAAAAGTAAAATAAAATCTAAATCAAATTCCTCAGATCTTGTGATTTGGAGTTCACCTCCTTTCCATTCCCCAGCGAGAGTTCAGGAATCCCCAGTCTTGGAAATATACTTGATACTCCCCAGCGGAAATTCTTCTATTTCATCCTAAGTTCGTCACTTGGACATCTGTTTTGGTTTTGTTGATCTCTTCGGTCAACGCCAATACGCGCGGTGTGCTTGGTTAGCACACCACACCTATTGGGGGTCCATTTGTTGACCTCAATTTTGGTGAGGTCTTTTGCTTCTCTCTTTAGTACTTAGAATCTAGCCTTAGGCTTTTCATTTCACTAATTTTAGAGGACTAGAAATGGAACCCACCATTTAGAAATTCAAACTACTTCTTAACTCCTTTGAAACCCCACAAGCTTGATTGTAGACCCCTAATCACCTAGAGGGTTGAAATCAAATGTGGAGGTTTAAAGGATGAGTTCCCTATAGGACTCTTTGGCCTTAGGAACACCCTAGATGGCCTGGTCTGGTGAGGGTTGACTTGCACATACACTACTATCTCACACACATTCCAAGTCCTAAAGCCACACTCTCACCCATGTCGGCATATTTTTAGGTTAGGTGTTTTATTTTGGAAAAAGGGGTCGCCTACAGAAATTGTGGGCGAATTTTCATATTTTAAATTTAATTTAAATATATATATAGTTTAAAAGATAACATTTGATTTTAAAAGTAATTTTAAGTTTAAAAGTTTTAAGATATGAAATCAAACCGATCTCGCATCCCAGAATAGTTTATATAAACGAGCACCGCACCACAAGCCGTGTATCTATCCCGAAGAATAGACACACTTTGCTTGATGATGGGCCTCAATTAAATAAACTAGGAGATTTGTGACATCTGTTTGGTCTGCGAACCAATTTTATAAGCCGACAAATTCCCCTACTTAATATAAATGAATTAAGCAGGGTTTATATTACCTGGGTTCTTAAAGTTCCCTTTAGAGGCAAGCCCCTATAGTTAATTACATCTTAAATGACGGGAATCATTTAAGAAAACTCTCGATAATGATCAGTTATTTTGCTCTCAAGAATCTCAAAGTTTGAAGTTTTTAAAGGATTGGATTTTGGAAATTCAAAAGGGAATGACTCAAAATTTGGAACAATTTGTTTTTGAGAATCCAAAGGAAGAGAAGTAGGAGAAGCTGAGGATCCAAGAAGAATCTTGGCAACTTCCCAAACTATCCTATTGTTTGGCTTAGATTTGAGAAAATCCTAATATTATCTGATAGTTCAATCTTGCCAATTTTAGTGAATTAGGACTTATATTAGTATGACATAATCATACGAATAGCCACAAAGATGTGAGGGTTTATGTAGTACCGAACGACTACCTCGGAGTCCTAAGACCGGTTAGGGCTTAATTTACGTAACATGATTATGCAAATGCCTAACGAAGAATTGAGGATTTATGTTGCACTAGGCAAACTACCTCGAAATCCTATGGCTTTGTAGTTTAAATTCTAGGACAGTTTTGCTGACGTAGACTCAGGTTTTGCTGATGACGATGGCCATCTTTGCCCACCATGCTCTGAGCTCCATATTGTTGCAGAGGTTTAGTATTAGAAGTCATAAATCAGGAGATGAGAAAAGTGTTTTGGTTTAGAGAAAATCCTAAAATCCAAGTGTTTTTTTAATATTTTAATTAAAACAAATCTTAAGGTTGATTAAACAGAACCGATTAAGATCCCACGGTTCCGTCATCCGAGCACCAGTTATTTTCATCGAATTCACTTAGTCCGAGATGAATTTGCTAAACTCAGCTGAATGAGTTCCACACCTTCATTTAGGCCGTGGGAAATCCTGTTAGCGACACGTGGGTTACATCATCAGAGGTATTCCCGATCATTCGATGAGACATTTTAATTTAGTTGCAATTGTAGTTTTGTTGTACTGTTTGTGATTAAATTTTGAGTTGTTTTATATTTTGAAATGTTGTGGCGGTGATTTTTATCTTGTAATGACTTTTAATTTAGTTTTGGTTTCAGTTCAGGGACTATCCTAAAGGTTTTGGTTTTCATGCAACAGTTGTTTATCATGCAAGAAAAGTAAAGTGCATTTGCAATAAAGTAAATTGTAGTAAAATAAAAGCGTACCTGGAGGATCTTCCTGTCATCCCAAGCTGCACTTAAAACATATGTTAGGGCATTTAAATATTCCAACAAGTACCTAGATAAAGCTAAGTGAAAGGTTTTGATTGTCTACCAAAGTCCTAATCCTATAGCTAGTCATCTCCTATGACGTCTAGATTCTTGTGTTTTGGTTTAAGGACGATTTCTTCATCAAAGAACAATTAAATTCAATTTTTCTTATAAACATCCTATCATATTGAGGAAGTGCTTAAGAAGAATCTTAAACATCTTTTCAATATCTCTAGGATTGTTTTAAGTCCAAGAGAATTTAATTATACAAGTGAATTAATCATCCAGGAGTTTAAGTTTTGTTCTTTTTGCTCAGTGAACTAGGATATTTGAATATCCTATAAGTGAGGCAACACTTCACTTGATGCCTCATTTAAGAGTTATAATAATAAGAGCTTTAAAAGGGCAAATCAAATTATTAAATATTTTTATGATTTAAACCTAATGATTTAATTTTAATTTTGATTTAATTATAAAAAATTAGTTTAAGTTTGGAATAGTGTTCATGTTATTTTAGATTTAATTCTTAATGATTTCATTTAGGTATGTTAATTTTAATTTTAATTTAATTTAATTTCAATTTAATTTTAACTTAATTTAATTTAAATTTAATTTTTAATTTTAATTTAGTTTAATTTTAATTTAATTTAATTTAGTTTAATTTAACTTACTTTAACTTAATTTGGTCTCAATTTATTTTCTTTTAATTTAATTTAATTTGATCTTAATTTAATCTCAATTTTAATTTAGTTGAGATTATTCTTTTAATTTTTAATTAATTTTTTTTTAATTAAGACTTAAGTATTATTGAAGTGATTTATTTAGGGATTTTTAAATTAAAGAATAAGTATCCTCTTAAATAATATCCCTACTTTAATAATTTCAATATTCCATTAATCTTCCAAATTTGATTAATTAATTAATTAAGGTTTACTTTAATTATTCTTAAAATGATTGGTGGGTTCTTACCCTTAACTATTTAAGTTTCAATCATCCAAAATCAGTTTAAATCAAATATTTTACCCTCCCCCTTTTGATTAATCCTAAAATTTTAATTAAAGGTTGAAAATTTCAATTACCATTTTGCCCTCCAAGCTTAAAAATTTTATAACTCACTAAATTAAGCTCAAATGAAATTGAAATTTTTGTGTGACCTCAATTACATGTCAATTAAGACATTAGAGGAGAAAATGTGATTTTTCTGTATTTAATTTATTTATGTGACTATTTTTTATAAAAAATAAGGATTTTCAAGGAAAATTCAATAACATGACCAAAGAAATGTTTCTATCTTTAAGAAAATTATGGGATATTCCTAATAACCAGAGGACCATTTGGACCAATTTTGGTGATTTTTTGAATTACATTTTATTTATTAGAATTATTTTGAATTTTGGAGTATTAATTAATTTTAAAATAAAATTAGAGTTGAAAAATAGATTTTATATTTTTTATAAATCTCTCTAACCTCAGGGAGTCCAGAGAAACAAATTTTGTATTTTTCTGATTTTTCTTTGATTTATTAGAATTATTTTAGTGAAAAGGTTGGAAAATATATTTTTTAATATTAAAAATTACATTAAGCCTTTACAATTCAATATCTTACCTTAGGGACTTAAGAAAAATATTTGGTTTGTTCCTAAATGATTAGAATTAAAAATGTGACATTTTGGTGATTTTTAATATTTTTATGATTTTTATTATTTTTTAATTATTAATAATATTAAAATAATGATAAAATCAACTTTTTTAGAAAATTACAATTTTAATTTTCCTAAGTTCCTCGGATATCAGAGAAGCTCCAAAACCATTTTTGTGAATTTTTTGAAAGTATTTTGCGAGTTATAAATTTTTAAAGTTTAATTTTACCCATTTTGCTTAAGAGGCTTAATCAACCCATTTGGTAGGGTTAATCAAGTCCAATTGGTTTCAAATTTTTATGTGGTGTTCTCCTATCCCTAGAGGACAATGGAGGATTATTTTTAAATTAATTTGATGTGTGGTTAACCCTAATTAATTAAAGTTCAATTTTGGGTATTTAGGCCAATTAGGGTTGTTCCAAGTGAATTATCTCAAAACTTATTTTTCCTAGGTTCCTCTGGTCACAAGAAACATCACCAAATTTTCCTAGAATTTATTTCTCAACATGTTAATTACTGGAATTAAAATACTCAAAACAGCAACATGAACTTGGAAAATCAATAACTTCTCATAGGGATGGCCTCTGACCTTGGAAAATTCAGGGAATGTTCCCAAGTTCAGAGGCTTCAAAAGCCCTATGGTCTCATGCCATGATGAATTTCCTATGCAAATGGGGAATTAAAACAATGCAGAGAGTAAATAAATCATTAAAAAAATACTTAATGAAATTACTTGATTTCTTTAAAACATTATTCTCCTCTGTTCACTGAGCAAGAGGGTATTTTTATTTTATTTTTAGCATTTTTCTACACAAAGTTATGGATTTTTGAAGTTCTGGGCATTTAATAAATAAGAAAAATCCATAATTTTCTATTTATCCTACGCGGCGCCGCGTCAACCTTAGCGGATCTGAAAGGCCACGCGGCGTCTCCTGGTTCGGTGCCGCCATCTGAGTCAGCTGCTACGGTTCCCGCGGTTCACGCACGATCTCCTGGTCCGACGCAATCCGAGCCGTCCGTCCAATACACGCTGAGATGAACGGCATCCGTTCATCATCCCCAATCGCTCTCAGCCGAGAACCGTCCACACTAAATCCTTAATATCTCACTCAATACTTAGCATATTTTTGTGTTCTTGGGCTCTATGGATTCGTCTCGAAGAGACGAATACATCTATATGGTGATAATGCATTGAAATTAAGGCATTTGAAATAGAGAATCCCCAGAAGCTCAGGATAAAGAATTAGCGCATATCTTAGCTCAGATAAGTGTGGCTTCAATCTGAGAGTTGTGTCACGTTCGATTGAGTCCAAGCAAGCTCTAGATAAAGTCTCTTGGCCTGGTGAATTGTCTAGGTATGATTTTGACCAAGCCCGATCACAACCTTTGGAGTACGGAACGAGTGGTTGGTCCGGAGAGGGGCTTCCACTGGGGAACTCCTTCTCTTGGTCTTGTGTAGGTGTGGGTGAGTTTAATTTGATTTTGGTGGAGAATTTGGAGATGTCCTGGTTTTGGGTGGAGTTTTGGCTGAGAAATTGGGTTCTGTTGGTGGGGATTAGGGCAGATTGTCACTGTGGATGAATTGCTCTAAGTGTGGGGAGTAGTCTAGAACAATTTTGGCAGAGTTTCCTTAAGGTTTGTTTCAGCACCTCCCTTGGCCGAGAGGAGGGGGTGTTTAAATAGAGCTGGCTGGAGGGCCTCCCAGGGGGGTTAATGGCTGGGATCAGCTGCTCTGGGCAAGGGAAGAACAGCTCCAACGGCCACTAGGCATGAGACAGCTCAGCAAGAGAGAATTTCAATATTTGGCTCCTTCCAAGGTCTCGGCCATGGTGTTTTTTGGCGGCTGTGGTGGCTGACCGGCCAGGCATGGGTCACCCTCAGGGTCAGGGAGGTCAGAGCTTGGTTCCTGTGAGTTCAATTGATGGTTGCCATGTGTAAAGAGGATGACTTGAAATGGAAAGGGTAAGGGCTCATTTTGGGCTCAAATTGGTCAACCCATGATTTTGGGCTTGGTTCACCTCCCCATGACATGGTTTTGGGCTGGGTGAATCAGTTGGGTCAGCTGGTCTTAAGTGGAGAAGTCTCCATCCAAGAATATTTGGATTAAATTTGGGTTAAGGGGAATCATGAGTAAGGTTAATGACTTTTAGCAAGTGCTTAAAGGACCTCCTCCTTTTACCCAATGTGGTAAGGTCACATGTAAACAACTCACATGGCTTGCATGTGGCTTAAGAATGGCTTGGTTTCAAGGAAATGGGTTTAAGGATTTATGGTATTTTGGTGTAAAATTGGGATGGTTTGTCATATGGCTTTGTTTAGAAAGATTTGATTGCTGATTTAGGACTTAGGAATGATTTTAATTATGTGAGGATGGGATGAGATTGTAATGTGGGCTTTAGGATGGGCTTGGGCTTTTGAGTTTGTTTAGGAATGGGCTTTTGAATGTCCTTTGGAAGTGGGCTTTTAGATGAAAATTTTGCAAAGGGCCATGCCAAATAAATGTTGGGTTTAGTTTAAGGATGTGTCTTGAATGATTTGAAGCAAATTTGAGGTGGTTTGGAATTGAATTAGGTTGAATTTGGGTTTATTTGGTAAATGGGCCAATGTAGGTCAAATTGGGCTAATTTGGGCCAATGTAGGTCAAATTGGGCTAATTTGGGCCAATGTTGGGCTAGGGTTGAAGTTGATGTAAAATTAATGTTGGGAAATGTTTATGGGAGTGTTTCAAAGAGGTTTTAACTTTGGTTGGGTTTTGGTTTTGGGACTTGGGCTTATTTGGGTTAGGTTTGGGTTTAGGTTAAAATTGGGCATTTTGGTTTTGGGTTGAATTTAAATGGGGTTTGGGTCCAAATTTTAGGCAAATTATGTTAGTGTTTTGTTTGTGGGGATGTTAGGGAAGGTTTAGAAAAGGTTTGGGGTCAATTGGAGTTGAATTGGTTTGGTTTGGGCTAACTTTGGGTCATGAGTCCAAATTGGGCTTTAAGGTCAAAAGTGAAATTGGATTCAAATGTTAATCAAATTGGACTTGGATTTGGTCTAGATTGATATTGTGGATATTAATTTGAAGTTTAGAATTGAATTGGACGAAAATTGGGGTCAATTGGGTAGATTTGGTTTGACATTGGTTGACTTGGGTTTATGAACGGGCTAAATTGGGGGTTTTGGTAAAAGTGGGGTAAATTGTCAAAATTGGCCCATGGTGTAGTTGGACAAAATGAAATTGGGAATATTTGGGATTTTCTGGAATTTTCTGGGATTTTTCTGAATTTTTGGATTTTTTGGCTAAGAGGGGCATTTTGGGTATTTGGAGGGTATTGGGGGGTATTTTTGGAATTTTTGGTATTTTTGGCTATGGATGATCAATTTGATTGGTGAGGAAATGTTTAAGGTTAATTTTGGGAAATTTTGGGTGATTTGGAAATTTTGGAGGATTTGGGCAATTTTAAGGGCTTTTGGTAGGCTTGATAGGTGTAGGGTCCCTAGGGCTAAAAATTGAAATTTTGGAAAAATGATGACTGATCAAATATGAGTAAAATGGAATCACTTTGATTGAGCCATGAAGCCATATTAAGCCTATATGAGCCATGAGAGGACTCATTTGAGGCATTCAGTATGTTGTTCCTAAGCCTCTTAGCCAGGGGCTTAGGGGTTAAGGTCCATCCATATGAATTACCTTCATGAGTCAAGGAGTCAAGTTGGGTATGGGTGTGGTTTTAGGATTTGGATTGTGTGTGTGAGAGTGTAGAGTATGAGTGTAGTGAGTGTGTAAGTCAACCCTCACCATACTGAGCCACCTGGGTGTTCCTAAGGCCCGAAGAGTCCTATGGGGAACTCATCCTTTAAACCTTCACTTTCGATCTCGACCCTCTAGGTGATTAGGGGTCTACAATCAAGCTTGTGGGGTTTGTAGGGAGGCAAGAAGTGGTTCGAATTTCTAAGAGATGGGTCCCAATTCTAGTCCTCCAAGATAGTCGAAGGAAAAGCCTAAGGCTAGATCCTAAACACTAAAGAGGGAGAGAAGACCTCATCAAAAATGAGGTCAACAAATGGACCCCCAATAGGTGTGGTGTGCTAACCAAGCTCACCGCGCGTATTGGTGTTGACCGAAAAAATCAACAAAACCAAAACACATGTCCAAGTGACAAACTTAGGACGAAGTAGAAGAATTTCCGCTGGGGAGAATCAGGTAAATCTCCAAGACTGAAGATTCCAGAACTCTCACTGGGGAAAAAGGAGGTGAATTTCAGATCACAAGATTTTAAGAGTTTGGATCTTAGATTCGCTTAATTTTTTATTTCAAGTTTTAATTCTGAGTTTGAATTTCAATTTGAGTTTCAATTTTAGTTTTATGCGGAGAAAAGAGTAGGGCTAAGGCCCACCCGAATGCATTTGTATGCTGAGAAAGAATAGGACAAATCTTATGCCATATATGTATGCTGAGAAGGATAAGGATTGAGCCTATCCCAAATGCTGAGGAAGAATAGGACAAAGCCGATCTGAAATGCAGAGTGCTTTAATTTCAATTTCTTGCTGAGAGGATCAAAATTTGAGATTGCTGATAAAGGAGTAGGACTGTGCCTATCCCGAGTGCTGAGAATCGCTGAGAAGGGAGTAGGATGGAAGCCTATCCCGAGAGCTGAGAATTGCAGAGAATATGTTGAGATGGGAGTACGGCGGAAGCCTATCCCGAGTGCTGAGAATTGCTGAGAAGGGAGTAGGGCGGAAGCCTATCCCGAGTGCTGAGATTTTCTAAGATGGGAGTAGGGCGGAAGCCTATCCCGAATGCTGAGATTGTTGAGATTGCTGAGATTTGCTGAGATGGGAGTAGGGCGGAAGCCTATCCCGAATGCTGAGATTTGCTGAGATGGGAGTAGGGTGGAAGCCTATCCCGAATGCTGAGATTTCTTTGAGATGGGAGTACGGCGGAAGCCTATCCCGAATGCTAAGATTGCTGAGATGGGAGTACGGCGGAAGCCTATCCCGATTGCTGAGATTGCTGAGATGGGAGTAGGGCGGAAGCCTATCCCGAATGCTGAGATTTGCTGAGATGGGAGTAGGGCGGAAGCCTATCCCAAATGCTGAGATTGAAATGAGATACGAAAGTGCTCCATATCCCATGGGAATCAATCAAAGTCTGATTACTTGGCGAAGGGTACGAACCTATGCCATCCGAATCAAATTGAAGATTCCTCGTAATTCTGAAATCATCCCGAGAGAGGGTTTCAGAGGAGGTCTGGAATAGATCTTGATTTGAAGAAGGATTGGAGGATTTGAAAAGATGGACGTAAACTGGAATTCAATTTGAGCTTTAGATTTGTTTTGTTTGTTCTTTAATTATCCCATTTTTTTGTTTATTTGGTGTTCATGTGGATTTGAAATTCTTTTAATGTTTGGATTTTTATGGATTAGAGTTCTTATTTATTTTCTTTTTCTTTTCTGTTCTTTGTTCGAAGTTCATTTAACTTTAATGGCGTTTTCCAGTCAATTTGCACAAAAAGAGTTGAAGGCAAAATGTGACATGGTCACTTTCATTCCAATCTTGTTGACGATACATCATACAACTTGATCTGAAATATTTCTCATACAATCCATGACTCAAAACGGACTATGTATGATTCTTGTTGATCCATCCAAAAAGTATCTGTTAAATCCATGTCTGAATAATGAGATGCATGGTCAATAACATCACCTTCCAAGCCATCCTTGGCAGGAATGCCGCATGGATGTGCATTGGAGGTGTGCTATTTCTCATGTAACTCATAGCTCGTAGGGCCGGAGATTCTCCAATTTTGGATCTGGCTGGAAGTGGTAAGGTGCCCTTCTGTCGTCCATCCTTCTAAAAGTGACGGAGATCCGCTCCACTGGTACTCCCGGTATACAATGTTTTGCGATGTCTGCTCCATTTCCTTGTAATATCATGACGGAACCTACCGGAAGTGGTATCTCCACCGGCCCTCGGAATTTACCCGGGCCTGCTATCCAGAGGTCAGATCCGAACATAATATTGCATTGGTTGACGAACGAGACTATGCAGAAATGTCTGACAAAGTCATGGTGGTCTATGTGTGGAGGTATGCAGTCGTCCTTCTGATAAATGTTGATGATGCAACTGTTGGTTATGCAGTCTGCTGGCAGTACCCTCCACGTTATCATTCTTTTCACCATTCTTTTAATTATTCTCGGCATTGGATCCACCTCACTGTGATGGAGTATCCCTGGTGGATTTCCTTTTACGTCCTCTGCTGAAGTTATAGCAACATCCGCATTGTATTGTGACTCTTCCTTTCCACGGCATCCATTTCGGGGTTCCGAATAAGTCTTTTCTCTCACACGGCTACCTTGACCCATCTTCGAAGTTCTAAAATGTAATCCACTATCTCGTTGTTGCTCGTACTACGAGAATACACTGTGTGTAACTCGAGGCCTTCCAAAATGTTGATTCTTACGCACTCTAATCCTTTCAAAGTATTCGAAAGTCTTCTTCTCGACATTTTGCATTCTTTCTAGTACATATTCTGGGATGATTTGCAAGTGACGAGGCCTAGTAACGCATTGAGGGATGTATGGCTCAATCCCGTCACGTTCTCCTGCATACCTGGCTCCTCGGGGATTGTCTCTGTCGGGACATCCTCCGGGGTTGCTTCTGCAACAAGGTTCTTCTGATATGGTATCTCTATCTGACGTCGAGGCAATCTCTCTGCCTCTGATCTTTTCAGAGTTTCTCTTATCCTTTCTGTTGATCTTGGAGCTTGTTCTCTCTTTTCAGGTTCCTGATGAACCGGTATCTTTGAAATGTGTGTGTCTGTGAAGGTGGTTGTTTCCTCATGTTGATCTGCTACAAGTTTAGTCAACATATTGCAGATACGACGATTTTTATTCCTTCTTTGAGTAGCAGTGAGCGTAGCTCTCCTTACTTCTTGAATTTCTGCGGGTGCGGCGCTGACGAGCCTGCCCTCTTCCGTGGCAACTACTGACTTGATTTTCTTGCTTTCCTCGGTGTTCGCCTTTCTTTTCTTGTTGCTGGATTGGCGGCTTGGGCCACCCATCTTCATCACTGTCTGGCTATGAAGCTCTTCTCGGTCCACTGGGACCCAATCATTTTCTTCATACTGTAGGCTGGCTGGTGTGAAGTCAGAATCAATTTCTATCACTGCTCCATCCTTCACCCTCTTTTCATTGAGTGCGAGACTCACGCCATTTTTAAAGTTTAGGACCAACCGCCCGTTCGACATTTCCCTGCAAAGAAGACAAGGAAAGGATCAGGGGCTGTACTAAGAACAAGAACATTAAGAAAGTATTTATCACTGAAGATTTTCTATTCACTTATTCCAATTTTAATTTTTAAGTAAAATAGGAAAAGATAAAGAAAGATCAGGAAAAAGATTTGATTTGAAAGGAAGGGTAAAACTTTATTATTATGATTTTCACATATTTTATTTTTAGTACATTTATTATTATTTTTTTATTATTTTATCCATTTTTATGTTTTTGGGTTCGGACCCAGTCACAAAGTGATTGATTCACCTGTATTTCTAGGGATAAGACTCTATTTTAGAGGCCACCCTTCGAAACATCAGGTTGCGTAATACTTCTTCAAATATCGTCCATTGATTGGAAGCATTTATCGTTCTCCTTGGTAATTCACAAGTTGGTAGGAGCCTCCTGAGTAGACTGCCTCGACCACAAACGGCCCTTCCCAAGTCGGTTCAAATTTGCCTCCTATCTTGCGATGTACAAGAATAGGTCTTCTGAGAACAAGAACTAAGTCACCAACTTTGAAAGTTCTCGGGCGGACCAGTTTATCATGGGCCTGGATCATCTTAGCTTGGTACAGTTCCAAATTTTGTTGCGCTGCAAGTCTTTTTCCTTCCAAGTTTTCCAGTTCTTCCAGTCGTAACCTGGCATTTTATTCTGTAGTAATTTTATTTGCAACTGCAACCCCGAGTGATGGAAGCTAGACTTTCAATGGTAACACTGCCTCGGACCCGTATACTAAAGCATAAGGCGTAGACTGAGTAGGAGTCCTAAAAGTCGTCCTGTAGGCCCATAAGGCTTCTAACAATTTCTCGTGTCAATTTCTCTTGTTGTCATCCAAAGTTTTCTTTAAAATTTGAATGATAGTTTTATTAAAAGCCTCGACCAAGCCGTTTGCTCTTGGGTAGTAGATTGTTGAGTATCGCCAATCGATTCCATATCTTCTGACAAAATTATTGATCTTTATACTTCTAAATGCAGACCCATTATCTGAAATGATTCTGCGCGGTACTCCGAAACGGTAGACGACTTGATTTTTGAAAAACTATAGCACGTGGTGTGCCTTTACTTCTCTAAGTGGAACTGCTTCTGCCCATTTAGAAAAGTAGTATGTAGCTGCAAGGATGAAGCGATGTCCTCTTGAAGAAGGTGGTTCTATCGGACCCACTATATCTGTGCCCCAACACGCAAATGGTCACGACGTAATTGTCGGATGTAGCACATTTGGAGGTTGGTGTAGAACCACTCCGTGCACTTGGGACTGGTGACAACTTTTGGCAATCTTCATGCAATCGGTCATCATAGAGGGCCAGTAGTACCCTAGTCTTTTAATTTTCATTTTCATTTTCGGACCCGACTGATGAGCGCCACAAAGTCCTAAATGCACTTCTTTGACAATTTCACGAGCCTCGTACCCGTTCAGGCATCTTAACCACATTTGATCAAAAGACCTTTTGTATAATGTACTGTTTATTAATGCGTAAGACAGAGTTCTTTTCTTGATTTGATGTGCTAATGACTTATCGTCTGGTAATTTCCCTATTTGCAGGTAGTCTATTAGCGGCTGACGCCAATCTTCTGTGTTTTCCGTCACTGCTGCAACTAATTCCTCTGCTTTTTTTTATTTATGTATCATATCCATGTCGGGATGTGATAGGACCTGTCGTCCTTGAACTAACACTTCAACTGACTCATCTTGTGAGCAGGAAAATTCTTTTGCAAGGCGAGCTAGCGCATCCGCGAGAGCATTTTCTCTTCTGGGGATCTTGTAGATTGTTATATTCGAAATTTGTTCCAACAGTTTCATGGCATACTGAAAGTATTGCTCGAGTCTTGGCTTTAAGATTCTGTATTGTCCGGCGACCTGTTGAATGATCAACTGAGAATCTCCATAGATATTGATATCCGTTATTCCCTTTTGAATAGTTAGTTCTAGTCATGTTATGAGGGCTTCGTATTCTGCCTCATTGTTTGTGCACGGCTCTATTAAGTGGTAGGAGTGCCTTAACATCCCCCGCTCCAGTTTTATAAAGATTAATCCGTTTCCTGCTTTACCGGGCACTATCGTTTGCAATTCTTTGTCTTTCTGTGTTGAGGACGCTCCGTCGAAGTATAGTTCCCAACGTTGATCATCAGTGTCTTCTAGGCTCATTAATTGTTCGTCTGGCAAGTCGTCGTCGAGAGGCGAATCTGCCGGTAAAAGGTGTCTTTGCAAGGAAATCAGCTAGAACTTGTCCCTTTACGGTACGAAGAGGCACGAAAGTTATGTCGAATTGCAATAATATCATCGACCACCTGGCAAGTCTGCCAGAAAGTGTTGGACGGTGTCGGCATATTTTTAGATTAGGTGTTTTATTTTGAAAAAAAAAGGGGTCGCCTACAGAAATTGTCGGCGAATTTTTAAATTTAATTTACATATATATATGATTTGGAAAGTAGTATTTTGATTTTTTAAAAAATAATTTTAAAAATTTTAAGATATGAAATCAAACTGATCTCACATCTCAAGTAGTTTATGTAAACGAGCACCGCACCACAAAACGTGTGTCCATTCCGATGAATAGGCACAATGTTTGATGATGGGGCTCGATTAAATAAACTAGGAGATTTGTGACATCCGTTTGGTCTGCGAACCAATTTTATTTGCCGACAAGTTCCCCTGCTTAATGTGAAAGCATTAAACAGGGTTTATATTACCCAGGTTCTTAATATTCCCTATAAGGGCAAGCCCCTATAGTTAATTACATCTTAAGTGACGGGAATCACCTAAGAAAACTCTCGATAATAATCGGTAGTTCGCTCTCAAGAATTTCAAAGTTTAAGTTTTCAAGGATTGAATTTTAGAATTTCAATAGGGAATGGATTAAATTTGGAACATTTTATTTTGGGAATTCAAAGGAAGTAAGGTAGGAGAAATCACAGATCCGAAGCGAGCTTCGGTAATTTCCCGACTATCCTATTGTTTGGCTTGAATTTAGGAAGACCCTAATGTTTATTTAATATTTCAATCTTGCCAAATTTTAATTAATTAGGACTTATATTCGTGTGATGTGATCACACAAATAGCCTCGAAGATGTGAGGGTTTATGTCGTATCGGACGACTACCTCGGAATCCTAAGATCAGTTAGGGCTTAATTTACATGGCATGATCATGCAAATGCCTAACAAAAGGTTGACGATTTATGTTGCACTTGGCAAACTACCTCGAAGTCCTATGGTTTAGTTATTTAATTCTATGAATGTTTAGCTGATGTAGAGTTGTTTTGCTGACGAAGATGGCCATGCTGCCCACCGTGCTCCAAGCTCCTTGTTGTTGCAAAGGTTTAATTATAGAAGGTAAAAATTAAGAGATGAGAAAAGTGTTTTGTTTTAGAAATCTTAAAGTCCAAGTGTTTTTTAATATTTTAATTAAAACAAATCTTAAAGTTGGTTATAACAACACCGGTTAAGATCCCACGGTTCTATCCTTCCGGCATCGTTATTTTTATCGGATCCACTTAGTCCAGATGAATTTGCTAAACTCAACTGAATGAGTTCCACACTTTCATTTAGACTGTGGGAAATCCCATTAGCAACACGTAGGTTACATCATCCGAGGTATTCCCGATCATCCAACAAGACGTTTTAATTTAGTTGTAGTTGTAGTTTTGTTGTTCTGTTTGTGATTAAATTTTGAGTTGTTTTATATTTTGAAATGTTGTGGCGGTGAATTTTATCTTGTATTGACTTTTAATTTAGTTTTGGTTTCAGTTTAGGGACTATCCTAAAGGTTTTGGTTTTCATGCAACAGTTGTTTATCATGCAAGAAAAGTAAGTGCGATGCGATTAAGTAAATTGCAATAAGTAAATTGCAATAAAATAAAAGCGTACCTGGAGGATCTTCCCGTCATCCCAAGCTGCACTTAAACACAATTTAGAATATTTAAGCATTTAAAGCAAGTTCCTAGGTAAAGCTAAGGAAAGGGTTATGGTTTTCTACCAAGTTCCTAATCCTATAG
Organism: Papilionanthe hookeriana x Papilionanthe teres; assembly: GCA_022702705.1. Taxonomy (NCBI): domain Eukaryota; kingdom Viridiplantae; phylum Streptophyta; class Magnoliopsida; order Asparagales; family Orchidaceae; genus Papilionanthe; species Papilionanthe hookeriana x Papilionanthe teres. Next base: position 6,442,198 of record CM040422.1, read on the forward strand.
CTAGTCATCTCCTATGACGTCTAGGTTCTTGTATTTTGGTTTGAGGACGATTTTCTTCATCAAAGAACAATTAAGTTCAATTGTTCTTATAAACATCCTATCATATCGAGGAAGTGCTTAAGACAAATCTTAAACATCTTTTCAATATTTCTAGGATTATTTTAAGTCCAAGAGAATTTAATTATACAAATGAATTAATTATCCAGAAGTTCAAGTTTTGTTATCTTGCTCAGCAAACTAGGACATTTGAATATCCTATGAGTGAAGTAACACTTCACTTAACACTCCGTTTAGGAGTTATGACAACAAGAGCTTTTGAGAGCAAATTAATGTTCAAGTGATTTATGATTTAATTTAATTTCAATTAATGGGTTTAAGTTTGGAATAGTGTTCAAGTTGTTTTAGATTTATTTTTTTTTGAATTCTTTATGTCTTAAGTGATGTTATTTTTAATTCAGTTTAATTTAATTTAATTTTTAATTTGATTTAATTTGGTTTAGTTTTAATTTTAATTTAATTTATTTAATTTAATTTAATTTTAAATTTAACTTGATTTTTTTTATTTTAATTTAATATAATTTAATTTAATATGTTTTAATTTAATTTAATTTAATTTAATTTAATGTGATGTAATTTAATTTAATTTAATTTAATTTAATTAAAATTTTAATTTAATTTAATTTAAATTTAAATTTAAATTAATTTAATTTAAACTTTAATTAAATTTTCATTTAATTTTATTTTGGATTTTAATTTAATTTAAATTTTAATTTAAATTTATTTTTAATTTTAATTTAGTATTTTATTTTTTATGTTTTAAAGATGATTTAATTTTAATTGTTAAATTATTAATTTAATTGAAATTTTAAAAGAATTTAATTTAAATAATTTAACTTTAATTTAATTTAATGATTAAGTCTTTTAGCATTTTAAACTTTAAATTTGGATTATGATTTTAATTAGGAATTAAATATTATTGAGGTGATTAATTTAGGGATTCTTAAATTAAAGAACAAATCTCCTCCTAATAATATCCCTATTTTAATAATTCCAATTTTATTATTCTTCCAAATTTAATTAATTATTTAATTAAGGTTTATTTTAATTATATTCAAATTGTTTTGTAGGTTTCTACCCTTTAATTATTTAAATTTCAATCATCCAAATCAGATTAGGATCAAACATTTTACTCTTTCATTTTATTAAGCCTAAAGTTTTAATTAAGGGTTAAAATTTTAATTACCATTTTGCCCTTCAACCTACTAATTTCATAACTCACTAAATTGAGCTTAAATGAATTTGAAATTTTTATGTGACTTCACTCATATGTCAATCAAGACATTAGAGGAGAAAATGTGATTTTTATGTATTTAATTCATTTATATAATTATTTTTTGTAGAAAATAGGGATTTCCAAGGAAAATTCAATAAGATGACCAAGGGAATTTTTTTGTCCATAAGAAAATTATGAGACATTACTAATGACCAAAGAACCACTTGGACCAATTTTGGTGATATTCTGAGTTATATTCTTTTTATTATAATTATTTTGAGTTTTGGAGTATTAATTAATTTAAAAATAAAATAAAGGTTGAAAAATAAATTTTATATTTTTCAAAAATCTCTCTGATATCGAGGAAATAAAAGAACCAATTTTTACAATTTTTTGATTTTTCTTTGATTTATTAGAATTATTTTAGTGGAAATGTTAGAAAAAGCTTTTTTTTTAATTTTAAAATTACCTTAGGGCTTTAAAATTTAATATCTCATCATAGAGACTTAAGAAAAATATGGGGTTTGTTCCTAAGTAATTAAAATTCAAAATGTGACATTTTGGTGAATTTTATTATTTTTGTGATTTTTATTATTTTTTAATTATTAAAAATATTAAAATAATGCAAAAAATCAACTTTTTAGAAAATTGCAATTTTAATTTTCTTAAATTCCCCTGATATCAGAGAGGCTCCAAAACCAATTTTGTGAATTTTTGAGAAGCATTTTGAAAGTTATGAATTTTTGAAGTTTAATTTTGGCTAAATGGCTTAATCAACCCATTTGATAGGGTTAACTAAGTCTAATTGACTTTAAACTTTTATGGTGGGTTCCTCTGATCCTAAAGGTTAGTGGAGAATTGATTTCAAGTCAATTTGATGTATGATTAGTTCTAATTAATTAAGGCTCCATTTTGGGTGTTTAAGCCAATTAGGGTTATTCCAAGTGAGTTAACTCAAAACCTATTTTTCCTAGGGTACTCTGGTCATAAGAAACATCACCAAATTTTTCTGGAATTTATTTCACAACATACTAATTATTGGAATTAAAATACTCAGAATAGTGACCTAGAATTGAAAAATCAATAACTCTTCATAGGGATGGCCTCTGACTATGGAAAATTCAGGGAATGTTACCAAATTCAGAGGCTTCAAAAGCCCTATGGTCTCATGCCATGGTGAATTGTATACATGCATGGAGAATTGAAATAGTGCAGAGAGTAAATAAATAATTAAAAATAAAATACTTGATGAAATTACATAATTTCTTTTCCACATTATTCTCCTCTGTTCACTGAGCAAGAGGGTATTTTTATTTTATTTTTAGGATTTTTCTACACAGAGTTATGAATTTTCCAAGTTCTGGTAATTAATTAAATAAGAATAATCCTATTTTTCTACTTAAGTGATGCGGTGCCAGCTCAACCTCGGCAGCTCCGAACGCACACGCGTCGTCTCCTGATTCGGCGCTGCCATCCGACTCAGTGCTCCAGGGCCCCGCGGTACACGTACCATCGCGCTGTCTGGCTCAATCCAGACCGTCCGCTCGATACACGCTCGATCCGACGGCTCCCAGTCATCGTCTACGATTGGTGTGCACCCGTGACCGTCAACCTTCCAACACTAATTTCTTACTCGATTCTCAATGGAATTTTGTGTTCTTATGCTCTATGGATTGGTCTTGAAGAGACGAACACATCCATACGGTAAACATGCATTGAAATTGATTCAAATTAAATGGAGAATCTCTGTAAGCTCGGGAAGACGAATGAGTCCATACCTTTGCTGAGAGAAGTGAAGCTTCAATCTGAGGGTTGTGTCACCTTCGATTGGGTCCAAGCAAGCTCTAGATGAAGTCCCTTGGCCTGGTGAATTGTCTAGGTATGATTTTGACCACAGCCGAATACAAAGCTTGGAGTCTGGAACAGGTGGGTGGCCTGGAGAAGGGGCTTTTGCTGGTAAACTCCTTCTCTTGGTCTGGTGAAGGTGTAGGACCAATCAATTTGGGGATTGGCTCACTGTGGAGAAGTGTCCTGTTTTTGGGTGGAATTTGGACTCTGAAATTGAGCTCTGGTAATGGGGATTAGGGCAAATGGGCACTGGAGCTCAATTGCTCTAAGTGTGGAGAGTGGTCTGGGACAATTTTGGCAGAGTTTCAGTAGGTTTATTTCAGCACCTCTTCCATGGCCGAGAGGGGTGAAGTTTAAATAGGAGAGGGTGGAGGGCCTCCCAGGGGGTTTAAGGCTTGAGATCAGCTGCTCAGGTCAAGGGAAGAACAGCCATGGTGGCCATTGGACATGGGGCAGCTCGGCAAGTGAGAACCGAATTTTTTGGCTCCTCCCGAGGTCTCGGCCATGGTGCTTTCGACGGCACGGTGGCTGGCCGGCCGAGCACCGGTCACCATCTTGTTCGGGTGGGTCGAGGCTGGGGTTTAGTGCGACGATTGGGCCTTGCCATGTGTAAAGGGGATGGCTTGGAATGGAATGGGGAAGAGGCCATTTTGGCTTGGTTTGGGTCAACCCATGTGTTTGGGCTTGGTTCACCTTCCCATGGTCTGATTTTGGGCCAGGGGAATCAGTTGGGTCAGCTGCCATGGAGTGGTGAAGTCTTCATCCATGGTGAGGTGGCTAAGCATGGTTTAGTGTGTGACATGTTTATGGTTAAAAAGGCTTAATGAAGGATTAGGAAAGGGGGCCCTCCTTTTGCCATTAATGGCTTGGTCACATGTCAAACCTTCCATGGCTTCATATGGCTTGTAAATGGCTTGCTCATGGCTCCATGTGGCTTGGGACAAAGCTTGGTCATTTACATGAAAGAAGGTTTTGAATTTTTGGGACTTATGGGTGATTTTGGCATGAGGCCTAATTTAGGATTATTTGATGATTGATTTAGGACTTAAGGGATGATATCAATTAATGGGGTGATGAAAAGAATGTCATATGGGCTTTAGCATGAAGTTTGGGCCTTTGAAATTTAGTGAAGATGGGTTTTTTTAAAATGGTTTAGGGAAGTGGGCTTTTTGGATTTTAAAATGGGCTTTTGGGATGAAAGTTTTGTGAAGGACCATGTCAAATAAATGTTGCAATTGGTTTAGGCATGTGTCATGAGTGGTTTGAAACAAACTTGAGGTGGTTTGGGTTTGATTTGGGTTGGATTTGCGCCTCTTTGGTAAATGGGCCAATGTAGGTCAAATTGGGCTAACTTGGGCCATTGTTGGGCTAGAGTTGAAATTGGTGTAAAATTAATGTTGGGAAATGTTTATGGGAGTGCTTCAAAGAGGTTTTGACTTTGGTTGGGTTTTGATTTTGGGGTTTGGCCTTATTTGGGTTAGGTTTGGGCTTATGTCAAAATTGGGTCTTTTAGCTTTGGGTTGAATTTGAGTGGGGTTTTGGTTTAAATTTTGGGCAAATCATGTTAGTGTTTTGTTTGTGGGGTTGTTAGGGAAGGTTTAGAAAAGATTTGGGGTTAATTGGAGTTGAATTGGGTGAGTTTGGGCTAAGTTTAGGTCATGGGTCCAAATTGGGTTTTAAGGTCAAAAGTGAAATTGGATTCAAATGTCAATCAAATTGGGCTTGTATTTGGTCTAGATTAGTGTTGGGGATGTTGATTTGAAGTTTAGAATTGAATTGGACCAGAATTTGGGTCAATTGGGTAGGTTTGGTTTGACATTGGGTTCACTTTGGGTTAAAATGGGTCAAATTGGGGATTTTCACAAAAGTGGGGTAAATTGACAAAATTGGCCCATGGTGTAGTTGAACAAAATAAAATTCGAAATATTTGGGATTTTTTGGAATTTTCTAGGAAGTTTCTGAATTTTTGGATTTTTTGGCTAAGAGGGGCATTTTGGGTATTTTGAGGGTATTGGGAGGTATTTTTGGAATTTTTGGTATTTTTGGCTATGAATGATCAATTTGAGTGATGTGGGAATGTTTGGGATTGGTCTTGAGGATTTTTGGGTGATTTGGAGATTTTGGAAAATTTGGGTAATTTCAAGGGTTTTGGGTAGGCTAGGCGGGTGTAGGGTCCCCGGGGTCAAAAAATTAAAAATTTGGAAAATTGAAGATTGGGTAAATATAAGTGGAATGAAATCATTTTGGTTGAGCCATGAAGCTATATCAAGCCCACATGAGCCATGAAGGGACTCATTTGAGGCATTCACTATGTTGTTCCTAACCCTCTTAGCCAAGGGCTTAGGGGTTAAGGACCATCCATGTGAATCACCTTCATGAGTCAGGAGGTCAAGTTGGGTATGGGTGTGATTTTAGGAGGTGTGTGAAAGTGTAGTGTATAAGTGTAGTGTGAGTGTAAGTCAGCCCCTTCACCAGACCAGGCCACCCAGGGCAGTCCTAAGGCCAAAGAGTCCTATAGGAACTCATCCTTTAAACTTCCACATTTGATTTCAACCCTCTTGGTCATTAGGGGTCTACAATCAAGTTTGTGGAGTTTGTAGGGAGTTAAGAAGTGGTTTGAATTTCTAAGTGGTGGGTCCCGATTATAATCCTCTAGGATAGTCAAATGAAAAGCCTAAGGCTAGATCCTAAGTACTAAAAAGAAGGAGGGAAGACCTCATCAAAAATGAGGTCAACAAATGAACCCCCAATAGGTGTGGTGTGCTAACCAGGCACACAGCGCGTATTGGCATTGACCGAGAAGATCAACAAAACCAACACAGATGTCCAAGTGACAAACTTAGGACGAAGTAGAAGAATTTCCGCTGGGGATTGTCAAGTATATCTCTGAGACTGGAGATTCCTGAACTCTCGGTGGGGAAAGGAAAAGGAGGTAAATCCCAAATCACATGATCTGGGGGAATTCTGATTTAGATTTCATTTTGTTTCTGTTTAAGTTTTGATGTGTACGTTCAGATTTTAGCTTGAGTTTCAATTTAGATTGAAGTTTCGTTAAAATTAATTTGAAGGGATTTGAACTTGAAATGAAAATTGGAATTTTGTGGTTTTAGATGTAACATCTTCAACCTCAAAAATTTGAATTGATTGGATTGAACCATTACAATGAAGAAAGAACTAAGAGCAATGCGGTATTGGATGTAAAATCCTTAACCTCAAAAGTTTGATTTGGTGTGCTTCATTGCAATAGGGAGAGAACCTAAAGCAATGCGGTATCGGATGTAAAATCCTTAACCCTAAGAATTTGATTCTGATGTATTTCATTGCGATAGGGAAAGAACCTAAAGCAATGCAGTCTCGGATGTAAAATCCTCAACCCCAAGAATTTGATTTTGATGTATTTCATTGCGATAGTGGAAAGAACCTAAAGCAATGCGGTCTCGGATGTAAAATCCTCAACCCCAAGAATTTGATTTTGATGTATTTCATTGCGATAGGGAAAGATCCTAAAGCAATGCAGTCTCGGATGTAAAATCCTCAACCCCAAGAATTTGATTTTGATGTATTTCATTGCAATAGGGAAGGAACCTAAAGCAATGCAGTCTCAGATGTAAAATCCTCAACCCCAAGAATTTGATTTTGATGTATTTCATTGCGATAGGGAAGAAACCTAAAGCAATGCAGTCTCGGATGTAAAATCCTCAACCCCAAAAATTTGATTTTGATGTATTTCATTGCGATAGGGAAGGAACCTAAAGCAATGCAGTCTCGGATGTAAAATCCTCAACCCCAAGAATTTGATTTTGATGTAATTGATTTTGCAAAAATTTGTAGTGTTGATTTGAAAAGTGTGGAATTTTGGTGTTTCGAGAATTTCATGAAAGTTATAAAAGACTTTTGTGGAAAGAAACAGATTAAGAGGGTTGAGTTTGAATTTGATTTGAGATTTGATTTAAAATTTGGAAATTTGAATTTGAATTTGATTGAGATTTGATTTGAAATTCGAGTTCATTTTGTTTGTCCTTTAACGATTCAAATTTGCTTTATCGTTCATTTAATGTTCATGTGAATTTGGAGTTCATCATTTTTAGATTTTTAAGGAAAGTTTTCTTTTATTCTTTTTGTTTCTTTTCTGTTCTTTGTTCGAAGTTCATTTAACTTTAATGGCGTTTCCCAGTCAACTTGCACAAAAGAGGTGAAGGCCAAAAATGTGACATGGTCACTTTCATTCTAATCATGTTGAAGATACATCATACAACTCGATCTAAAATACATCTCATACAATCCATGTAAACTCAAAACGGACTATGTATGATCTTTGTCGATCCATCCAAAAAGGCATCTGTCAAAAATCCATGTCTGAATAGTGAGGTACATGGTCAATAACATCACCTTCCAAGCCATCCTTGGCAAGAATGTCGTATGGATGTACGTTGGAGGTGTGATATTTTCCATGTAACTCACGACTCGTAAGGCCGGAGGCTCTCTAGCTCGGGTCCGGCTGGAAGTGGTAAGGTGCTTTCCGTCATCCATCCTTCGAAAGTAACCGAGATCCGCTTCATTGGTACTCCCGGTATGCAATGTTTAGCGACATCTCGCTCCGTTGCCCTTTAGTACCATGACGGAACCTACCGGTAATGGTATCTTTACTGGCCCTCGGAACTCACCCGGGCTCGCTATCCGGAGGTCGGATCCGAACATGATATTACACTCGTTCGAGAAGAAGCCGTGCGTAAAGGTCTGACAAAGTCGTGGTGATCTATGTGCGGGGGTATGCAGTCACCCTTCTTGTAAATGTTAATGATGCAACTATTAGGTATGCAATCTGCTAGCAGTACCCTCCATGTTATCATTCTCTTTACCATCCTTTTGATGACTAATGGCATTGGATCCACCTGGCCATGACGGAGTATCCCGGTGGGTTTCCCTTCCCGTCTTCCGCGAAGTTGTAGCAGCATCCACATTGTATCGTAATTCTCCCTTTCCCCGGCATCCACCTCCGGGTTCCGAGTAAGTGTTTTCTCTTAGGCGGCACGCTCGGCCCATCCTTTTCAAATCCCGGATGCAGTCCACGATTTGTTGTTGTTCGTATTCTGAAAACACGTCTGTATGTAGCTCGAGGCCTTCTAATATATTGATCATCCTGCCGCTGATTCTCTCGAAGTATTCAAAAGTTTGCTTCTCGACATTTTGCATTCTTTATAGCTCGTATTCTGGAATAATCTGCAAATGGCGAGGCCTGGTGATGTACTGTGGGATATATGGCTCAATCCCTTCGCGTTCTCCTGCATACCTCAGCTCCTCGGGGATGGTCTCCGTCGGGACATCCTCCGGGGTTGCTTCTGCAACAAGGTTATGCATTGCTGGTTGCTTTATCTGGTGGCGTGGTAGCCTTCCTTCTTCTGATCTTCTTGAGATTCCCCTGGTTTCTTCTGTTGTCTTCGGAGCTGGCCTCCTTTCTTCAGGTTCCTGGCGAACCGGTATCCTTGAAGTATATGCACTGGCAGTAGCAACTGCCTCGTCGCGCTGGTCCGCTGCTAGTTTAGTTAACATCTTGCGGATACGGCGATTTTTATTCCTTCGCTGAGTTCTTTGTGAGAGTAGCTCTTCGTACTTCCCGAATTTCGTAGGCGCAGCGGCGACAAGCTCGCCCTCCGCTGTAGCGACTACGGACTTGATTTTCTTGTCTTCTTCGGTGTTTGTTTTGCTTTTCTTGTCGTTGGATTGGTGGCTTGGGCCACCCACTTTCATTCTTGTCGGACCGGGAAGTTCCTCTCGGTCGGTCGGGACCCGATCACCTTCCTCGTATTGCAGGCATGCAGGTGCGAAGTCTGAGTCAATCTCTATTATCGCTCCATCTTTCACCCCCTTTTCGTCGAGTGCAAGGCTTACGCCATTTCTAAAGTTCAGGACCAACCACCCGTTCGACATTTCCCTGCGAAAAGACAAGGAAAAGGATCAGGGGCTGTACTAAGAACAAGAACATTAAGAAAATGTTATTAGAGACAGAGTTTTTTTTTTATTATTATTTTTGTATTTTTAAATTTAACAGTAATGAAGTGGGAAAAGACCGGAAAAAAGATTTTGATATGGAAGAGAAAACAAGGAAAACTTTATTATCATGATTTTATTTATTTTAGCACATTTTTTATTATTTTTAGTCATAAGTAATTACTTCACCCGTGCTTCTAGGGATGAAAAATCTATTCCTTCGAAACATCAGGTAGCGTAATACTTTTTCAAGTATCGTCCATTGATCGGAAGCATATGTCGTTCTCCTTGGCAATTCACTAGCTGGTAGGAGCCTCCTGAGTAGACTGCCTCAACCACAAACGACCCTTCCCAAGTGGGTTCAAATTTTCCTCCTATCTTGTGGTGTGCAAGAATAGGTCTTTTGAGAACGAAGTCACCAACTTTGAAGGTTCTTGGGCGGACCAGTCTGTCACGGGCTTGAACCATCTTAGCTTGGTATAGTTCTAAATTCTGCTGTGCTGCAAGTCTTTTCCCTTCCGGAGCTTTCAATTCCTCTAGTCGTAATTTGGCATTCTCTTCTGTCGTGATTTTGTTTGCAACTGCAATTCTGAGTGAAGAAAGTTGGACTTATAAGGGAAATACTGCCTCGGACCCATACATCAGAGCATAAGGTGTAGCTTGAGTAGGGGTTCTGAAGGTTGTCCGGTAGGCCCATAAGACTTCTAATAACTTCTCGTGCCAATTTCTCTTATTATCGTCCAAAGTTTTCTTTAAAATTTGAACGAGAGTTTTAGTAAAAGCCTCAGCCAGGCCGTTTGCACTTGGGTAGTAAATTGTTGAATACCGCCAGTAAATTTCGTGTCTCCTGACAAAATTGTTGATTTGCATGCTTCTGAATGCTGACCCATTATCTGAGATGATCCTGTGCGGCACTCCGAAACGGTAGACAACTTGGTTCTTGAAAAATTGTAGCACGTGGTGTGCTTTCACTTCTCTGAGTGGAACTGCCTCTGCCCACTTGGAAAAGTAATCTGTAGCCGCAAGAATGAAGCGATGTCCTTTTGAAGATGGTGGTTCTATTGGACCCACTATATCTGTTCCCCAACATTCAAATGGCCATGACGCAATTGTCGGATTTAGCACATTTGGAGGTTGGTGTAGAACCACTCCGTGCACTTGGCATTGGTGACAGCTCTTGGCGATTTTCATGCAGTCGGTCATCATCGAGGGCCAGTAATACCCTAGTTTTTTAATTTTCATTTTCATCTTCGGACCCGACTGGTGAGCACCACAGAGTCCTGAATACACCTCTTTAACAATTTCATGGGCCTCAGACCCGTTTAGGCATCTTAGCCACATTTGATCAAAAGACCTTCTGTATAATGTGTTGTTTATTAATGCGTAGGACAGAGTTGTTTTCTTGATCTGATGGGCTAACGACCTATCGTCTGATAGTTTTCCTGTTTGCAGGTAGTCTATTAATGGTTGTCGCCGATCTTCTGTATTTTCTGTCACTGTTGCAACTGATTCTTCTTCTTTTTCTGATTTGTGTATTGTGTCTATATCGAGCTGTGATAGGACCCGACGTCCATGAACTGACACTTCTACTGATTCATCTTGTAAGCAGGAAAATTCTTTTGCGAGGCGGGCTAACGCATCTGCTAAAGCTTTTTCTTTTCTGGGAATTTTGTAGATCGTCACATTCGGAATCTGTTCCAACAGTTTCATGGCATACTGGAAGTATTGCTCGAGTCTTGGCTTTAAAATTCATGTCTGTCCGATGATACGTTGAATGATTAGCTGCGAATCCCCGTAGATGTTGATGTTTGTTATCCCCATTTGAATAGTTAATTCCAGTCCTGTTACGAGAGCTTCATATTCTGCTTTGTTGTTTGTACACGGCTCTGTTAAGTGGTAGGAATATCTTAACATCCTTCTCTCCGGTGTTATAAAGATTAGTCCGATTCCTGCCTTACCGGGCACTATCACTTGCGATTCTTCGTCTTTGTGTGATGAAGATGCTCCGTCGAAATATAATTCCCAACATTGATCATCAGGGTCTTCTAAGCTCATTATTTGTTCATCTGGCAAGTCGTCATTGAGAGGAGATTCTGCCGGCAAAAAGTGTGCTGCGAGGAAGTCTGCTAGGACTTGTCCCTTTACGGCACGAAGAGGCACGAACGTTATATCGAATTGCAATAATATAATTGACCACCTGGAAAGTCTGCCAGAAAGCGTTGGACGGGTCATCAAGTATTGCAATGGATTAAATTTCGAGATAAGGTTCACCTTATGAGAAAGCATGTAGTGCCTGAGCTTTTGAGCGGCGAAGATCAGGGCCAAACAATGCTTTTCAATTGGAGGATACTATATTTGCGTTGGAAGTAAACGACGGCTTAGGTAGTAAAGAGCATTTTCTTTACCCTCATCATTGACCTGGGCTAATAGGGCTCCGAGAGAGTCGTCTAAGGCCGCGGTATAAAGTATCAACGGTCTACTCGAGGCCAGGGCTGCTAAGACAGGAGGTGTCATTAAATATTGTTTAATGTCCTCGAAGGCCCTCTGGCATTTCTCTTCCCAAATAAATTTGGCGTCCTATTAACTAATGCCGAGAAAGGCTGACACCTACCTGACAAGTTCGAGATAAAGCGTCAAAGATATGCCAACTTCCCTTGAAAAGATCGTAGTTGTTTTAAGGTTCGCGGAGTGGAATTTCTAAGATAGCTTTAATCTTTTCCGGGTCGATTTCAATTCCACGATGTCGGACAACGAATCCTAAGAATTTCCAGAGGTGACGCCGAAGGCGCATTTTAAGGGATTCATCTTAAGGTTAAATTGTCTTAATCGTTCGAAAACAATTCTCAAGTCATACAGGTGGTTTTCCTTTACTTTGCTTTTGATGACCACATCATCCACGTAGCATTCGACTTGATTGTGGATGAGATCATCAAAAATTCTTGTCATAGCTCTCTGGTAAGTTGCTCCTCTTTCTTCGATCCGAATGGCATCATCGTGTAGCAATATACTCCGATCGGCGTTCGAATGTTCGTAAGTTTTTCATCTTCACGGAGCCATTTTTATCCGGTTGTATCCCGAAGACCCATCCATGAATGAGAATATTTCATGTGTTGAAGCAATGTCGATCATTAATTCTGGGATCGGTAGAGGGAATTCATCTTTTGGACATGCCTTGTTTAAATCTCTGAAATCCACACAAATTCTGATCTGACCATTCTTCTTCCTGACTGGTACCACATTGGCTAGCCATGTCGGGTATTGTTCTTCACGGACAAATTTAGCGTCTATTAGCTTTTTAACCTCAGCTATGACTTGCTGTTCGATTTCTAGACGCATTCTTCTGGAACCTTTTCGATCGGAACGAAGTAGGATCTACTCCTAGCTTATGGATCGCGACCTCTGGAGCTAATCCTGGCATCTCATTGTAGCTCCAAGCAAAACAATCTTTAAATTCCATTAATAACTTGATTATTTCTTCAGAGTCTTCTTTATTGAGTAAGGAGCTAACAAAGGTAGGTCTAGGCTCTTTGCTAGTACCTAAGTTAACTTCCGTTAACTCATCTATTGTAGATTTGATCTCTTCTTCGAACTACGGTGGAGCCTTTCCAATTTGTAAATCTTCGAGTTCTTCCGTAGCTTCCATGCGAGTTTTCATTAGACTCACAAGTGACAACCAAGCAAAATTCGGTATCGTCAACTGATCCTACTGTGCCGAATCCGAGACCATGCCTTGAATTGGGTGGACGACCGGAGTTATTCCATAAATTTTCAAAATGTTGTGATTGACCTTTTGTCCATTGTCGAGGTTAGAAACCACGCTGAATTAAATTTTGAACACGGGGAGAGTACCACTCAAAAGGTAATTCCATTAATTCTGATGAAGTAGCATCTTCAAATTGTACATTATTTCCAGTTTTGGAGGAAGGAGCACCACGGTAGAATTTGATGGGCTTTGCACCGCCGCTACGTACCTCTTTGATCACCATGCCCTCGATCTTATTAGAATGGATCGGGGTCAGGGTCATAGTATGTACATAGTAGTTTATCTTCTCGTACATCGATTTATATTCCTCGTTCTTTTCATCTTCGAGAGAGATCCTGAATTGCGGCTTCTTCCGACTTATTGTCATTGCTTCTTGCTTGATTTATTTTTCTTCTTCAGAACTGTCTTCCCAACCAACATTGATGGCTGGTTTCCTCTGTCCAACTATCCTAACGTCTCTGCCACGACCTCATCCCCGGCCTCGACCTCGGATGTGAGTTGTGGAGAAACCTTCACCATCTCGCTGTAAGGGAGTGGTGAGTGACTGTTGGACTAGAACTTCAGGCTCTTCGTCGTCCTGAACTTCCTTTGCTTCATTCGTTATGGTATCTCTGGAGAAGATTGTTTTCTTCGGAGGTGCGTAATAAGCTGCATCTTCATGGATTCCAATTTCATGTACGGAGAATGGTTGTAAGTCACCTTTGATGCACTTGTTCCCCTCCATCGTAGTATTTGATGCAACGATGTAGTGATGATGGTACCATCCGGTTTTCATGTATCCATGGTCGGCCCAGAAGAGCGTTGAATGACGTTTCTGAATCAATTATGTGAAATTTCGCGGTTGTCTTTGCTAAGTCACCGGTCTTCATTAGCAGTGTTATTGATCCGAGGGCTCTTTCTCCTTTTCGGTTGAATCCTCTTAATAACATTTTGTCCGCTTCGAGCTCGCGAGCATCAATTTCCAAGTATGCTAGCGTTCGAAGATTCATTATATTGATTGATGCTCCTGGATCCACCAATACTGCGGAGAGTGTAAACTTCCCAATTGTAAGCTGAAATGTACAACGATCGGTTGTGGTCTCGTCATCCCAAGTAGTAGGTCATTGTCCGTGAAGGTAACACATCGCTGTTCCCTTAATGAGAAAACCTCATCTAAGGAATCTCCAGTCATTTGAGCTAAGCAAATTTCTGGATCAAGCAAGGCCTTGATCAGAGCTTCTCTCATCTCCTTTGATAAGATGAGAGCGTCGTAGATGCTCAGTTGGTCGGTAGTTTCCTAAGATGGGCTAGCACGTTGTAGTCCACTTTATTTTCATGTGTCTCGTTTTCTTCCCGAATGGGTATTTCTTCTGCCGGGGTTGGTTCTTCCCGAACAACCACACGCTTTCCTTTGTCCTTTGGACCCATTCTCGGAGGTAGAACTCTTCCACTTCTTAAGTTGACTTCGTGATTTCTTCGAATCTAGTATTGAGTTTGCTTGGTGTCTCCTTCGAATCGGAATGACGAGTTCTTCCGGATTAGCTTCGGAATCTGAAGGCTCTAACTCTATTGTGACTGGAGCTCCTCGAAACTCGTAAATAGATTCGTTGCTTGTTGAACTCTCGTAGCCTCCTTGGTGGATGTCTTCTTCGTCATTATGATCGCTGAGATTGTGTATGATTTGAGAATTATTATTTGTATTGGAATCGACGTCCGGATTAGGTTGGTTGTCGCTAGTTACGTAATCGTTAGAAACAGTCAAAATGTAGCCAACGCCATAACCCTCATCATTATAAGATCCCACCGGAGTGAGCAAATAATCATACAAAGTCAGAGGTTCGAGGGATTTCTCCCCCGAATCGGAAACAACTATCCTAGGATAAGCAGCCCCTAGTCTAGCCTCAGGAGCCTCGATCTTCTCTTCTTCATCAATTTTCTTCTTTTCTTCAATTGCCTCTTGTTGAGGTGGTTCTTCTATCGCAAGTGATAGTGCTGACTTGACAGGTTTCGAACTCTGAATTAAAGCTCGCACCGAAGTGGTTTGGATGCGATCTAAAATCTTCTTTGAAGACTTTGTCCAAGCGGTAGTCCATCCATCATCAGTCGCATAGGGATCTATCGGAACAATGAGATCCGTCGAGATAACATTGACGGAACCTCCTTTCTGGGGTTCCTTCATGTATTCCCTCGGGATTGTTATGTTCCCTTTTCGAAGATTGTCGTTGAGCCAACTTTTGAAGGTAATACAATCTTCTATTTTGTGCCCGAGCATCCGGTGGTAAGGGCAAAAGTTGGGATCACCTTTCTTATCAACTTCTTCTGGTCTCTTAGGCTATGGCAGTTGGAAATCTGGAGTCTTCATCAGACTGCAGAACATTTTAGACACTGCCTCAATCTTGAACGGATACTCCCTGCTCAGAAGCTCCCTTAATGTACGTTGTGGACAAGGCTGTTGTTCATACTGTTGAGATGACTGATAGCTGGGTCGGGGTTGCTTAGTAATCTGTTGAGGTTGCTTTGCGACCGTTACGACGGTATTTGTATTGGTTGCTTGCCTTTATCGATCGTTGCGATGATCCCGAACTTCTTTTCAAAAGTTTTCACGGGCTTCGTTTGTACTGTTTTGTCGGTGAAATTTAATTGCTTCGCCTCCTCTTGCAAGCTTCCGGCCTTGCTTAACAACTTCTCGAAGGTCTTAATAGTAAATCCCTTGAGGAGAAGTGCTATCGGGCCATGAATGCTCTTAAGTAAAATGCTGACTGCATGCTGTTCTTGTAGCTGTGGCTCACACTTCATGCTTAGATTCCTCCATCGAATTATGTAGTCCACCAAAGTTTCATTCGGCTTCGCTTCTCTACCACTAAATCACCTATAGTGATGTGGTGCCGAGCTCCGGCAAATCGCTTGATGAAGAGGTTCTCTAATTCGAAAATGTCTTCACCGAACCGTTCGGTAATCCTGCATACCAATCAAAGGCGATCCCTGACAGGCTGCTGACAAATTGTCGGAAGAGTAAAGCATCACTTCCGCCGGCATTGCAACAACTGGCACAAAAATGTGCAACATGCTACCGAGGGTTTCCGGTTCCATTAAAGGTCTTGAATAGAGGTGGTACAAAGCCTTTCGGATATTGGACAGCGTTGAATTCTTTGGGGTAAGGTCTACCCGTTCGAATGGATGTCCCGCTCTTTGATTGTGCCAAGGCTTCTCGCACCTGCTGTTCCACCATGCTCTTGATATCCTTCTCTGGAATCATATTCTGGGTAGAATCTTTCTTTGGCTGATCGTCTCCGTTAACGGATGTAATCTCTTTTCCTCCGTCTGTAATATGAATAACTTCTGGAGGCGTTTCTCTTGGGGGTTGAGCCTGACTCTGAAGAGTGGCTAGGACCGTAGACCATCTCTTCCATCCTTTTTGCCAATTGAGAGATTGTATCATCTTTTTCTCGAATTTGTGCTCTTAATGCTTCTGAATCATCTCTTTCCATAGCTGCCGGAGCACCTTGCGAAGCTGACGATGCTCGTGTTTCAACCATGTTAATTTCTGCATATTCATCATCCATGAATTCTGACGAGTCGACTTCATCTCCAAATTTTTCTTCTCTTTCTCTTGGTAATCGCCGAATATCGGTTCTTAGCTTTTCCATAGCGTCTTCCAATGGTCTTTTTCGTGCGGTTTCGCGATTATCATGCGATGACTCGTCGGGTTTCCTTTTGGGAGTCCCCTTCATTGCGATGGCGCTCTCTTCGGACTC
The DNA here is from genome assembly GCA_022702705.1 of Papilionanthe hookeriana x Papilionanthe teres. Taxonomy (NCBI): domain Eukaryota; kingdom Viridiplantae; phylum Streptophyta; class Magnoliopsida; order Asparagales; family Orchidaceae; genus Papilionanthe; species Papilionanthe hookeriana x Papilionanthe teres. The sequence continues at coordinate 6,458,804 of CM040422.1, forward strand.
GAGTCTCCTGGCGAGACTTTCCTTCTCGAGTCGTTCGTTTCGGTCTTAATCGGTCGGTAGTGGGACGCCATACCATCCTTCTAGCGGCGAAGGCCTAGGACCGGATGGTCCGTCGGCTAAATGCCGGAAGGTGGTATCCTCCCCGATCCGTAAACCTGAAACAACAACGGGTGGACTAGCCTTCATCTTCTTATTCGGCTTTTCTACGGCGATAGCGAGTGTTCCACTCGTGGCCCGAGATGAGATTTGGCCGGCACCCGTCCTATCCTTCTTAAAATCTCCGATACAGGGCATTTCTCTTTCTTTGCTAACTTCTCTATCACAGTCTGTAGTCGAGCAAATGGTGTAATCCTACCCCTTTTCTTTCGGCTGTCGCTATAGTATGCGGGTCGAGGTAATGTAGAAGCAATCCTGCGGACATTTTCCTCGTCAGCTGCGGCGGAATGAGGATGGAATCTACTTCCTTCCAAAAGCGGTGTATACTCAGGCAATGGTATGTACTCAGGTAGTGGTGTATACTCAGGGATTTCATCTAAGAAAGCGACTTCGACAGCCTCCGGCCTCTTCGGCAATCTTCCTGCCTCTGTTTCTTCTCTGAGTCTGTGTTAGGGGTGGAACCCTTGAGATGGACTCAATTTCAAAAACAGAAGGTCTTGCACGGAAATCTGTACCCTCCACGGAAACATGCTCGTTACAAATTTGAACTTCCTTCCCCTTTAGTTTGGCGGAAGCCGGGGTAGGTGCAGAGATGACTAGACCAGTGGGGGTAGAGATAACGGTCCTCCTATGGACAGTGGTATTCCTCTCAGCTGGAACCCTTTGTAGGGAAGGTAACTCTTGAGTTGACTTAAGGTTGAACTCGATCACAGGTCTTTCAGTTTCAGATACTTTGTTTGTCAGTGCGAAAAGGGTAATGTCAGTGATCTTGACATTTATGTTCTCGAATCCTTGTCCAAACCGGATGATCCCATTGTCGGGCAGCTCATCCTTGTAAACAGCGAAGTCTAGTCCATTGGTGAAGGAGAAAATCAGTTTTGGGGCTTCCATTTCTGCAAGGTAGATTCTGATTGTCAGTCCCAAGTTATGCTTCTTCTCATCAGAACGAAAAGAAAGGAATCGAAAAGAGTCCGAACACATTCTTGTTCATGTATTTATAAGAAGGAGTTATTTTTTTAAAAGAGTCATTCATTAGAGGGTTTGTTTATTAGGAACGGAATGTTCAAAGGTGTAGAGAAGGTAAAGAATCTGATTCAGAATTGGAAGGGAAAAGAAAGTCTTATGCAAGACTTCTTGACTCGAAGGACCGCTCCTAAACTAACACCTATTGGGGGTCCACCCCACCTCAGAAATGAGTAAAAGGATCTCGGAACCTCTCTGTTTAGAGGTCTCTAAACAGTGGCTCCTAAATCCGAGAGAATGTTGGCTATACTCGTTCAAGGTAGAAATGAACATAGTATTCCAACGGAAAGAAGGGTAGTTTGATCCACTAGGGACATGGATACACTTCCGATTTTTGAAAGCAGAACTATCTGATTAAAAATGGAGAGAGGAATTTTCCCTAGCGGAGTCGCTAGAAATTGTCGTCATATTTTTAGATTAGGTGTTTTATTTTGAAAAAAAGGGGTCGCCTACAGAAATTGTCCGCCAATTTTTAAATTTAATTTACATATATATATGATTTGGAAAGTAGTATTTTGATTTTTTTAAAAAATAATTTTAAAAATTTTAAGATATGAAATCAAACTGATCTCACATCTCAAGTAGTTTATGTAAACGAGCACCGCACCACAAAACGTGTGTCCATTCCGAAGAATAGGCACACTGTTTGATGATGGGGCTCGATTAAATAAACTAGGAGATTTGTGACATCCGTTTGGTCTACGAACCAATTTTATTTGCCGACAAGTTCCTCTGCTTAATGTGAAAGCATTAAACATGGTTTATATTACCTGGGTTCTTAAAATTCCCTATAAGGGCAAGCCCCTATAGTTAATTACATCTTAAGTGACGGGAATCACCTAAGAAAACTCTCGATAATAATCAGTAGTTCTACTCTCAAGAATTTCAAAGTTTAAGTTTTCAAGGGATTGAATTTTGGAATTTCGATAGGGAATGGATTAAATTTGGAACATTTCATTTTGGAAATTCAAAGGAAGTAAGGTAGGAGAAATCACAGATCCGAAGCGAGCTTCGGTAATTTCCCGACTATCCTATTGTTTGGCTTGAATTTAGGAAGACCCTAATGTTTATTTAATATTTCAATCTTGCCAAATTTTAATTAATTAAGACTTATATTCGTGTGATGTGATCACACAAATAGCCTCGAAGATGTGAGGGTTTATGTCGTATCGGACGACTACCTCGGAATCTTAAGATCGGTTAGGGATTAATTTACATGACATGATCATGCAAATGCCTAACAAAAGGTTGAGGATTTATGTTGCACTAGGCAAACTACCTCGAAGTCCTATGGTTTAGTTTTTTAATTCTATGAATGTTTAGCTGATGTAGAGTGGTTTTACTGACAAAGATGGCCATGCTGCCCACCGTGCTCCAAGCTCCTTGTTGTTGCAGAGGTTTAATTATAGAAGGTAAAAATCAAGAGATGAGAAAAGTGTTTTATTTTAGAAATCTTAAAGTCCAAGTGTTTTTTAATATTTTAATTAAAACAAATCTTAAAGTTGGTTATAACAACACCGGTTAAGATCCCACGGTTCCATCCTTCCGGCATCGTTATTTTTATCGGATTCACTTAGTCCAGATGAATTTGCTAAACTCAACTGAATGAGTTCCACACTTTCATTTAGACCGTGGGAAATCCCGTTAGCAACACGTGGGTTACATCATCCGAGGTATTCCCGATCATCCAACAAGACGTTTTAATTTAGTTGTAGTTGTAGTTTTGTTGTTCTGTTTGTGATTAAATTTTGAGTTGTTTTATATTTTGAAATGTTGTGGCGGTGAATTTTATCTTGTATTGATTTTTAATTTAGTCTTGGTTTCAGTTTAGGGACTATCCTAAAGGTTTTGGTTTTCATGCAACAGTTGTTTATCATGCAAGAAAAGTAAGTGCGATGCGATTAAGTAAATTGCAATAAGTAAATTGCAATAAAATAAAAGCGTACCTGGAGGATCTTCCCGTCATCCCAAGCTGCACTTAAACACAATTAAGAATATTTAAGCATTTAAAGCAAGTTCTTAGGTAAAGCTAAGGGAAGGGTTATGGTTTTCTACCAAGTTCCTAATCCTATAGCTAGTCATCTCTTATGACGTCTAGGTTCTTGTATATTGGTTTGAGGACGATTTTCTTCATCAAAGAACAATTAAGTTCAATTGTTCTTTTAAAAATCCTATCATATCGAGGAAGTGCTTAAGACAAATCTTAAACATCTTTTCAATATTTCTAGGATTATTTTAAGTCCAAGAGAATTTAATTATACAAATGAATTAATTATCCAGAAGTTCAAGTTTTGTTATCTTGCTCAGCGAACTATGACATTTGAATATCCTATGAGTGAAGTAACACTTTACTTAACACTCCGTTTAGGAGTTATGACAACAAGAGCTTTTGAGGGCAAATTAATGTTCAAGTGATTTATGATTTAATTTAATTTCAATTAATGGGTTTAAGTTTGGAATAGTGTTCAAGTTGTTTTAGATTTTTTTTTTTGAATTCTTTATGTCTTAAGTGATGTTATTTTTAATTTATTTTAATTTAATTTAATTTTTAATTTGATTTAATTTGGTTTAGTTTTAATTTTAATTTAATTTATTTAATTTAATTTAATTTTAATTTTAACTTGATTTTTTTATTTTAATTTAATATAATATAATTTAATATGTTTAATTTAATTTAATTTAATTTAATTTAATGTGATTTAATTTAATTTAATTTAATTTTAATTTTAATTTAATTTAATTTAATTTAAAATTTAATTAAATTTTAATTTAATTTTATTTTAGATTTTAATTTAATTTAAATTTTAATTTAATTTTATTTTTAATTTTAATTTAGTATTTTATTTTTTATGTTTTAAAGATGATTTAATTTTAATTGTTAAAGTTTTAATTTAATTGAAATTTTAAAAGGATTTAATTTAAATAATTTAACTTTAATTTAATTTAATGATTAAGTCTTTTAGAATTTTAAATTTTAAATTTGGATTATGATTTTAATTAGGAATTAAATATTATTGAGGTAATTAATTTAGGAATTCTTAAATTAAAGAACAAATCTCCTCCTAATAATATCCCTATTTTAATAATTCCAATTTTATTATTCTTCCAAATTTAATTAATTATTTAATTAAGGTTTATTTTAATTATTTTCAAATTGTTTAGTAGGTTTCTACCCTTTAATTATTTAAATTTCAATCATCCAAATCAGATTAGGATCAAACATTTTACTCTTTCATTTTATTAAGCCTAAAGTTTTAATTAAGGGTTAAAATTTTAATTACCATTTTGCCCTTCAACCTACTAATTTCATAACTCACTAAATTGAGCTTAAATGAATTTGAAATTTTTATTTGACTTCACTCATATGTCAATCAAGACATTAGAGGAGAAAATGTGATTTTTCTGTATTTAATTCATTTAAATAATTATTTTTTGTAGAAAATAGGGATTTCCAAGGAAAATTTAATAAGATGAACAAGGGAATTTTTCTATCCTTAAGAAAATTATGAGACATTTCTAATGACCAGAGAACCACTTGGACCAATTTTGGTGATTTTCTGAGTTATATTCTTTTTATTATAATTATTTTGAGTTTTGGAGTATTAATTAATTTAAAAATAAAATAAAGGTTGAAAAATGAATTTTATATTTTTCAAAAATCTCTCTGATATCAAGGAAATCAGAGAACCAAATTTTACAATTTTCTGATTTTTTTTTGATTTATTAGAATTATTTTAGTGGAAATGCTAGAAAATGCATTTTTTTTAATTTTAAAATTACCTTAGGGCTTTAAAATTTAATATCTCATCATAGAGACTTAAGAAAAATATTGGGTTTGTTCCTAAGTGATTAAAATTCAAAATGTGACATTTTGGTGAATTTTATTATATTTGTGATTTTTATTATTTTTTAATTATTAAAAATATTAAAATAATGCAAAAAATCAACTTTTATAGAAAATTGCAATTTTAATTGTCTTAAATTCCACTGATATCAGAGAGACTTCAAAACCAATTTTGTGAATTTTTTAGAAGTATTTTGAAAGTTATGAATTTTTGAAGTTTAATTTTGGCTAAATGGCTTAATCAACCCATTTGATAGGGTTAACTAAGTCCAATTGACGTAAAAATTTTATGGTGGGTTCCTCTGATCCTAAAGGTCAGTGGAGAATTGATTTCAAGTCAATTTGATGTATGATTAGTTCTAATTAATTAAAGCTTTATTTTGGGTGTTTAAGCCAATTAGGGTTATTCCAAGTGAGTTAACTCAAAACCTATTTTTCCTAGGGTACTCTGGTCATAAGAAACATCACCAAATTTTTATAGAATTTATTTCACAATATGCTTATTATTGGAATTAAAATACTCAGAATAGTGACCTAGAATTGAAAAATCAATAACTCTTCATAGGGATGGCCTCTAACTTTGGAAAATTCAGGGAATGTTCCCAAATTCAGAGGCTTCAAAAGCCCTATGGTCTCATGCCATGGTGAATTGTATACATGTATGGAGAATTGAAATAGTGCAGAGAGTAAATAAATAATTAAAAACAAAATACTTAATGAAATTACATAATTTCTTTTCCACATTATTCTCCTCTGTTCACTGAGTAAGAGGATATTTTTATTTTATTTTTAGGATTTTTCTACACAGAGTTATGAATTTTCCAAGTTCTGGTAATTAATTAAATAAGAAAAATCCTATTTTTCTACTTAAGTGACGCGGCGCCAGCTCATCCTCGGCAGCTCCGAACGCACAATCGTCGTCTCCTGATTCGGCGCCGCCATCCGACTCAGTGCTCCAGGGCCCCGCGGTTCACGTACCATTGCTCTGTTCGACTCAATCCAGACCGTCTGCTCGATACACGCTCGATCCGACGGCTCCCAGTCATCGTCTACGACTTGTGTGCACCTGTTACCGTCAACCTTCCAACCCTAATGTCTCACTCGATTCTCAATGGAATTTTGTGTTCTTATGCTCTATGGATTCGTCTTGAAGAGACGAACACATCCATACGGTAAACATGCATTGAAATTGATTCAAATTAAATGGAGAATCTCTGTAAGCTCGGGAAGAAGAATGAGTCCATACCTTTGCTCAGAGAAGTGAAGCTTCAATCTGAGGTTTGTGTCACCTTCGATTGGGTCCAAGAAAGCTCCAGATGAAGTCCCTTGGCCTGGTGAATTATCCAGGTATGATTTCGACCACAGCCGAATACAAAGCTTGGAGTATGGAACAGGTGGGTGGCCTGGAGAAGGGGCTTTTGCTGGTAAACTTCTTCTCTTGGTCTGGTGAAGGTGTAGGACCAATCAATTTGGGGATTGGCTCACTGTGGAGAAGTGTCCTGTTTTTGGGTGGAATTTAGACTCTGAAATTGAGCTCTGGTAATGGGGATTAGGGCAAATGGGCACTGGAGCTCAATTGCTCTAAGTGTGGAGAGTGGTCTGGGACAATTTTGGCAGAGTTTCAGTAGGTTTGTTTCAGCACCTCTTCCATGGCCGAGAGGGGTGAGGTTTAAATAGGAGAGGGTGGAGGGCCTCCCAGGGGGGTTTAAGGCTTGAGATCAGCTGCTCAGGTCAAGGGAAGAACAACCATGGTGGCCATTGGGCATGGGGCAGCTCAGCAAGTGAGAACTGAATTTTTTTGGCTCCTCCCAAGGTCTCGGCCATGGTGTTTTCCGGCGGCCTGGTGGCTGGCCGGCCAGGCACTGGTCACCATCTTGTTCAGGTGGGTCAGGGCTGGGGTTTAGTGTAGCCAATTGGGCCTTGCCATGTGTAAAGGGGATGGCTTGGAATGGAATGGGGAAGAGGCCATTTTGGCTTGGTTTGGGTCAACCCATGTGTTTGGGCTTGGTTCACCTTCCCATGGTCTGATTTTGGGCCAGGGAATCGGTTAGGTCATCTGTCATGGAGTGGTGAAGTCTCCATCCATGGTGAGGTGGCTAAGCATGGTTTAGTGTCTGACATGTTTATGGTTAAAAAGGCTTAATGAAGGATTAGGAAAGGGGGCCCTCCTTTTGCCATTAATGGCTTGGTCACATGTCAAACCTTCCATGGCTTCATATGGCTTGTAAATGGCTTGCTCATGGCTCCATGTGGCTTGGGACAAAGCTTGGTCATTTACATGAAAGAAGGTTTTGAATTTTTGGGACTTATGGGTGATTTTGGCATGAGGCCTAATTTAGGATTATTTGATGATTGATTTAGGACTTAAGGGATGATATCAATTAATGGGGTGATGAAAAGAATGTCATATGGGCTTTAGCATGAAGTTTGGGCCTTTGAAATTTAGTGAAGATGGGTTTTTTTAAAATGGTTTAGGGAAGTGGGATTTTTGGATTTTAAAATGGGCTTTTGGGATGAAGGTTTTGTGAAGGACCATGTCAAATAAATGTTGCAATTGGTTTAGGCATGTGTCATGAGTGGTTTGAAACAAACTTGAGGTGGTTTGGGTTTGATTTTGGTTGGATTTGGGCCTCTTTGGTAAATGGGCCAATGTAGGTCAAATTGGGCTAACATGGGCCATTGTTGAGCTAGAGTTGAAATTGGTGTAAAATTAATGTTGGGAAATGTTTATGGGAGTGCTTCAAAGAGGTTTTGACTTTGGTTGGGTTTTGATTTTGTGGTTTGGGCTTATTTGGGTTAGGTTTGGGCTTAGGTTAAAATTGGGTCTTTTAGCTTTGGGTTGAATTTGAGTGGGGTTTTGGTTTAAATTTTGGGAAAATCATGTTAGTGTTTTGTTTGTGGGGATGTTAGGGAAGGTTTAGAAAAGATTTGGGGTTAATTGGAGTTGAATTGGGTGAGTTTGGGCTAAGTTTGGGTCATGGGTCCAAATTGGGTTTTAAGGTCAAAAGTGAAATTGGATTCAAATGTCAATAAAATTGGGCTTGGAATTGGTCTAGATTAGTGTTTGGGATGTTGATTTGAAGTTTAGAATTGAATTGGACCAGAATTTGGGTCAATTGGGTAGGTTTGGTTTGACATTGGGTTCACTTTGGGTTAAAATGGGTCAAATTGGGGATTTTCACAAAAGTGGGGTAAATTGACAAAATTGGCCCCTGGTGTAGTTGAACAAAATGAAATTGGAAATATTTGGGATTTTCTGGAATTTTCTGGGAATTTTCTGAATTTTTGGATTTTTTGGCTAAGAGGGGCATTTTGGGTATTTGGAGGGTATTGGGAGGTATTTTTGGAATTTTTGGTATTTTTGGCTATGAATGATCAATTTGAGTGATGTGGGAATGTTTGGGATTGGTCTAGAGGATTTTTGGGTGATTTGGAGATTTTGTAAAATTTGGGTAATTTCAAGGGTTTTGGGTAGGCTAGGCGGGTGTAGGGTCCCCGGGGTCAAAAAATTAAAAATTTGGAAAATTGAAGATTGGGTAAATATAAGTGGAATGAAATCATTTTGGTTGAGCCATGAAGCCATATCAAGCCCACATGAGCCATGAAGGGACTCATTTGAGGCATTCACTATGTTGTTCCTAACCCTCTAGCCAAGGGCTTAGGGGTTAAGGACCATCCATGTGAATCACCTTCATGAGTCAGGAGGTCAAGTTGGGTATGGGTGTGGTTTTAGGAGGTGTGTGAAAGTGTAGTGTATAAGTGTAGTGTGAGTGTAAGTCAGCCCCTTCACCAGACCAGGCCACCCAGGGCAGTCCTAAGGCCAAAGAGTCCTATAGGAACTCATCCTTTAAACTTCCACATTTGATTTCAACCCTCTAGGTGATTAGGGGTCTACAATCAAGTTTGTGGAGTTTGCGAGTGAGTTAAGAAGTGGTTTGAATTTCTAAGTGGTGGGTCCCGATTCTAATCCTCTAGGATAGTCAAAGGAAAAGCCTAAGGCTAGATCCTAAGTACTAAAAAGAAGGAGAGAAGACTTCATCAAAAATGAGGTCAACAGACGGGTCATCAAATATTGCAACGGATTAACTTTCGAGATAAGGTTGATTTTATGAGAGAGCATGTAATGTCTGAGCTTTTGTGCGGTGAAGATCAGGGCCAAACAATGCTTCTCAATTGGAGGATACTTTACTTCCATCGGAATCAAACGACGGCTTAAGTAGTAGAGAGCATTTTCTTTTCCCTCATCATCGACCCAGGCTAAGCGAGGCTCCAGGGAGTCGTCTAGAGCCGCGGTATAAAGTATCAACGGTCTACCTGAGATTGGGGCTGCTAAGACAGGAGGTGTCATTAAGTATTGTTTAATGTCCTCGAAGGCCCGTTGGCATTTCTCTTCCCAAACAAATTTGGTGTCCTTTTTAACTAATGCCGAGAAGGGATGACACCTACATGAAAAGTTTGAAATAAAGCGTCGAAGATATGCCAACTTCCCTTGAAAGGATCGTAGCTGTTTTAAGGTTTTGGGAGGCGGCATCTCTATGATAGCTTTAATCTTTTCCGGATCAATTTCAATCCCGCGATGTCGGACAACAAATCCTAAGAATTTCCCGGAGGTAACACCGGAGGTGCATTTTAAGGGATTCATCTTAAGGTTGTATTGCCTTAGTCGCTCGAAGACAATTCTCAAATCATGCAGGTGGTCTTCCTTCAGTTTGCTTTTGATGACCACATCGTCCACGTAGCACTCAACTTGGTTGTGAATGAGATCATCAAAAATCTTTGTCATTGCTCTTTGGTATGTTGCTCCTGCGTTCTTTAGTCCGAATGGCATTACTGTGTAGCAATACACTCCGATTGGTGTTCTGAATGCCGTGAGCTTTTCGTCTTCTGGTTCCATCTTTATCTGGTTGTATCCTGAAGATCCATCCATGAAAGAGAATTTTTGATGTGTCGAAGCGATGTCGATCATTAACTCTGGAATTGGTAGTGGAAATTCATCCTTTGGACATGCTTTGTTCAAGTCTCTGAAATCCACGCAGATTCTGATCTGACCATTCTCCTTCCTGACTGGTACCACATTAGCTAGCCAAGTAAGGTATTGTTCCTCATGGATAAATTTAGCGTCGATTAGCTTCTTAACTTCGACTATTACTTGTTGTTCAATTTCTAAATGCATCCTTCTGGAAGCTTGTCTGACTTGAACGGAAGTAGGATCCACTCCTAGTCTGTGAACTGCGACTTCTGGAGCTAATCCTGGTATTTCATCGCAACTCCAAGCAAAATAGTCCTTGAATTCCATTAATAGCTCGTTCATTTCCTTGGAATCTTCTTTATTGAGTAAGGAGCTAACAAAGGTTGGTCTAGGCTTTTCGCTAGTACCAAAGTTAACTTCCATTAACTCATCTATTGTAGATTTGATTTCTTCTTCGAATTCTGGTGGAGCGTCTCCAATTTGCAGATCTTCAATCTCTTCTGTAGTTTCCAAGCAGTCTTCATTAGGTTCACAAGTGACAACCAAACAAAATTCCGTATCGTCAACTGAACCTACCGTGCCAAATCCGAGACCATGTTTTGAATTGGGAGGCCGACCGGCATTATTCCATAATTTTTCGAAGTGTTGTGATCGGCCTTTTGTCCATTGTCGAGGTAAAACACCGCGCTGAATTAAATTTTGAGCACAGGGAGAGTACCACTCAAAAGGTAATTCCATTAATTCGGAAGAAGTGACATCTTCAAATTGTACATTGTTTTCAGTATTGGAAGAAGAAGTGCCACGGTAAAATTTGATTGGCTTTGCACCGCTGCTATGTACTTCTTTGACCACCATACCCTCGATCCTATTAGACTGGATCGGGGTCAGGTTCATAGTGTGTACATAGTGGTTAATCTTCCCGTACATCGATTTGTATTCTTCGTTCTTCTCATCTTCGAGAGAAATCTTGAATTGTGGTTTCTTCTGGTTTATTGTAACTGCTTCTTTCTTAACTTCCTCTTCTTCCTCAGAGCTATTCTCCCAATCAACGTTGATCATCAGCTTTTTCTGTCCAACTGTCTCAGTGTCTCTTCCACGACCTCGTCCCCGGCCTCGACCTCAGATGCGAGTTCTGGAGAAACCTTCACCATCTCGCCGTAAGGGAGTAGTGAGTGATTGTTGGACTAGAACTTCAGGTTCTTCATTGTCTCGAATTTCTTTTACCTCATTTGGCACGGTGTTTCTGGAGAAGATTGTTTTCTTCAGAGGTGCGTAATAAGCTGCATCTTCTTGGATTCCAATTTCATGTACGGAGAAAGGTTGCAAATCACCTTTAATGCATTGTTCTCCTCCTTCGTAGTATTTTATACACTGATGTAGAGACGATGGTACCATCCGGTTTTCATGGATCCACAGCCGGCCCAGTAGAGCGTTGAACGATGTCTCAGAGTCAATTATGTGCAATTTTGCGGTTGCCTTTGCTAAGTCACCGGTCTTCATTAATAGTGTTATTGATCCAAGGGCCCTTTCTCCTTTCTGGTTGAATCCTCTTAGTAACATCTTGTCTGCTTCGAGCTCACGAGCATCAATTTCCAAGTATGCTAGCGTCCGAAGATTCATTATGTTGATTGACGCTCCTAGATCCACCAATACTCTGGAGAGCGTAAACTTCCCGATTGTGACTGAAATGTACAACGATCGGTTATGTTCGGCTGTCACAAGTAGTAGATCACTGTCCGTGAAGGTAACACCTCGCTGTTCCTTTAACGAGCAAACCTCGTCTAAGGAAACTCCGGCCATCTGAGCTAAACAAATCTCTGGATCAAGTAAGGCCTTGATTAGAGCTTCCCTCATCTCTTTTGATAAGATGAGAGCGTCGTAGATGCTCAGTTTGGCTGGTAGTTTCCTAAGATGGGCTAGCACGTTATAGTCCACTTTGTTACCATGTGTTTCAGTTTCTTCCCGAATGGGCAATTCTTTTGCTTGGGTTGATTCTTCCTGAGCAACCACCTATTTTCCTTTGTCTCTTGGACCCATTCTCGGAGGTAGAACCTTTCCGCTCCTTAAGTTGACTTCTGTGTCTTCTTCTGAATCTGGTACTGAGTTTACTGGTGTCTCCTTTTGAATCAGTATGACAAGTTCTTCTGGAGTTGCTTCAGAATCTGAAAGCTCTAACTCTATTTTGATTGGAGTTCCTTGGAATTCACAAATAGATTCATTGCTTGTTGAACTTTCGTAGCCTTCTTGGTGAATGTCTTCTTTGTCATCGTGATTGTCGAGGTTGTGTATGATTTTAGAATTGTTATTTGTATCGAAATCGAGATCCGGATTAGATTGGTTATCGTTAGTTACGTAATCGTTAGAAACAGTCAAAACGTAGCCAACACCATAACTTTTATCATTATCAAATCCCACCGGAGCGAGCAAATAATCATACAGAGTCAGAGGTTCGAGGAATTTTTCCCCTGAATCGGAAACAACCATCCTAGGATAAGCAGCCCCTAGTCTAGGCTTGGGAGCCTCGGTCTTTTCTTCTTCTTCGATCTCCTTCTTTTCTATGATCTTTTCTTCTTGGGGCGGTTCTTCAATTGCAAGCGATAGCGCCAACTTGACAGGTTTCAAACTCTGAATTGAAGCACGCGCCGAAACGGTTTGGATGCGATCCAAAATTTTCTTTGATGACTTCGTCCAAGCAGTACTCCATCCATCATCAGTCGTGTAAGGGTCTATCGGAACAATGGGATCCGTTGAAATAACATTGATAGAACCTCCTTTCTGGGGTTCTTTCATGTATTCCTTTGGGATCGTTATGTTCCCTTTTCGGAGATTGTTGTTAAGCCAACATTTGAAGGTGATGCAATCCTCTATCTTATGTCCAAGCATCTGGTGGTAAGGACAGTAGTTGGGATGGTCTTTCTTGTTGACTTCTTCGGCTTCCCGGGTTCCGCGGTCGAAAATCAGTAGTCTTCATCAAACTGCGGAACATCTTTGGCACTGCCTCATTCTTGAATGGATATTCTCTGTTCGTAAGCTCCTTTAACGTGCGCCATGGGCGAGGCGGTTGCTCATATTGTTAAGTTGGCTGATAACCGGGTTGAGGTTGTTGGTAGTTCTGCTGAGGTTTTTGATAGCTGGGCTGAGGCTGCTCTCGCTGTATTTGCATTGGCTGCATGCCCTTATCGACTGCCGCGACGATCCCGGACTTCTTTTTTAAATGTCTTCACAGGCTTCTGTTTGTCTGTCTTGTCGACGAAACTTAGTTGTTTCACTTCCTCTTGCAAGCTTCCGGCCTTGCTTAACAACGTTTTGAAAGTCTTAATCATAAATCCCTTAAGGAGAAGTGCTATCAGGCCGTGAATGCTTTTAAGCAAGATGCCGACTGCATGCTGCTCTTGTAGCTGTGGCTCACACTTCATGCTTAGATTTCTCCATCGATGTATGTAGTCCACTAAAGTTTCGTTCGGTTTCTGTTTCTCCACCACTAAGTCACCGATGGTGATATGGTGCTGAGCTCCGGCAAACCTTTTCACGAAGAGATTTTCCAATTCTGAAAATGTCTTTACCGAACTGTTCGGTAACTCTGCGTACCAATCGAAGGCGATCTCTGACAGGCTGCTGACGAATTGTAGGAAGAGTAAGGCGTCACTTCCACCGGCGTTGCAACAACTAGCGCGAAAATGTGCAACATGCTGTCGAGGGTTTCTGGTACCATCAAAGGTCTTGAACAGAGGTGGTACGAAGCCTTTTGGGTATTGTACTACATCAAATTCATCGGGGTAAGGCCTACCCGTCTGAATAGATGTTCCGCTCTTAGTGTGTGCTAAGGCTTCTCGCACCTGCTGTTCCACCATGTTCTTGATGTCCTTCTATGGAATCATATTCTGGGTAGAATCTTTCTTTGGTTGATCGTCTCCGTTAACGGATGTAATCTCTTTTCCTCCGTCTGTAATATGAATAACTTCTGGAGGCGTCTCTCCTGGGGGTTGAGCCTGACTCTGAAGAGTGGCTAGAACTGCAGCCATCTCTTCCATCCTTTTTGCCATTTGGGAGATTGTATCATCTTTTTCTTGAATTTGTGCTCTTAATGCTTCCGGTTCATCTCTCTCCGCAGCTGTCGGGGCACCTTGCGAAGCTGACGATGCTCGTGTCTCAACCATGTTGATCTCCACATATTCGTCATCCTTGAACTCTGACGAGTCAACTTCATCTCCAAACTTTTCTTCTCTTTCTCTTGCTAATCGTTGAATGTCGGTTCTTAGCTTTTCCATAGCATCTTCCAATGGTCTTTTTCGTACGGTTTCGCAGTTATCATGCGATGGTTGTTGGGTTTTCTTCTTGGGAGTCCCCTTCATTGAAGTGGCGCTCTCTTCGGACTCGAGTCTCCTGATGAGACTCTCCTTTTCTGGTCATTGTTTTGTTCTTAATTGGCCAGTAGTAGGACGCCATACCAACCTTCTAGCAGCAGAAGGCCAAGGACCGGATGGTCTGTCGGCTGAATGCTGGAAGGTGGTATCCTCCCTGATCTGTAAACCTGAAACAACAACAGGTGGACTAGCCTTCATCTTCTTATTCGGCTTTTCTGTGGCGATAACGGGTTCTACTCGTGGCCCAAGACGGGAATTGACTGGCACCCGCCCTATTCTTCTTAAAATCTTTGATACAGAACATCTCTCTTTCTTTGCTAACTTCTCTATCACAGTCTGTAGTCGGGCAAATGGTGTAACTCTAGCCCTTTTCTTTCGACTGTCGCTATAGTATGCGGGTCGAGGTAATGTAGAAGCAATCTTGCGGACATTTTCCTCGTCGGCTGCGGCGGAAAGGGGATGGAATCTACTTCCTTCCAAAAGCGGTGTATACTCAGGCAAAGTTATGTATTCAGGTAATGGTGTGTATTCAGGGATCTCTTCCAAGAAAGTGACTTCAGCGGCTCTGGCCTTTCTGGCAATCATTCTACCTCTGTTTCTTCTCTGAGTCCGTGTTAGGGGTGGAACCCTTGAGCTGGACCCAATTTCGAAAATAGAAGGTCTTGCACGGAAATCTGTACCCTCCACGATAACATGCTCGTTACAAATTTGAACTTCCTTCCCCTTCAGTTTGGCGGAAGCCGGGGTAGGTGCAGAGACGACTAGACCAGTGGGGGTAGAGATAACAGTCCTCCTATGGACAGTAGTATTCCTCTCAGCCGGAACCCTTTGCAGGGGAGGGAACTCTTGAGTTGACTTAAGGTCGAACTCGATCAAAGGTCTTTCAGTTTCAGATACTTTGTCTGTAAGTGTGAAAAGGGTGACGTCGGTGATCTTGACATCTGTGTTGCCAAATCCTTGTCCAAAATGGATGATCCCATTGTCGGGCAGCTCATCCTTGTAAACAGCGAAGTCCAGTTCATTGGTGAAGGAGAAAATCAGCTTTGGGGCAGACATCTTCTGCAAGGTAGATTCTGATTGTCAGTCCCAAGTTATGCTTCTTCTCATCAGGACGAAGAGAAAGGAATAAAAAAGAGTCCGAACACATTTTTGTTCATGTATTTATAAAAAAGAAAAAGGAGTTATTTGTTAAAAGAGTCATTCATTAGAGGGTTTGTTTTTTAAGAACGGAATGTTCAAAGGTGTAGAGATGGTAAGGAATCCGATTCAGAATTGGAAAGGAAAATAAAGTCTTATGCAAGACTTCTCGACTCGAAGGATCGCTCCTAAACTAACACCTATTGGGGGTCCACTCTACCTCAGAAAAGAGGCAAAAGGATTTTAGAACCTCTCTGTTTAGGGGTGTCTAAACAGTGGCTCCTAAATCCGAGAGGAGTTGGCTATACTCATTCAAGACAGAAATGAACGGGGTATTCCAACGGAAAGAATGGCAGTTTGGTCCACTAGGGGCATGGACTCACTACCGATTTATGAAAGCAAACCCATCTGATCAAAATGGAGAGAGGAACTACTCCCCAGCGGAGTCACCAGAAGTTGTCGGCATATTTTTAGGTTAGGTGTTTTATGTTGGAAAAAGGGATCGCCTACAGAAGTTGTCGGCGAATTTTCATATTTTAAATTTAATTTAAATATATATATATATAGTTTAAAAGATAACATTTGATTTTGAAAGTAATGAAATCAAACCGATCTCACATCCCAAATAGTTTATATAAACGAGCACAGCACCACAAACCATGTATTTATCCCGAAGAATAGACACACTGCTTGATGATGGGGCTCGATTAAATAAACTAGGAGAATTGTGACATCCGTTTGGTCTGCGAACCAATTTTATAAGCCGACAAATTCCCCTACTTAATATAAATGAATTAAGCAGGGTTTATATTACCTGGGTTCTTAAAGTTCCCTATAGAGGCAAGCCACTATAGTTAATTACATCTTAAATGACGGGAATCATTTAAGAAAACTCTCGATAATGATTAGTGGTTTTGCTCTCAAGAATCTCAAAGTTTGAAGTTTTCAAAGGATTGGATTTTGGAAATTCAAAAGGGAATGACTCAAAATTTGGAACAATTTATTTTTGAGAATCCAAAGGAAGAGAAGTAGGAGAAGCTGAGTATCCAAGAAGAATCTTGGCAACTTCCCAAACTATCCTATTATTTGGCTTAGATTTAAGAAAATCCTAATATTATATGATATTTCAATCTTGCCAATTTTAGTGAATTAGGACTTATATTCGTATGACATAATCTTACGAATAGCCTCGAAGATGTGAGGGTTTATGTAGTACCAAACGACTATCTCGGAGTCCTAACACCGGTTAGGGCTTAATTTACGTAACATGATTATGCAAATGTCTAACGAAGAATTGAGGATTTATGTTGCACTAGGCAAACTACCTCGAAATTTTATGGCTTTGTTGTTTAAATTCTAGAACAGTTTTGCTGATGTAGACTCAGGTTTTGCTGATGACGATGGTCGTGCTGCCCACCATGCTCCGAACTCCTTGTTGTTGCAGAGGTTTAGTTTTAGAAGTCATAAATCAGGAGATGAGAAAAGTGTTTTGGTTTAGAGAAAATCTTAAAATCCAAGTGTTTTTTTTAATATTTTAATTAAAACAAATCTTAAGGTTAATTAAACAGAACCGATTAAGATCCCACGGTTCCGTCTTCCCGGCACCGTTATTTTCATCGAATTCACTTAGTCCAGATGAATTTGCTAAACTCAACTGAATGAGTTCCACACATTCATTTAGACCGTGGGAAATCCCGTTAGCAACACGTGGGTTACATCATCCGAGGTATTCCCGATCATTCAACGAGACGTTTTAATTTAGTTGCAATTGTAGTTTTGTGTTCTGTTTGTGATTAAATTTTGAGTTGTTTTATATTTTGAAATGTTGTGGCGGTGATTTTTATCTTGTAATGACTTTTAATTTAGTTTTGGTTTCAGTTCAGGGACTATCCTAAAGGTTTTGGTTTTCATGCAACAGTTTTTTATCATGCAAGAAAAGTAAAGTGCATTTGCAATAAAGTAAATTGCAGTAAAATAAAAGCGTACCTGGAGGATCATCCCGTCATCCCAAGCTGCACTTAAAACACATGTTAGGGCATTTAAATATTCCAACAAGTACCTAGGTAAAGCTAAGTGAAAGGTTTTGGTTGTCTACCAAAGTCCTAATCCTATAGCTAGTCATCTCCTATGACGTCTAGGTTCTTGTGTTTTGGTTTAAGGACGATTTTCTTCATCAAAGAACAATTAAATTCAATTGTTCTTATAAACATCCTATCATATTGAGGAAGTTCTTAAGACGAAACTTAAACATCTTGTCAATATCTCTAGGATTGTTTTAAGTCCAAGAGAATTTAATTATACAAGTGAATTAATCATTCGGGAGTTTAAGTTTTGTTATTTTTGCTCAGTGAACTAGGATATTTGAATATCCTATAAGTGAGACAACACTTCACTTGATGCCTCATTTAAGAGTTATAATAATAAGAGCTTTAAAAGGGCAAATCAAATTATTAAATATTTTAATGATTTAAACTTAATGATTTAATTTTAATTTTGATTTAATTATAAAAAATTAGTTTAAGTTTGGAATAGTGTTCAAGTTATTTTAGATTTAATTCTTAATGATTTCATTTAGGTTTGTTATTAAATGATTATAATTTAATTTAATTCAACTTAGTTTAATTTTGATTTAATTTAATTTAATTTAATTTAATTTAATTTAATTTTAATTTAATTTAATTTCAATTTAATTTTAATTTAATTTAATTTAAATTTAATTTTTAATTTTAATTTAGTTTAATTTTAATTTAATTTAATTTAGTTTAATTTAACTTACTTTAAATTAATTTGGTCTCAAGTTATTTTTCTTTTAATTTAATTTTATTTGATCTTAATTTAATCTCAATTTTAATTTAGTTGAGATTGTTCTTTTAATTTTTAATTAATTTTTTTTTAATTAAGACTTAAGTATTGTTGAAGTGATTTATTTAGGGATTTTTAAATTAAAGAATAAGTATGCTCTTAAATAATATCCCTACTTTAATAATTTCAATTTTTCATTAATCTTCCAAATTTGATTAATTAATTATTTAAGGTTTACTTTTTTTCAAAATTTCAGTTTTTGACACCGGGGCCCCGGACCTACCAAACCTACCAAACACCCTTAAAATGACCCAAAATTTGCAAAATTACCTAAATTACCCAAGTTCCCTCAAAATTAATCCTAAACACTTCCCACCACTCAAATTGACCATCTTTGGCCAAAAATACCAAGATTTCCAAAAATACCCCTAAAACCCCCAAATTTACCAAAATACCCTTTTACCCCAAAAAATCCAAAAATTCTAAAAATTCTCAGAAAATTCTAGAAAATCCCAAATATTCTTAATTTCATTTTGTTCAACTACACCATGGGCCAATTTTGCTAATTTACCCCACTTTTATCAAAACACCCAATTTGACCCATTTTTTAACCCAAATGAACCCAATGTCAAACCAAACCACCCTAATTGACCTCAATTTTGGTCCAATTAAATTCTAAACTTCAATTAAATATCCCCAATATCAATTTAGACCAAATCCAAGTCCTATTTGATTGACATTTAGACCCAATTTCAATTTGAAGCCTAAAGGCCCAATTTTGGCCCATGACTTTAGCCTAGCCCAAACCAACCCAACTCAACCCCAATTGGCCCCAAATATTTTCGAAAACCTTCCTAACATCCCCATAAACAAAACACTAACTTGATTTGCCCAAAATTTGAACCTAAACTCCACCCAAACCTAACCCAAAACCAAAATCCCTTAAATTGACCTAAGCCCAAACCTAACCCAAATGGGCCCAAATCCCAAAATTAGAGCCCAACCAAAGTTGAAAACTCTTTGTAACACTCCCATAAACATTTTTAAACATTACTTTTACACCAAATTCAACCTTAGCCCAACCTTAGCCCAAGTTAGCCCAATTTGGCCCACCTTGGCCCCTTTACCAAAAAAGCCCAAAATCAACCCAATTCTACTCCAAATCACACCAAATCTCTTCCAAAATCCTCATGACACATCCCTAAACTAAATGCAAAATTTATTTGGTACAATCCTTTACAAAATTTTCATCCAAAAATATATCTTAATATCTAAAAGCCCACTTCATTAAAACATTTTAAAAGCCCATCCAAAACCATTTCAAAAGCCCAAGTTTTCAATCCAAAGCCCACATGACATTTCTTTCCATCATCCATTTAATCAAAATCACCCTTAAGTTTCAAAACCATCATTAAACCATTCCAAATCAAGCTTCATGAAAATTTTCCACCAAAATGCCAAAATTTCTAAAACGCATTTCCATGAAACTAAGCCAAGCCACCCCTAAGCCAAATGGAGCAGCACAATCCACATGCATGCCTTGGGAGCCCCTTTATACATCACCATGCCATTAATTGCAAAAGGAGGAGCCTCTTTTAAACCCCCTTAAAAAAGTTTTAACCCTTTTAATGATACACACTAACCCATGATTAATCTAAATATTCATGGATGGGGACTTCACCACCTTCTCTTGGCTGAACCCACTGATTTCCATCAGCCTAAAATCAGGCCTTGGGGAGGTGCAATAAGCCTAAAGCATGCATTTGACCCATTTGAACCAAAAATAGCCACTTCTCCCATTTCATTTGAATCAAGTCATTTACACATGGCCAATGCTAATTGCTTGCACCATTGTCAACCCCTGTCCCTCCTGATGACAACAGTGACTTGACCCTGGACGGCCAGGCACCACAGTCGCCGGAAACCACCAGGCCGAGAGCACCCATGTAAGCCATATTTTCAATTCTTCCATGCTGAGTTATCCCAATCCAAGTGAACACCATGGTTGTTCTTCTCTTGCATAGAGCAGCTGATCCCAAGCATCAAACCCCCCTGGGAAGCCCTCTAGCCATGTCTATTTAAACACTAGCCCCTCTCGGCCAATGAAGGTGTTGAACCAAACCTTACCAAAACTCTACCAAAATTACTCCAGATCCCTCCCCAGACATAGAGAACTTGATCCCCACTGAAATCCAGCCCTAAAACCCTCTCTGTGAGTCCAATTTTTGATTTGAAATTCAAGCCCAAAACCAGGGCACTTCACCACAGTGAGGCAATCTTCAAATTGATTGACTCTACACCTTCACCAGACCAAGAGGAGAAGTTCCCCAACAAAAGTCCCCTTGCCAGGCCAGCCATTGCTTCCAGCCTCCAAGCTTTGTGATTGGCCTTGGTCACTTTTGTACCTAGGCATTTCCCCAGAGCAAGAGACTTCATCTGGAGCTTGCTTGGACTCAATCGAAGGTGACACAACCCTCAGATCGAAGCTTTACTTCTCTGAGCAAAGGTATGAACTCACTCTTCCTCCCGAGCTCCTAGAGATTCTCCATTTAGTTTGAGTTGATTTCAATGCACCTTAACCATATAGATGTGTTCATCTCTTCAAGACGAATTGATAGAGTATAAGAACGCAAAAATCCATGGAGAATCGAATGAGATCTTAGGGTTTTAGTGTGGACGGTCACGGGTGCACACCAGTCAGAGACGATAACCAGGAGCCGTTAAATCGTGCGTGTATCGAGCGGACGGTCGAGATCAAGCCGGACAGCGCAATGGTACGTGAATGGCGGGCCCCCGTAGGGCTGACTTAGATGGAGGCGTCAATTCACGAAGCGACACGTGGGCTTTCGATCCGGACGAGGATGACGCGACGCCGAGTTGGATAAGTAGAAAATTAGGATTTTTTTGGATTTATTTAAATACCAGAACTTCAAAAATTCATATCTTTGCATAGAAAAATAACAAAAATAAAATAAAAATATCATCTTGCTCAGTAAACAGAGGAGAATAACGTGGAAAGGAAATCAAGTTAATTGGATGAGTATTTTATTTTTAATAATTTATTTACTGTTTCCAATGTTTTGATTCTCCATTTACATAGACAAGTCACCATGGCATGAGACCATAGGGCTTTTGAAGCCTTAGATCTTGGGAACATTCCCTGAATTTTTCAAGGTCAGAGGCCATCTCTGTGAAAAGTTATTGATTTTTCAAGTTCATGTCGCTGTTTTAGGTATTTTTATTCCAATAATTAGCATGTTGTAAAATAAATTCTAGGAAAATTTGGTGGTGTTTCTTAGGACCAGGGGACCCTATGAAAAATACATTTTGAGTTAATTCATTCATAATAACCTTAATTGGCCTAAACTCCCAAAATTGAATTTGAATTAATTAGGGTTAACCACACACACAAATTGACTTGAAAACAATTCTTCATTTCTCTTTAGGGTCAGAGGAACCTTACATAAAATTTTGAAATCAATTCGACTTGATTAATCCCACTAAATGGATTGATTAAGCCTCATAAGCAAAATGGAACTTTAAAAATTCATAACTCCAAAAATACTTTTTAAAAATTCACAAAAAATGGTTTTGGAGCTTCTCTGATATTAGGGGAGTTCAGGAAAATTAAAATTGGAATTTTCTAAAAAAGTTGATTTTTCACCATATTTTAATATTTTAATAATTAAAAAATAATAAAATCACAAAAATATTAAAAATCATAAAAATGTCACATTTTGACTCCTAATCACTTAGGAACAAACCAAATATTTTTCCTAAGTCCCTCGGATAAGATATTGAAATTTAAAGGCTTAATGTAATTTTTAATATTAAAAAATGAATTTTGAACCTTTTTCACTAAAATAATTCTAATAAATCAACGAAAAATTAGAAAATTATAAAATTTATTTCTCCGGACTCCTTGAGGTCAGAGAAATTTAAAAAAATATAAATTCTAATTTTTAATTTTTATTTTATTTTAAAAATTATTAATAATCTAAAATTCAAAATAATTATAATAAATAAATATAATTCAAAAAATCACAAAAATTGGTCCAAGTGGTTCTCTGGTCATTAGAAACATCTCATAATTTTCTTAAGAACAGAAACTTTACCTTAGTCTTGTTATTGAATTTTCTTTGAAAACCCCTATTTTCTACTAAAAATATTTATACAAATAAATTAAACTTAGAAAAATCACATTTTCTCCTCTAATGTCTTAATTGACATGTGAGTGAGGTGACATAAAAATTTGAAATTCATTTGAGCTCAATTTAGTGAGTTATGAAATAAATAAGACTAAAAGGGTATAAATGTAATTAATAAATTTTAACCCTTAATTAAAACTTTAGTTTTAATCAAAATGGAGGGTAAAATATTTGATTTTAACTTTCTCTTGGATGATTGAAACTTAGGGAAATAAAAAGGTAGAAACCCATTAAACACTTTGAAAATATCAAAATGAAACTCTAATTAATTAAATAATTTAAATTTTGGAAAGAATATATTTAAAATTTGGATTATTAAAATAGGGATATTATTAAGAGGATATTTATTCTTTAATTTAAAAATACCTAAATAAGTAACTTCAATAATATTTAGTTCTTAATTAAAAATTAAAATAATAATCCAAATTAAATAAATTAAAAATTAAAAGAGGATAACCCTTTAATGAATTAATGCTTAAAATGTTAAATGGTCCAATAATTAAAATGAAATTTAAAATCTTGGAGTTAAATTAAATTAAATTAAACTAAGTCAAGCCAAAGTTTAAATTAAATTAAATTAACACCTTAACAATTAAATTAAATTAAATTTAAAATATTAAAACTAAAATTACAATAAAATTAAATTAAATTAAATTAAATTAAAATTAAAATTAAATTAAAATTAAATTAAATTAAATTAAATTAAAATTAAATTAAATTAAAATTAAATTAAAATTAAATTAAAATTAAATGAAATTAAATGAAATGAAATGAAATTAAATTAAATTAAAATTAAATTAATTTAAATTAAATTAAAAATCACTTAACAACAAACCTGAATGAAATCATTAAGAGTTAAATCAAAACATACCAATAATTTGAACACCTCTTTCTATCTAAGTAAATTTAAACCATAAACATCAATCTGAAATACTAAGATAATTGAAAGTTTAAAGATTTAAATTAAATCTAAAATAAATTGAACACTATTCCAAACTTAAAATTATTGATTAAAACCTCATAATTAAATTAAATCACTTTAAATGATTAACTCAAACTTTAAATTAAGAATAATTAAAATTCTCAACAACCCAACTTGCCCTTAAAGGCTTTAATTATTATAACTCTTAAATAGAGTATTAAGTGAGATGTCACTTCATTCATCAGGTAATCAAATTTCCAGGTTCACGGAGCAAAAGACAAAGCTTAACTAAACTCCTGCATGCTTAATTCAGCTGTGCAACTAAATTTACTTGGACTCAAAATAATCCCAGAAGTATTGAAAAGATGTTTAGGACTTGTCCTAAGCACTTCCTCAATATGACGGGATGTTTTAGAAGAACAATTGAATTTAATTGTTCTTTGATGAAGAAAATCATCCTTAAACGAAACCAACAACCTAGATGTCATAGGTGATGGCTAACAATAGGATTAGGAATTTGGTAGACAACCAAAACCCTTCCCTTAGCTTTACCTAGGTATTTGTAATAAACATTTAAATGCCTTAACATGTGTTTTAAGTGTAGCTCGGGATGACGGGAAGACCCTCCAGGTACGCTTTTATTTTATAAAAATTTACTTTATTGCGATTTACTTACATGCATTGTGCTTTACTTTTCTTGCATGGTAAACGAGACTGTTGCATGAAAACCAAAACCTTTAGGATAGTCCCTGAACTGAAACCAAAACTAAATTAAAAGTCATTGCAAGATAAAATTCACCGCCACAACATTCCAAAATATAAATCAACTCAAAATTTAATCACAAACAGTGCAACAAAACTACAACTTTAACTAAATTAAAACGTCTTGTTGGATGATCGGGAATACCTCGGATGATGTAACCTACGTGTTGCTAACAGGATTTTCCATGGTCTAAATGAAAGTGTGGAACTCATTCAGTTGAGTTTAGCAAATTCATCTGGACTAAGTGAATCCGATAAAAATAACGATGCCGGAATGATGGAACCATGGGATTTTAACCGGTGTTGTTATAATCAACTTTAAGAATTGTTTTAATTAAAACACTAAAAGACACTTGGATTTTAAGATTTTCTCAAAACCAAGACACTTTTCTCATCCCCTGATTTTCACCTTCTAAAACTAAACCTCTACAACAATAAGGAGCTTGGAGCATGGTGGGCAGCACGGCCATCGTCATCAGCAAAACTCGGATCTACTTCAGCAAAACTTTCTTAGAATTAAATAACCAAGCCGTAGGACTTCGAGGTAGTTTGCCTAGTGCAACATAAATCCTCAACTCTTCGTTAGGCATTTGCATGATCAGGTTATGTAAATTAAGCCCTAACCGGTCTTAGGACTCCGAGGTAGTCGTTCGGTACGACATAAACCCTCATATCTTCGAGGCTGTTTGTGTGATTATATCATACAAATATAAGTCCTAATTAATTAAAATTGGCAAGATTGAAACATTAAATAAATTCTCAAATTGAAACAAAACCATAGGATAGTTTGGGAAGTTGCCTAGATTCTTCTTGGATCCTCAGCTTCTCCTACTTCTCTTCCTTTGGACTCCTAAAATAAACTGTTCCAAATTTGAGCTAATCCCTTTTGAAATCCCAAAATTCAATCCTTTGAAACCTTAAACTTTGAAATTCTTGAGAGCAAAACCACTGATCATTATCGAGAGTTTTCTTAAATGATTCCCGTCATTTAAGATGTGATTAACTATAGGGGCTTGCCCTTATAGGGAACTTTAAGAACCCAAGTAATATAAACCCTGCTTAATTCCTTTATATTAAGCAGGGGAACTTGTGGCTTATAAAATTGGTTCACAGACCAAACGGATGTCAGAAATCTTCTAGTTTATTTAATCGAGCCCCATCGTCAAGCAGTGTGTCTTCGGGATAGATACACAGTTTGTGATGCGGTGCTCGTTTATATTAATTATTTGGGATGTGAGATCTGTTGGATTTTTCATATCTTAAAATATTCAAACATAAAGTTATTTTCTAAAATCAAATACTACTTTTCAAATTTTATATTTAAATTAAATTAAAAATTCGCCGACAACTTCTGTAGGCGACCTCCTTTTCAAAATACAACAATCAACCTAAAAATTTGTCGAGAGGTGTCATCCATCCCTTTAATACATTAAAATAAATGTGAGGAGGGCTGATCTAAGAAATTCTAGCCAATCTCCACACCTCCCAACTTAACCAATCAAAGAAAGACAAAGCTTGAATCAAGCATTCACCATGGTTAAACACCATGATGATCCTTTGGTGCATGAGATGAGTAAGAGGGCTAAGGTGGCTCTTTCTCCTTAATGCCAATAAAAAAATGTTAAAAATGAATGAGGAAGATTAATTCACAACCTTTGAACCAATCTCCACACCTCCCAAATGAACCAATGATAGTAAGCCATCACTTGAACCCAATCTTCACTACAGTTAAGCACATGATGGAAATTCTTGGAATTTTGCAACTCTCTTATCCCCTCCAGCTGAAATTCTATCTTCAACAATCATTACATCAGATAACACCTTCCCCAAATAAACTTAAGCTCATCCAAAGCCCTCCCATGACTATAAATAGGACCCAAACCCAAGCATATGGAAGAGAGAAAAAAATTTTCTAGAGGTTTATAGGTTGCCCAAACTCTCTTGCTCCCAAGACTAAAAATCTTTCATAGAGCCTAGAAAATAAGTCTCAGCCAAGACTTGACCCAATTAGCCACCCTATCGAGCCAATTTGGTCAAACCGAGCCAAAATTACAAATCTGCCTCCTTTGGTCTTGCACCTATATAGACCCGATTTGAGTCCAAATTGAAGTGGGAAAGAACTTCCCTAAGTCCACAGGAGGCTGACCAACAAGTCCAATTGAGCTCAAGTTCATTGAGGCAAAGGTATGGAAGCAATTATTAAAATTATTGTGTTTAATATATATTCCAAAATCTATACCATTTACCCTCTCAAAAACCATGCATCACCGTATGGATGGGTGCTTCTTATCAAGGTGATCATTTTAAAAAACATTTCACTCAATTTCGTTGAGAAATGATTGAGATTTTGAGCTTTGAAGTTGGACGATTCAAATTTTTTTCGAATTTTTGGAGGATTTATCTCCGTCGTCTGTTCCCGTGTTTTGAAACGGACGGCGCTAATCTAAAGTTCTTGTGTTTGTTGTTCCACACCGCACACTGGATTCTCCCGCCCCTTCGACGGTACGAGGACACGTGTCGCGCCGTCAATTTTTCTGGGCCATTTTAGTTCAAAAGATCCTTAAAATCTTCAAAAATTCATATTTTTTGATCCAGAGCTCTTAAAAATAAAATAAAAATACCTCTGAAAGCTCTTAAAGAGAAGAAAATTATGAAATTAAAATCATAATTTTATTCTCAATATTTAATTTTTAAATAATTAAATACTCTCCGGAGTATTTTAATTATTAAAAATTATTAATAAACCAAAAAAATCTAAAATTTTGAGGAATTCATCTTTATGTTTTCAGAGATCTTTTCTAATTTTTCTAGATAGAAAACACCTTTAAGACCTCCTTTCATAATTCTCAAAATAATTTTGTAATTATTTTAAAAAATAATTATAAAAATGAAAATTAAGAGAAATAAAATTGGAAAATTTGTAGAACATTTAAGGTAACAAAAAATAACCTTAAAATGACATTTCTTTAACCATTAGACAATTTTAAAAGACATTTCCAAAAATAGGGTTAAGATTTATTATTTAATAAATTTAATCCTAAAATTCCAAATTTCTTTAATTACTTAGCCTATTCTATGATAGAGTAGGCTCAAAATAACTTCCAATAAACTTATAAATAAACCATAATCAAGTCTAAAATGATAAATGAGACTTAATAAACCCTAATTAGGTTTAAGACACCATTTAAAACTAATTAATTAAAGTTAAACCTTAAATTTAACTAATAAACAATAATTAAGTCTAAAATGACAAATTAGACTTAATAAAGCTTAATTTGGTTTAAGATATCATTAAGACCTAATTAATTAAAGTTGAACCTTAATCACATTACGTTTAACTAAATAAACCATAATTAAGTCTAAAATGACAAATTAGACTTAATAAACCTTAATTAGGTTTAAGATACCATTTAAACCTAATTAATTAATGTTAGAACTTAATCACATTAAGTTTAACTCAATAAACCATAATTAAATCTAAAATGAAAAAATAGACATAATAAAACCCTAATTAGGTTTAAGACAGCATTTAAACCTACTTGATTAAAGTTAAACCTTAATCACATTAAGTTTAACTAAATAACCCAAAATTAAGTATAAAATGACAAATTAGACATTATAAAACTTTAATTAGGTCTACCCATTAGACCAAATTAAACCATTAAGTCTTAACTAAATTAGACTTAATCAAGCTTAAACCCTAAATAGGTATAACCCATTAGACCTAATTAAACCATTAAGTCTTAACTAAATTCGACTTAATCAAATCTAAACCCTAATTAAGTCTAACCCGTTAGACCTAACTAAACCCTTAAGTCTTAACTAAATTAGACTTAATTAAACCTAAACCCTAATTAAGTCTACCCATTAGACCTAATTAAACCATCAAGTCTTAACTAAATTAAACTTAATTAAACCCAAACTATAATTAGGTCTAACCCAATTAGACGTAATTAATCCTTAAGCCTTATTTACATTAGACTTAAATAACTCTTAAACCATAATTAAGTCTAACCCAAAAAGATTTAATCAATCCTTAAGCCTTACATACATTAGGCTTAAGTAATCCTTAAACCCTAATTAGGTCTAACCCAATTATACTTAATTAATATTTAAGCCTTACTCACATTAGGCTTAAGTAATCCTTAAACCATAATGAAGTCTAACCCAATTAGACTTAATTTATCTTTAAGCCTTACTTACACTAGGCTTAAATTAACCATAAACCATAATTAAGTCTAACCTAATTAGACTTAATTACCCCTTAAGCCTTACTTATATTAGGCTTAAAGAGCCTTTAAACCTTAAATTAAGTCTAACCCTGCTAGACTTAATTATCTCTTAAGTCTTACTTACATTAGACTTAAGTAGCTTATAAAACTAAGTAAGCCTAACTCAATTAAGACTTAAAACATATAACTTAGGTCCAACCTAACTTGAATCCAAGTTAACCTAACCTTAGGTTCAACCCATATTGAATCTAAATTAACTCATAACTTAGGTTCAATCTAACTTGAACCAAAGGTTCAACCCATATTGAACCAAAATCAACCAATAACTTAGGTTCAATCTAACTTGAATCCAAGATAACCCAATCTTAGGTTCAACTCATACTGAATCTAAACCAACTTATAACTTAGATTAAAATAGACATGAACCCATGTTAACTCAACCTTAGGTTCAAATAATATTGAACCTAAACTAAATTTCTAACTTATGGTCAAACAGACATGAACTCAACTTTAGATTCAACCCACAATGAATCTAAACCAAACTTCTAACTTACGATGAAACATATATGAACTTTAGTTAACTTAAACTTTAGATTCAACATACATGAACCTAACCCTAACCTATACTTAGGTTTAACCCAAGTTAAACCTAAGTCAAACGTAAACATTAGGTTTAATGTACATGAACCTAACCTTAACCTATACTTAGGTTTAACCTAAGTTAAACCTATGTCAAACATTAAACCTTAGGTTCAACACACATGAACCTAACCTTAACCAATACTTAGGTTCAACCTGTCATGAACCTAAGTTTAACTTAAACCTAACTTAAGTTCAACCCACATTGAACTTAAGTCCAAACCTAAACCTTAGGTTCAACCCAACTTGAACCTAAACCAAAACCTAATTTAAGTTCAACCTACATTGAACTTAAGTCTAAACCTAAACCTTAGGTTCAACTAACAATAAACCTAACTCTACTTAACATAAACTATAGGTTCAACTCAAAATGAATCCAGGTTCAGCCCTTAATTCAAAACAACATGAACCCAAATTAAAAACATTAACTTGAGTTCAACCTATATTGAACTTAAGTCAACCTTATGTCTAGGTTCAACCTAACTTAGACCTAACTTAACTCAAACTCAAATCAAACTTGAGTTCAACCCATATTAAACTTATGTCAACCTTAAGTCCAGGTTCAACCTAACTTGAACCTAACTTAACCTAAACTTAAACCTAACTTGAGTTTAAACCATATTGAACTTAAATCAACCTTAAGTCTAGGTTCAACCTAACTTGAACCTAACTTAAACGAAAGTTAAACCTAACTTGAGTTCAACCCATATTGAACTTAAGTGAACCTTAAGTCTAAGTTCAACCTAACTTGAACTTAACTAACCCAAAATTAAACCTAACTTGAGTTCAACCCATATTGAACTTAAGTCAACCTTAAGTCTAGGTTCAATATAACTTGAACCTAACTTAACCTAAACTTAAACCTAACTTAAGTTCAACCCATATTGAACTTAAGTCAACCTTAAGTCTAGGTTTAAACCAAATTAAACCTAACTCAACTTGAACTTAAACCTTAACTTGAATTCAACCCACATTGAATTTAAGTTAATCTTAAGCCTAGGTTCAATCTAACTTGAACCTAACCTAAACCTAAAATCTAATTAAGCCTACCAAATTAGACTTAATTAAACCATTAAACCATAACTAACTATGGTTTAATCAGACCTAAATCCTAATTAAGACTACCACATTATACTTAATTAAATCATTAAACCTTAACTAACTAAGGTTTAATCTAAACTTGAACTCTAATTAGTCTACAAAATTAGACTTAATTAAACCATTAAACCTTAACTACCTAAGGTTTAATCAAACTTAAATTCTAATTAAGTCTACCACATTAAACTTAATTAAACTATTAAACCTTGACCAATTAAGCTTTAATCAAATTCAAACCTAAACCTAACTTAAGTCTAACCCATATTAGACTTAAGTCAAAACCATACAAAGGTTCAACCAGACATGAATCTATGTCTAAACCAACCTAACTTAAGTCTAACCCATATTAGACTTCCGTCAAAACCATACATAGGTTCAACGCGACATGAATCTAAGTCTAAACCAACCTAACTTAAGTCTAACCCATATTAGACTTTAGTCTAAACCATACATAGGTTAGACCTGGCATGAATCTAAGTCTAAACCAACCTAAATTAAGACTTACCCATATTAGATTTAAGTCAAAACCATACTTAGGTTCAACCCGACGTGAACTTAAGTATAAACCAACCTAACTTTAGCCTAATCCATATTAGACTTAAGTCAAACCATACTTAAGTTCAACCTGACATGAACTTAAGTCTAAACAAACCTAACTTAAGTCTAAACTTAAGTCTATCCCACATTAGACTTAAATCAAACCATACTTAAGTTCAAACTTACATGAACCTAAGTGTAACCTAAACCATGACATAAACCTTAGGTTCAACCTAAATTGAACCTAAATTGACATAAATGTTAGGTTCAACCCAATCAACAAAACTGAACCTAAATCAACATAAATCTTAGGTTCAACCCAAATTGAACCTAAATCGACATAGACCTTAGGTTCAACCCAAATTGAACCTAAATCTACATAAATCTCAAGCTCAACCCAAATTGAACCAAAAATCAACAAAATCAAACATAAATCGACATAAATGACATAAATTTGACATTTCAAACATAAATTGATATAATCGACACAAGTTTGGCATTTCAAACATAAATTGACATAAACAACATAAAATCGATATTTTAAACATAAATTGATATAATAGACATAAATTTTATATTTCAAACATAAATCGATATAATCGACATAAATTTGACATTTCAAACATAACTCAATATAATCAACATAAATTTAACATTTCAAATATAAATCGACATAATCCATATAAATTTGACAGTTCAAACATAAATTGACATGATTTGACATAAACCGACCCTTTTTGACATTATATGACATAAACCAACACTTTTGACCCAATTCGACATTTTCAAATCGACATAAAACTTAAAATTAAATCTTAATCGACATAAATCAATATAAAATCTAAAATTCAACCCAAATCGATAGTCAAGACAAATCAAAAATCTAAATCAACATCTCAACCATATTAGAACATCTGACAACTCTGGATCAACAGACACTTTGACTAGGTGAGCTAAATATCTTGATAAGACATTGTTTCTAATTTTCTTTTCTTTGCAGGATGAAGACATGAAGTTTCATTTAGATTTTCTTTGCATGTTATAGGGTGTGCTAACTCTGTTTTGCCGGACGTCGATGACGGAACATTGACGACAAAACCAAGACTTTTAGGGTAGCCACAAAACCTAAACTTTCTACAAATAACAAAACAAAAATGACATGACAATAAAGACAATTGGACTTTTAGGTTAGCTACGAAACCTGAAATAAAATGACAAAATCATTAACATTGACATCGACATAATATCAACTTTAACAAAAACATACAACGACATTTCAATACCACAATAAAATGATGACATGACACTAAAACAAAAAAAATACATGAAAAAATGACATGACCAAATAAAATTGAGATGACCACAAAACCAAAACTTAAAACAAAAGGAAATTATAAACAAAATAACAAAAATAAATAAATAATGATATCTTCTTGACATCATAAAATGTATCTCAAGACATACTAACGACATCTCCTTATAGGAGATAAAATATCTCATGAAAAATCAAGATATTAATCACGACATCTTATGACATTACAATATCACATTAAGACAAGACATAAAATGACATGACATTATGATTCACATTAAGACATGACATAAAATGACATGACATTACGACATCATATTATGACATGACATGACAAACAAACTATGACATCCAGACATAACACATGACATGATATGATACTAAACTAAAACAAACAAAATACTGACACTTGACATGACACGACAAAATCATTGACATTGACATCGACATGATATCTAAAATAAAATCGACTCTTCCAAAACAAATGACAACTCAAAATAACAACAGTCAGACAAAACAATGATATTTCAAACTGAATGAAAATAAAATATAACGACGACAAAATGACCACAACAAACACAAAACAATGATGAAATTAAAACAAAGAAAACAAACATAAAACTAAGACAATATCATCATGACAATATAACAGCTTGACAAAATGACACAACGAAATCATGACATAATAAAACACAATATGAAAAAATAATATTATAAAAATAAAAATGACATCACAACATGACATAAAACAATATGACATTACAAACTACATCATCCTGACATGACACATGACACATGACACGACACCAAAACAATAAAATAAAACACCAAAAAGCAATGACATACAAACAAAACTTTGTGGTAGTATCGATTCTTCAGAAACGCATTGTCATGACAACACTTACACTTTTTCGAGGATAAATGTTAACCTTAATCGGGAGTTTTCCTATGCAATATTATTGGCTCAGGAAGTAATTAACTATAGGAGCTTGCTCCTATACGAGATTGATCCTATGATATTTATACTTACAAATATGATATGAAAATTAGCAACGACACCAAAAACTTGAGTCGTTAGGAATATATGTGAGCCAATAACTTAACTCCACACAAAATATATATGTGCTAATGATTTAGATATGAAAATTATGATTTTATAATATGGGATATACACAAGTATTCGTATCGTTTATCAAGTAATATAGGACTTTCTGATTAAGCCCCGAGATATCGAACCCACAGGGAAATTTTGAAAATCTTTAAAGGAATAAAAAAATTATCTTTTTACTTTTTTTATGGCTTTTGAAAGTATGTCTTGCTTTTGAAAAGTTTTGAAAGTTGATTTGTCTTTTGAAATTTCCTTAATAAAATGTTAAGCAAGAAATTAAAATTATAATAACTAATAACACTGTATGTAAAATACTATTAACTAGAATATATTTTTCTTTTATTTTATGAAGTAGTAATAATTATTTAAATATTTTTGTGGAAGTATTTAAATTTATTGTGATAGATAGAAGCAAATGTGTTCTTTACCCTTTCTTGGTTCTATAATGAACATAGGTTAATTTGAAATTTTTATCATTTTGAATATGGTTAGGTAGGGAAGATACCAGTCTCTCACTCTAAAGTTCCCTCGATTCCCACCAACTGGGGGCTAACTTCTCATAACAAAACTCAAAATATCAAACCATATTAGGGGGGTTTTATCCTGTCACTCTAAAATCCTCTAATTCTACTCCCTTCCATAAAAATATCTTCTAATATTATATTCAATTATATGGACTACAATTCTCACCCATATAATTGCATGTGATTCTTACTAACTTTTATGAGACAATACCGCATTGGATCTTACATAATCTCAAGAACTTCTACAAGTTAATAGGCCAAATTAAGAAGTAAACAAAGTTTTCAGAATCAATCTTCACAACTTCTTTCAACTTTAAACACTTATACTTTCCACAACAATTCTCTATAAATTAATTTCTTCTCCATTTAAGAAAGAAAATGATAAAGTAGACTACTCAGAATGCATTGAGAAAATACAAAAACACATTAATTTGAAATTAAAAACCATATGAAAAACAACAAACGAAAAGAAGTATTAATTAAAATACTAAATGTAAGAACAAAAGTAAACACTTATCTGAAAATCCTCTCTACAAGACTCAGGAAGTTCCTCTGAAACTTTGACTCTTCGCTATACTACTCCTCAAAGCAAGTTTCTCAACTCCGATGACTCAGAATATAGACTTCAGACTTCAATAAAAACTAAATTAAAAGAAAGAAAAGAACTGGGAAGAAGAAGAATTCACTCCGACCATTTTCTCCTTTCTACTCTCTAATCCTACTCTTAATAAAAACTCTCAAAAATAAAAAGTAAAATAATGTAAAACCTCGCAAGTAAAAGAACCCTTCAAAAGGCAAAGGAAGAGCTCATCTCTACTCTCTACTCCTAATGAAAACTCTCTTTAAAAAATGAAATATAGGAGCCCCTCTCTACTCTCTACTCCTAATGGAAACTCTCTTCAAAAAATGAAATAGAAGAGCCCCTCTCTACTCTCTACTCTCTACTCCTAATGGAAATTCTCTTCAAAATGCAACCGAAGAGCCCCCCTCGCTTTAAATAGTAAACCAAAAGGTGCCTTAGTGTCTCTTCAAAATTTGTCCATATTCAATGTATCCACCATAGAATGCACCCCTTCATTCAAACCTGCCGCCCAAAGGAAGTTAGGGAAGTTACCACCGAGAGTTGCATCCCATCTCCTTTGAAATTGGCGCCAAATTCATTTGAATTTTGATTTTTAACTGTGGCGGCTAAGCGCCGGCCCAGAGGCGCTTAGCCGCCAGTGCCAAATTTTTATTTTTCATCTTTTTTTGCTCCTAATTTGATCCAATTTCGCTCCTTTCATCATGACCATCCATTTTCATCATATCTGCAAGAAAAACACAAAATACCTTCCATTAAAGTGCAATATCATTAAAAATAGGTATAAAATTGTGCATAAAAATACTATATATTTTAGGTGTATCAAAATCCCCCAAACATAAAATGTTACTTGTCCCAAAGTGACAATTAATCTCATAAAACATTTTAGCATGCAAATTATATAATGAGTTTCTTAGGAAGATAACAAAATTTTGTTCTAGAAATGGAATAGTCCAATTTAGAAAAAATTTCAGTAATAAAAACCAACTTAAAGTTTAGAAAGTTCTTAAGTAAAGGAAAATGACAAATAAAAGTTTTTATCTAATTCAGAAATATTTGTAGATTCTTCAAAATATAGGACTCAAACACTTATTTTTCTCACTTAAAAATCTTTATTTGAAAATAATTTTACTTACTATATTATAACATTAAGTTTTAGATTTTCTCTGAACTTATATTTTAAACTTAAGGTATAAAACCAATTTTTGATTAGGCCCATAAATCCTCATGCTTCTCCTCCCTTTTCATATACTATTTTTTACTTTTTTCTTTTCTTTTTTTTTTATTTTTTTTATTTTTTATAAGGCAAGGATTACTATATCTGGATAGGCCTTTAAGGGTTTTGAATTCCACCCTTCCAATTAAAATAAAGGTCAGATATACATCTTTCACTTAAAAATCATAATAATAATATTTGAAAATTACTCTTCAATAAAAGAAATTTAAGCTTTGAAGAATAAAAGTCAAATCTTTTATTTATCCAAAAATACAAAACTTCTTACTAAAGATAGTTTAACTTTATTTAACACCTCTCATTAAGAAAATTTTAACTTTAAGTTTTTCAAAATTTTTGTTCCTCTAATATAATTTTATGTACATAATTGTTATCAATCAAAAATAAGATTTATTTTTAAGTATTCTTGAAAATCAAATAAAATTTTAGGTTTTTGAAAATCTTTGTTTTTTTTAAAATCCCCGCCAAAACTTTAATTTTTAGTTAAGATAAAACATTTAAGCATAAGAAATGATACATGGGTGAGAAATAAAAACTGACATATCATGTTTGCATGAATTTTTAATATCCTAATATGCAAGTATAACAATTTAAATAACATGAGTAAAATGAAATCAAATTTAGTTTTTCAAAACAATTTTTTTATACATAGAAAAGTAAAAATTTCAAAAAGACTTCTACAGTAGTGGAGGTTTTCAAAGCAAATACACACCAACTAAAATAACACACTGATACAGATAACAGATGATAGTGGAATTTGAAAAATCTTAAACATGTAGTTTCCTAAGTAGAAGTTCCCAATAGTGGTTTATAATCTCCTAACAGTTTTTGAATTAAAGTACACACTACTAAAAACTCTGATATAACGTACGCATTAAAACATTTGCTAATACACATCACCACCACAAAGCAACATATAATACATCAATACAACAACAACAATACAAATAAATATGCATAACAGAAAAATAATACAAACTACAGTCTGCATACTATCAAGGTTCATGTCACAACATAATGATCAAACCAAATACTAAACAAAACACACATCAGTACATCAACAACAAAAACAACACCACAACAAAAACAAATAACACAAATCTACTCATCATCTTCATCATCATCATCATCCTGCTCGTTCCAATCCTTAGATGGCACATAAGGTATGTAGAATGGATGAGGGGGCATCTCAGCACTCTGATCAGCTCTAATCAGTTTATCCAAATATTGCTAATAACTCTCCTCATACTCATCATGTTTCACAATATAACTTTCTACATTATCCATCTTACCATCCATATCTTTCATATGCTCTCGAGTAAGACTCACTTTTTTCAAAATTTTTCTTAATAAACCAGTCTGTGAATCAGTAGATGATGAAGGACGTGAAGTAGAAGCATGAGAAGTAGATACAGTTGATGCAGAAGCAGTAGAAGCCCTACCAAATCCTCCTCTCCAACCAAACTCTGAATGTGCAGTGTAAGCACCAACGTTTACACTTGTAATTGGTCTCAATGGCTAAAGTACCTTTTCCCAGGTTTCAAACTTCACTCCAGATCGTTAACATAATGAATGAATCAAGGAAGGAAATCCCATACATGCAGTCGTGTTGATCTAGCACAGTTCAAAACATAATCATAAATTATACCTCCAATGACAATAGGCTTCCCTTGCTGAATGCAATGTTTCAACACAGCTCTTTCTCTCGTTACTTCACTAGTATGACTCGAACGTAACAACTTAAATGAGATAAAATAATGTCATGCCTTAGAAATGACATTCAATTTGGAAGCAGGAAAGTTCACTCTTCTATCATTAGTTATTTTCCATAATCCTCTTCCATCAGTCATAAATTCCATGATCTCAAATATTTCTCATTTCGTAGGATGATAGTTAGAATAAAAACAGAACATGTCAGGAGGTAGTCCATAAAAAATATTGATTGACCCAGAAGAAAAGTTGACCTCATGCCTCCTAACCATCACTTGATTCTCTTCTACAACACGCAAATTTGC
Source organism: Papilionanthe hookeriana x Papilionanthe teres (assembly GCA_022702705.1). NCBI lineage: Eukaryota > Viridiplantae > Streptophyta > Magnoliopsida > Asparagales > Orchidaceae > Papilionanthe > Papilionanthe hookeriana x Papilionanthe teres. The sequence goes on from CM040422.1 coordinate 6,496,270, forward strand.
ATAAAATTTTTTAACCAAATAAACAACAGTAACATCGGAGAAGCAACAGTAATTCTCCCTATTTCTTTTAGCAATCATATCTTCAATCACCTCTCCTGTCTTACTAAATACTCGCTCAGGAATCAACTTACATGATTGCAATGCATCGACGTATCGTTCCTCAGCCCTTATACTAACAAATTTGTCAGAATCAAATCTTGTCTCTTCTCGTGTACGCTTTGACTTTTGAGCCATCTCAAAAAATTCACAAAAAATTCACCATAAATTCCAAAATCAAACTAAATTTGCTAAAATATCTCCTAAAAGACATTTTAACTAAATCCAAGCAATTTCTCAAGTTTTTTCTCAAATTTTCACCATGAATAGTGATTTTAAGATTTTCCAAAATGTACTCAAAATACATGGTGAAAATAAAAAATTTTTACTTAGGAGTAGTGCTCTTACCTCAAGGAATCGAAATCTAACAATTTTTGTTGAGATCGGCTCTTAAATGATCCACAATATGATGCCCTAGGCTTCTCTTTCGTGATAAACCGAAGGTTGAAGACGATGGGGCAGTTTGAAAAATGGTATTTTTCAGGTTTTTAACTGTTGGGCACCAATTTTAGAGAACTGACGCCTAAGCGCGAGCTCTCGGCGCTTAGCCGCGAAATTTAGCGTTTAAGAGCCGACACTTTGGCTCTTAGCCGCTAATACCTAGATTTTTACAATTAAGGTATACGCACTAAATCACTTGGTTAATCACCCTTAATTACTCCAGAATAATTATTTCTCCCCACATAAATCTTAAATATTCCAAATCAAAATTTAATATCCATTGATTCCACACAAATTTCACAAAAACAAAAACTTATATTAAAACAAACATAACACTTTATACAATTCTAGAATTTCTATCCTGACATAAAGGATGAAATTCTCTAAATACAAGAGTCTTTAATCTCAAACTGGTAAGTATACATCTCTAGGATGTAACCAGCACATCATCAGGCTTAGTTAATACTTAAATATAAACACTAAACACACCAAACATAACACACTTAAACACTAAACATAACACATAAGAACACTAAAAAAATAAGAACAAAGCACTCTTAATTCCATTCTCCATGAGGCGGATTATATCCAGGACAACTATTATTCTCATTTGACCCTTCTGGAATACAAATTTGATAGAACGAGCGATAATTGTTCATTCTTACATCTTCTTCTTCAATCCGCTTGTTCTTCAGAAACATCGCCTTATCCGCTTCTTCCACATACCTTGAATGACTAAATTGCATCTTGAGTTGCCATCCCATGTGCTCCAACTGCAAATTAGTTTCATTGATCTTTGCTTCCTTTGAAGTCACTCGGGCTTCAATATTTGCAATCATATCTGCAATACCTTGAATACTAACGGCGAGATATCCATTGAATGATTCTTTAACACTATCACTAATGAACTTACTTTTGTCAGAATCTTGATTCTTCTTTATCTTCTACTCCCAGGAAGACATGATGCACTCAAAACGATCTTCTTAAGACTCAGAAATGAAAATAGGACTTTGGGCAAGTGTTAATCAGGTCCTTCTTCGGATGTGCTAAATCTGCCCCAAGACGTTTTAAAACTCTAAAATAACTTCCAAAACTACTTCCCCACGATTTAGGCTTCTAGAACCTCATTTTTCATGTTTTTTATAACTGCGGAGCCTAAGCGCCAACCAGTCGGCGCTTAGCCACCAGTGCTCAATTTAGCACAGGTCTGCTAAGTGTCCAAATTTTCATTCTGACTTCTCTAAGTCATCAATTAAGGTCAAATAAACTCTACTATAGTTTAAAAACTCCAAATTATTACCACTAAAAACATAAAAATAAACCAAATAAAGCAAACAAAGCACACAAAACAAACATAAAACAAAGCACACCGATAATTATGGGTTGCCTCCCACAAAGTGCTTGTTTTAACATCTTCAGCCTTACATACCCAAAACTTTTTTTGAGTGACCCAACATCAAATTATTATAAGATTTAGATTTATTGACTGAAAAATATGGTTTAAGTCTATGTCTATTAACTTAAAATATTTTTCAAGTCTTAGGATCTTGTATATCTACAGCTCCATAAGAATAAACTTTTATCACAATAAATGGACCCATCTACCTGGACTTAAGTTTTCCAAAAAATATTCTCAATCTAGCATTATACAGTAAAACTTTTTGTCCTGGTACAAGATTTTTAGTAAGAATCTTCAGATCATGCCATATCTTCATTTTTTCCTTAAAAATCTTACAATTTTCAAAAGATTCATTCCTTATTTCTTCAAGCGCATTCAATTGCAAAAATCTCTTTTCAGCAACATCTTTCAAATTATAATTGAACTCTTTAATAGCCCAATACGCTTTATGCTCAAGTTCAAAAGGTAAATGACAAGCTTTTCCAAAAATCAGCCTATGTGGGGACATTCCTATAGGTGTTCTGTAAGCAGTCCTATAGGCCCCCAAAGCATAGTCCAGTTTGATTGACCAATCCTTTCTACTTGGATTAATAGTTTTTCCCAATATTCTTTTAATTTCACGATTTGATAATTCAACCAAAACACTTGTCTGCGGATGATAAGCAATAGCAATGCGTTGATTAATATGATATTTCTTTGCTAACTTCCCAAAAATCGCATTTCTAAAATGACTTCCCCCTTCAGTTATGATTACTCTTGGTATTCCAAATCTGCAAAATATATTCTTTTCTAAAAACTTTGTAACACTTTGAGCATTACATCTTGGTAAAGCAATAGCTTCTATCCATTTGCAAACATAGTCTACTGCTATCAAAATATAAATATTTTCGAAAGATTGTGTAAATGGTCCCATAAAATCTAGTCCCCAAACATCAGATATTTCAACTTCCAACACATAATTGAGGGGAATATGATTTCTTCTAGAAATATTGCCTACACGCTGACATCTATCACAATTTTTAATATAAACATTCACATCCTTAAAAATTGTAGGCCAATAAAATCCTGATTTTAATATTCTATATGTAGTTTTATCACTTCCAAAATGTCCCCCATAATCAGAATCATGACATTTTTGAATAATTTCTTAAGTCTCTTCCAAAGGTATACATCTTCGAATTATTAGATCCTTTCCTTGTTTATATAAAAATGGGTCATTCCAAAAATAAGTCTTAGCATCAGACAAAAATTTCTTCTTTTCTTGGTATGTCAAACCATAGGGTATAATATGACTAATAATAAAGTTAACGATGTTTGCATACCACGGAACAAGCCATTCTTTAACAGTGAACAGTTTTTCATCAGAAAAAATGTTCATTATTTCTTCAATATCACAGAGACATTTTTCAATTTCAAGCCTGGACAAATGATCAGCAATTTGATTATCAGAACCCTTCCTATCTACTATCTGAAAATCAAATTCTTGCAAAAGAAGAATCCATCTTATCAGTCTCGATTTTGCATCATTTTTCTTCATTAAGTATTTAATAGCAGAATGATCAGTATGCACCACACATTTAGATCTAATTAAATATGATTGAAATTTATCAAAGGCATATACTATAGCTAATAACTTTTTCTCAGTAGCGGTATAATTAATTTGAGCTTCATTAGGAGTTTTACTGGCATAATAAATTACTTTGAAAATTTTATTATATTTTTGACCTAAAACAGCACCAATAGCATAATCACTAGCATCACACATTAATTCAAAAGGGTTTTCCCAATTTGGTGAAATTATTACAGGTGCAGTGATTAATTTTTCTTTTAATGTTTCAAAGGCTTTATGGCAGTCTTCATCAAATTTAAAAATTGCATCCTTTTCCAGTAAACGGCATAAAGGTTTTGTAATCTTTGAGAAGTCTTTGATGTAACGCCTATAGAATCAAGCAAGTCCTAAAAAACATCTAATTCCCCTTATGTTGGTTGGGCAAGGTAAACTAGATATAACTTGAATTTTTGCAGGATCTACCTCCAATCCTTTTTCTGCAATCCAATGTCCCAAAACAATTCTTCCTGCTACCATAAATTAGTATTTTTCCCAATTAAGGACAAAATTAGTTTCTTCACAGCGTTTTAGAACTTTAGATAGATGTTCTAAACATGATTCAAATGAAATTCCAAACACTGAAAAGTCATCCATAAGAACTTCAATCTTTTTTTAATTAAATCATAAGAAATAGCCATCATACATCTCTGAAATGTAGCAGGGACATTACCTAAACCAAAGGGCATTCTTCAAAAAGCAAACGTACCATAAGGACTGGTAAACGTATTTTTCTCTTGATCCTCAGGAGCAATTTGAATTTGATTGTAACCAGTATATCCATCCAGAAAACAAAAGTATTTATGCCCAGCCAGTTTATCCAACATTTGATCTGGAAAAGGGAGTACAAAATGATCTTTCCTTGTGGCAAGGTTTAATTTTCTATAATCAATGCATATTCACCACCCTGTAACTTGTCTTGTTGGTATCATTTCATTATTTTCATTAACAGTCACAGTTACTCCTCCTTTCTTAGGAACACAGTGAATATGACTAACCCATGTACTATCTAAAATAGGTTAGATAATTCCAGCATCCAACCATTTTAAAATTTCTTTCTTAACAATGTCTTTCATGATAGGATTTAATCTTCTTTGGGGATGAGACCGCGGTTTGCAATTATCCTCCATAAGAATTCTGTGGATACAAATAGAAGGACTGATTCCTTTAATATCAGCAATTGTCCATCCAAAGGATTTCTTGTGCTCCTTCAAAATTTCAAGCAAACTCTCTTCTTATTTTTCAGTTAATTCAGAGGAAGTTATAACAAGAAAGGTTGAGGCACCTAGAAAAACTTACTTCAAATTATCAGGAAGCATTTTTAGCTCAAGTTCAGGAGGTTTTTCAATTGATGGACTATAACATTCATGTTTTTCAGTCATATCGAACAATTCAAAACTTTCATGAACAAACTTTAAATATTCCTCTTGAAAATCTTTAGAATCAAATAACTCTTCTTCTTGCTTATATTCAAATTCTTCTTATTCAGCTTTCTCTTCATAAGTTGATTTGAAATGACATTCACTTAAATATTCAATAACATCCATCCTATAACACTCATGTTCTTTATCTCTAGTAGGATATTTCATCGCTTTTGAAATGTTAAATGTAACGATACGATCATTAACCCTCATCGTTAATTCCCTCTTTTGCACATCTATCATGGCTCGCTCAGTAGCTAGAAAAGGTCTCCCCAAAAATATGGGTATCTCTTTATCTTCCTCCATATCTAACACAATGAAATCCTCAGGAAAAATAAATTGATCCACTTTTACCAAAACATCTTCTATAACTCCTTTAGGATATGTGATCGAACAATCTGCTAATTGCAGAGTTACAGTAGTTGGGGTTATTTCTCCTAGTCTTAGTCTCTTGAATATTGATAGAGGCATAAGGTTAATGCTTGCACCTAAATCACATAAAGCTTTTCCACAGAATCTTTCTCCAATTGCACATGGAATTATGAAACTTCCAGGATCTTTAAGTTTTTCAAGAAGCTTTTTCTGAATTATTGCACTGCGCTACTCACTAAGTGCAACAGTCTCATTTTCTTTAAACTTCCAACTTTTATTAATAACAACCTTCATAAATTTCACGTAGCTTGGCATTTGTTCTAGGGCTTCAGCAAAAGGAATATTAATGGTAAGCTTCTTTAATATCTTCAAGAATTTTGAAAATTGCTTATCCAACTTTTGTTGACGAAGTCTCTGAGGAAATTGAGGTGGTTTTTCTAAATCAACTTTAGGTGGAGAAACAGGTCTTTCAAAACCTTTTAGAGCGTCCTTGTTGACCTCATTTTTGATGAGGTCTTCTCTTCTTCTCTTTTTACTTAGGATCTAGCCTTAGGCTTTTCCTTTGACTATCCTAAAGGATTAGAATCGGAACCCACCACTTAGAAATTCAAACCACTTCTTAACTCCCTGCAAACTCCACTAACTTGATTGTAGACCCCTAATCACCTAGAGGGTTGAAATCAAATGAGGAAGTTTAAAGGATGAGTGCCTATAGGACTCTTTTGCCTTAGGAGTGCCCTGGGTGGCCTGGTCTGGTGAAGGGGCTGACTTAAATTCACACTACACTTTCACACACCTCCTAAAACCACACCTATACCCAACTTGACCTCCTGACTCATGAAGGTGATTCACATGGATGGTCCTTAACCCCTAAGCCCTTGGCTAAGAGGGTTTGGAACAACATAGTGAATGCCTCAAATGAGTCCCTTCATGGCTCATGTGGGCTTGATATGGCTTCATGTTTCAACCAAAATGATTTCATTCCACTTACATTTACCCGATCTTCGATTTTCCAAATTTTTAATTTTTGACCCGGGACCTCGCGCCCGCCTAGCTTTACCCAAAACCCTTGAAATTACCCAAAATTTTCAAAATCCTCCAAAATCACCCAAAATTTCTCAAAACCAATCCCAAACATTACCACATCACTCAAATTGATCATTCATAGCCAAAAATACCAAAATTCCAAAAATACCTCCCAATACCCTCCAAATACCCAAAATGCCCCTCTTAGCCAAAAAATCAAAAAATTCAGAAAATTCCCAGCAAATTTAGAAAATCCCAAATATTCCCAATTTCATTTTGTTCAACTACACCATGGGCCAAGTTTGTCAATTTACCCCACTTTTGTCAAAATCCCCAATTTGACCCATTTTAACCCAAAGTAAACCCAATGTCAAACCAAACCTACCCAATTGACCCAAATTCTGGTCCAATTCAATTCTAAACTTCAATTGAACATCCCTAACACCAATCTAGACCAAATTCAAGCCCAATTTGATTGGCATTTGGACCCAATTTCATTTTGGACCTTAAAGCTCAATTTGGACCCATGACCCAAACTTAGCTCAAACTCACCCAATTCAACTCCAATTAACCCCAAATCTTTTCTAAACCTTCCCTAACATCCCCACAAAAAAAACACTAACATGATTTGCCCAAAATTCAGATCCAAACCCCACTCAAATTCAACCCAAAGCTAAAAGACCCAATTTTGACCTAAACCCAAACCTAACCCAAATAAGCCCAAACCCCAAAATCAAAACCCAACCAAAGCCAAAAACTCTTTGAAACATTCCCATAAACATTTCCCAACATTAATTTTACATCAATTTCAACCCTAGCCCAACATAGGCCCAAGTTAGCCCAATTTGACCTACATTGGCCCACTTACCAAATGAACCCAAATTCAAACCAATTCAATTCCAAATCACACCAAATTGACTTCAAACTATTCATGAAACATCCCTAAACCAATTGCAACATTTATTTGACATGGTCCTTCACAAAATTTTCACCCTAATGCCCATCCTAAAATCAAAAAAAAACCCACTTCCCTAAACCATTTTAAAAGCCCACCTTTACCAAATTTTAAAAGCCCAAACCCATCCTAATGCCCACACTACAATCTCATCTCATCCTCACTCAATTAATATCACTCCCTAAGTGCTAAATCCATCATGAAAATCAAACCAAAATGGTTTTATGCCAAATCCCATCAAATAACTCCAAAATATCCAAAATCCTTAAAAATCCATTTTTATGAAATTGACCATACCTTTTCCAAGCCATAGGCAAGCCATGAAGCCATGCATGAGCCACATGGAAGCCATGAAAGCCCTTTACATGTCACCATGCTATCTTGGGCAAATGGAGGGGGTACTTTCCATATTCCCTTAAGGTCATTAACCATGTTCATGTCTCCCCTCAACCATGTTTAACCTTAATTGTACTTGGATGGTGACCCCTCCCCACTAATCAAGCTGACCTAAACCACTTTCTCTTCAGCCCAAACTAGCCATGGGGAGGTGCACCTAGCCCAAAAGGATGGGTTGACCCAAATCAAGCCAAAATGGCCTCTCCCCCATTCCATTTTAATCCAAACACTTTACACATGTCCAAGCCCAATTGCCTTCACTAACTTCAAGCCCTAGACCTCCTGACCCTGAGGGTGACTCATGCCTGCTGGCCAGCCACCTGGGCCGCCGGAAAACACCATAGCCGAGACATGGGAAGGAGCCAAACATTGAAATTCCACCTTGCTGAGTTACCCCATGCCCGATGGCCATTGCGGTACTGTTCTTCCCTTGCCAAGAGCGGTGATCCCGATCCCTAACTCCCCCGAGAGAGCCTCCAGCCTCTCCTGATTTAAACACCACCCCCTCTTGGCCATGGAAGAGGTGCTTGAACCAACCTTAAGGAAACTCGCCAAAATCATTTCGGACCACTCTCCACACATAGAGCACTTGATTCCCACCGGATTCCGACCCCGATTCCCTCCGGCTGACCTCGATTTTGAGTTCGAATCTCGGCACAAAAACCGGGACACTTCTTCACGGTGGATCAATCCCCAAATTGATTGGTCCTACACCTTCACCGGACGAGGAAGAAGTTTACCGGCAAAAGCCCCTCACCGGGCCGGCCATTGCTTCCGGCCTCCAAGCTTTGTGATCGGGCTTGGTCGAAATCTTACCTAGATAATTCACCAGGCCAAGGGACTTCATATGGAGCTTGCTTGGACTCAATCGATGGTTACACAACTCTCAGATCGAAGCTTCACTACTCTGAGCAAAGGTATGGAGTCACTCTTCTTCCCGAGCTTACAGAGATTCTCCATTTAATTTGAGTCAATTTAAATACATTTTTACCATATGGATGTGTTCGTCTCCTCTAGACGAATCCATAGAGCATAAGAACACAAAAATTCGTTGAGAATCGAGTGAGAAATTAGGGTTAGAAGGCTGACTGTCACGGGTGCACACCAGTCGTAGACGATGACCAGGAGCCGTCGGATCGAGCATGTATCGAGCAGACGGCCAGGATCGCGCCGGACGGAGCAACGAAACATGAACTGCGGGGCCCTGGAGCGCTGAGTCGGATGGCGGCGCCGAATCAGAAGACGACACGCAGCGCTTCGGAGATGCCTAGGTTGAGTTGGCGCCGCGTGGATAAGTAAGAAATTAGGGTATTTTCCTATTTATTTAATTCGCTAAACTTCAAAAATGCATAACGTTTTGTAGGAAAATCGAGAAAAATAAAATAAAAATACCCTCTTGCTCGGTGAACGAGAGGAGAATAATGTGGAAAAGAAATCATTCAATTTCATTGAGTATTTGATTTTTAATAATTTATTTACTCTCTGCACATTTTCGATTCTCCATGTATGTATACAATTCACCATGGCATGAGACCATAGGGCTTTTGAAGCCTACGAATTTGGGAACATTCCACGAATTTTCCAAAGTCGGAGGCCATCCCTATGAAGAATTATTGATTTTTCAATTCTAGGTTGCTAGTTTGAGTATTTTAATTCCAATAATTAGCATATTGTGAAATAAATTCTAGGAAAATTTGGTGATGTTTATTATGACTAGAGGACCCAGGAAAAATAGGTTTTGAGTTAACTCACTTGGAATAACCGTAATTGGCTTAAACACCCAAAATGGAGCTTTAATTAATTAGAGCTAATCATACATCAAATTGACTTGAAATCAATTCTCCACTGACCTTTAAGATCAGAGGAACCCACCATAAAAGTTTGAAGTCGATTGGACTTGGTTAGCCTTATCGAATGGGTTGATTAAGCCAGTTTAGCCAAAATCAAACTTAAAAAATTCACAACTTTCAAAATACTTTTAAAAAATTCACTAAATTGGTTTTGGAGCCTCTCTGATATCAGGGGAATTTAAGAAAATTAAAATTGCAATTTTCTAAAAAGTTGATTTTTTGCATTATTTTAATATTTTTAATAATTAAAAAATAATAAAAATCACAAAAATAATAAAATTCACCAAAATGTCACATTTTGAATTTTAATCACTTAGGAACAAATCCCATATTTTTCTTAGGTCTCTATGATGAGATATTAAATTTTAAAGCCCTAGAGTAGTTTTAAAATTAAAAAAAATGTATTTTCTAGCATTTCCACTAAAATAATTCTAATAAATAAAAGAAAAATCAGAAAATTATAAAAATTAGTTCTCTGATTTCTTTGATATCAGAGAGATTTTTGAAAAATATAAAATTCATTTTTTAATCTTTATTTTATTTTTAAATTAATTAATACTCCAAAACTCAAAATAATTATAATAAAAAGAATATAATTCAAAAAATCACCAAAATTGGTCCAAGTGGTTCTCTAGTCATTAGGAATGTCCCATAATTTTCTTAAGGACAGAAACTTTCCCTTGGTCATGTTATTGAATTTTACTTAGAAATCCCTATTTTCTACAAAAAATAATTACATAAATAAATTAAATACAGAAAAATCACATTTTCTCCTCTAATGTCTTTATTGACATATGAGTGAAGTCACATAAAAATTTCAAATTCATTTAAGCTCAATTTAGTGAGTTATGAATTTATTAAGCTTGAAGGGCAAAATGGTAATTAAAATTTTAACCTTTAATTAAAACTTTAGGCTTAATAAAATGAAAGAGTAAAATATTTGATCCTAATCTGATTTGGATGATTGAAATTTAAATAATTAAAGGGTAGAAACCTACCAAATAATTTGAAAATAATTAAAATAAAACCTTAATTAAATAATTAGTCAAATTTGGAAGAATAATAAAAAATTGGAATTATTAAAATAGGGATGTTATGAGGAAGAGATTTGATCTTTAATTTAAGAATCCCTAAATTAATCACCTCAATAATATTTAATTCCTAATTAAAATGATAATCCAAATTCAAGATTTAAAATGCTAAAAGACTTAATCGTTAAATTAAATTAAAGTTAAATTATTTAAATTAAATCCTTTTAAAATTTCAATTAAATTAATACTTTAACAATTAAAATTAAATCATCTTTAAAACATAAGAAAATAAAATATTAAATTAAAATTAAAAATAAATTAAATTAAAATTTAAATTAAATTAAATTAAATTAAATTAAATTAAATTAAATTAAATTAAATTAAAACATATTATATTAAATTAAATTAAATTAAATTAAATTAAATTAAATTAAATTAAAACATATTAAATTAAATCAAATTAAATCAAATTAAATTAAAATTAAATTAAATTAAATTAAATTAAATTAAATCATATTAAATTAAATTAAATTAAATTAAATTAAATTAAATTAAAAATAAAAAAATAAAATCAGGTTAAAATAAAATTAAAATTAAATTAAACAAAATTAAGTTAAAGTTAAATCTAAACCAAATTAAATTGAATTAAAGTTAAATTAAATTGAATTAAAAAATAACATCACCTAAGACATAAAGAATTCAAAAATAAATCTAAAACAACTTGAACACTATTCCAAACTTAAACCCATTAATTGAAATTAAATTAAATCACAAATCACTTGAACATCAATTTGCCCTCGAAAGCTTTTGTTGTCATAACTCCTAAATGGAGTATTAAGTGAAGTGTTACTTCACTTATAGGATATTCAAATGTCCTAGTTCACTGAGCAAGATAACGAAACTTGAACTCCCGGACAATTAATTCATTTGTATAATTAAATTCTCTTGGACTTAAAATAATCCTAGAAATATTGAAAAGATGTTTAAGATTCGTCTTAAGCACTTCCTCGATATGATAGGATGTTTATAAGAACAATTGAACTTAATTGTTCTTTGATGAAGAAAATCGTCCTCAAACCAAAACACAAGAACCTAGACGTCATAGGGGATGACTAGCTATGGGATTAGGAACTTGGTAGAAAACCATAACCCTTCCCTTAGCTTTACCTAGGAACTTGTTATAAATACTTAAATGCTTTCTAACATGTGTTTTAAGTGCAGCTTGGGATGACGGGAAGACCGTCCAGGTACGCTTTTATTTTATTGCAATTTTCTTAATCGCATCGCACTTACATTTCTTGTATGATAAACAACTGTTGCATGAAAACCAAAACCTTTAGGATTGTCCCTAAAACCGAAACCAAAACAAAATTAAAAGTCATTACAAGATAAAATTCACCGCCACAACATTTGAAAATATAAAGAACAACTCAAAATTTAATCACAAACAGAAAAACAAAACTACAACTACAACTAAATTAAAACGTCTTGTTGGATGATCGGGAATACCTCGGATGATGTAACCTACGTGTTGCTAACGGAATTTCCCACGGTCTAAATGAAAGTGTGGAACTCATTCAGTTGAGTTTAGCAAATTCATCTGGACTAAGTGAATCCGATAAAAATAACGGTGCCGGAATGATGGAACCATGGGATCTTAACCGGTGTTGTTATAATCAACTTTAAGATTTGTTTTAATTAAAACATAAAAATACTTGGAAACTAAGACTTTCTCTAAACCAGAACACTTCTCTTATCTCTTGATTTATGACTTCTAAAACTAAACCTCTGCAATAAGGAGCTCGGAGCATGGTGAGGAACACGACCATCGTCATCAGTAAAACCTGAGTTTACTTCAGCAGAAAGAAAAGGGCTAGGATTACACCATTTGCCCGACTACAGACTGTGATTGAGAAGTTAGCAAAGAAAGAGAAATGCCCTGTATCGGAGATCTTAAGAAGAATAGGACGGGTGCCGGCCAAATCCCGTCTTGGGCCACGAGTAGAACCTGCTATCGCTGCGGAAAAGCCGAATAAGAAGATGAAGGCTAGTCCACCTGTTGTTGTTTCAGGTTTACAGATCAGGGAGGATACCACCTTCCAGCATTCAGCCGACAGACCATCCGGTCCTAGGCCTTCTGCTGCTAGAAGGGTGGTATGGCGTCCAACTACCGACCAATTAAGACCAAAACAGCGACCTGAGAAGGAAAGTCTCGTCAGGAGACTTGAGTCCGAAGAAAGCGCCACCGCAATGAAGGGGACTCCCAAAAAGGAAACCCGACAGCCATTGCATGATAACTGCGAAACCGCACGAAAAAGACCATTAGAAGACGCTATAGAAAAGCTAAGAACCGACTTTCAACGATTAGCAAGAGAAAGAGAAAAAATGTTTGGAGATGAAGTTGACTCGTCGGAGTTCATGGATGACGAATATATGGAGATTAACATGGTTGAAACACGAGCATCGTCAGCTTCGCAAGGTGCTCCGGCAGCTGCGGAAAGAGATGAATCAGAAGCATTAAGAGCACAAATTCAAGAAAAAGACGATACAATCTCTCAATTAGCAAAAAGAATGAAAGAGATAGTTGCAGCCCTAGCCACTCTTCAGAGTCAAGCTCAACCCCCAAGAGAAACGTCTCCAGAAGTTATTCATATTATAGACGGAGGAAAAGGGATTACATCCGTTAACGGAGACGATCAGCCAAAGAAAGATTCTACCCAGAACATGATTCCAGAGAAGGATATCAAGAGTATTGTGGAACAGCAGGTGCGAGAAGCCTTGGCACAATCAAAGAGCGGAAATCCATTCGGACGGGTAGACCTTACCCCGAAGAATTCGACGCTGTCCAATATCCGAAAGGCTTCATACCACCTCTGTTCAAGACCTTTGATGGAACTGGAAACCCTAGGCAGCATGTTGCACATTTTCGTGCCAGTTGTTGCAATGACGGCGGAAGTGATGCCTTAATCTTCAGACAATTTGTCAGCAGCCTGTCAGGGATCGCCTTTGATTGGTATGCGGAATTACCGAACGGTTCGGTGAAGACATTTTCAGAATTAGAGAACCTCTTCATCAAGCGATTTGTCGGAGCTCAGCACCACATCACTATAGGTGATTTAGTGGTAGAGAAGCAGAAACCGAACGAAACTTTGGTAGACTACATACTTCGATGGAGGAACCTAAGTATGAAGTGTGAGCCACAGCTACAAGAACAGCACGCAGTCGGCATTTTACTTAAGAGCATTCATGGCCCGATAGCACTTCTCCTCAAGGGATTTACTATTAAGACTTTCGAGAAGTTGTTAAGCAAGGCCGGAAGCTTGCGAGAGGAGGCGAAGCAATTAAGTTTCATCGACAAAACGGACAAACGAGAAGCCGTGAAAACTTTTGAAAAGAAGTACGGGATCGTCGTAACGATCGATAAAGGCAAGCGGCCGATACAAATATCGTCGAACGGCCGCGGCAACCTCGACGGAATTACCGGCGACCCCGGCCCGGCTATCGGTCATCTCGACGATATGAACAACCGCCTCATCCACAACGTACGTTAAGGGAGATTCGAGCGAGGAGTATCCGTTCAAGAATGAGCGATCGCGAAAATGTTCCGCAGTCTGATGAAGACTCTAGATTTCCAGCTGCCAGAGCCTAAGAGACCAGAAGAAGTCGACAAGAAAGGTGATCCCAACTTTTGCCCTTACCACTGGATGCTTGGATACAAGATAGAAGATTGTATTACCTTCAAAAGTTGGCTCAACGACAATCTTCGAAAAGGGAACATAACAATCCCGAAGGAATACATGAAGGAACCCCAGAAAGGAGGTTTCGTCAATGTTATCTCGACGGATTTCATTGTTCGATAGATCCTATGCGATCGATGATGGATGGACTACCGCTTGGATAAAGTCTTCGAAGAAGATTTTAGATCGCATCCAAACCACTTCGGTGCGAGCTTCAATTCAGAGTTCGAAACCTGTCGAGTCGGCACTATCACTTGCGATAAAAGAACCACCTCAACAAGAGACAATTGAAGAAAAGAAGAAAATTGATGAAGAAAAGAAGACCGAGGCTCCTGAGGCTAGACTAGGGGCTGCTTATCCTAGGATAGTTGTTTCTGATTTGGGGGAGAAATCCCTCGAACCTACGACTACGTATGATTACTTGCTCACTCCGGTGGGATCTTATAATGATGAGGGTTATGGCGTTGGCTACGTTTTGATTGTTTCTAACGATTACGTAACTAGCGACAATCAACCTAATCCGGACGTCGATTACGATACAAATAACAATTCTCGAATCATACACAATCTCGACGATCACAATGACAAAGAAGACATCCACCAAGGAGGCTATGAGAGTTCAACGAGCAACGAATCTATTTGCGAGTTTCGAGGAGCTCCGATCACGATAGAGTTAGAGCCTTCGGACTCCGAAGGCGATCCGAAGAAAGCTATCATTCCAATTCGAAGGAGACATCAACAGACTCAATACTAGATTCAGAAGAGATCATAGAAGTCAACTTAAGAAGTGGAAGAGTTCTACCTCCGAGAATGGGTCCAAAGGACAAAGGAAAGCAGGTGGTTGTTCAGGAAGAACCAACCCCGGCAGCAGAAATACCCATTCGAGAAGAAGCCGAGACACATGAAAATAAAGTGGACTACAACGTGCTAGCCCATCTTAGGAAACTACCGACTGAACCGAGCATCTACGACGCTCTCATCTTATCAAAGGAGATGAGAGAAGCTCCGATCAAGGCCTTACTTGATTCGAGAAATTTGCTTAGCTCGAATGGCGGAGATGCCTTAGATGAGGTTTGATCGTTAAAGGAACGACGAGGTGTTACCTTCAAGGACAATGACCTACTACTTGGGACGACGGACCACAACCGACCGTTGTATATTTCGGTTACAATTGGGAAGTTTACACTCTCCAGAGTATTGGTGGATCCAGGAGCATCAATCAATATAATGAATCTTCGAACGCTAGAATACTTGGAAATTGATGCTCGTGAGCTCGAAGCAGACGAAATGTTATTAAGAAGATTCAACCAGAAAGGAGAAAGAGCCCTCGGATCAATAACACTGCTAATGAAAACCGGTGACTTAGCAAAGACAACCGCGAAATTTCACATAATTGATTCAGAAACGTCATTCGACGCTCTATCGGGCCGACCATGGATACATGAAAACTGGATGGTACCATCGTCTCTACATCGGTGCATCAAATACTATGATGGAGGGGAACGAGTGCATCAAAGGTGACTTACAACCATTCTCCGTACATGAAATTGGAATCCATGAAGATGCGGCTTATTATGCACCCCGAAGAAAACAATCTTCTCCGGAGATACCATAACGAATGAAGCAAAGGAAGTTTGGGACGATGAAGAACACTGAAGTTCTACACCAACGGTCACTCACCACTCCCTTACGGCGAGATGGTGAAGGTTTCTCCACAACTCGCATCCGAGGTCGAGGCCGGGGACGAGGTCGTGGCGAGAGACGTTAGGACAGTTGGACAGAGGAAACCAGCCATCAATGTTGATTGGGAAGACAGTTCTGAAGAAGAAAAAGAAATCAAGCAAGAAGTAACGACAATAAGTCAGAAGAATCCGCAATTCAGGATCTCTCTTGAAGATGAAAAGAACGAAGAATATAAATCGATGTACGAGAAGATTAACCACTATGTACATACTATGACCACGACCCCGATCCATTCTAATAAGATCGAGGGTATGGTGGTCAAAGAGGTACGTAGCGGCGGTGCAAAGCCCATCAAATTCTACCGTGGTGCTCCTTCCTCCAAAGCGAAAATAATGTACAATTTGAAGATGCTACTTCATCGGAATTAATGGAATTTCCTTTTGAGTGGTACTCTCCCTGTGTTCAAAATTTAATTCGGCGTGGTTTCTTACCTCGACAATGAACAAAAGGTCAATCACAACATTTTGAAAATTTATGGAATAACTCCGGTCGTCCACCCGATTCAAAGCATGGTCTCGGATTCCGCACAGTAGGATCAGTTGACGATACTGAATTTTGCATGGTTGTCACTTGCGAGTCTAATGAAAACTGCATGGAAGCTACAAAAGAACTTGAAGATTTACAAATTGGAAACGCTCCACCAGAGTTCGAAGAAGAGATCAAATCTACAATAGATGAGTTAACGGAAGTTAACTTAGGTACTAGCGAAGAACCTAGACCTACCTTTGTTAGCTCCTTACTCAATAAAGAAGACTTCGAAGAAATAATCAAGTTATTAATGGAATTTAAAGACTTGTTTTGCTTGGAGATACGATGAAATGCCGGGATTAGCTCCGGAGGTTGCGGTCCATAAGCTAGGAGTGGATCCTACTTCTACTCCGGTCGGACAAAGTTCCGGAAGAATGCGTCTAGAAATCGAACAACAAGTCATAGGCTGAAGTTAAAAAGCTAATAGACGCTAAATTTGTCTGTGAAGAAGAATACCCGACTTGGCTAGCCAATGTGGTACCAGTCAGGAAGAAGAATGGCCATATCAGAATTTGTGTGGATTTCAGAGATTTAAACAAAGCATGTCCAAAAGATGAATTCCCGTTACCGATCCCAGAATTAATGATCGACATTGCTTCAACACATGAAATATTCTCATTCATGGATGGATCTTCAGGATACAACCAGATAAAAATGGCTCCGGAAGATGAAAAACTTACGGCATTCGAACGCGGATCGGAGTATATTGCTACACAGTGATGCCATTCGGACTGAAGAACGCAGGAGCAACCTACCAGAGAGCAATGACAAGAATTTTTGATGATCTAATCCACAATCAAGTCGAATGCTACGTGGATGATTTGGTCATCAAAAGAAAAATAAAGGAAAACCACCTGTATGATTTGAGAATTGTTTTCGAACGATTAAGACAATTTAACCTTAAGATGAATCCCTTAAAATGCGCCTTCGGCGTCACCTCCGGGAAGTTCTTAGGATTCGTTGTCCGACATCGTGGAATTGAAATCGACCGGAAAAGATTAAGGCTATCTTAGAAATGCCACCCCCGAACCTTAAAACAACTACGATCTTTTCAAGGGAAGTTGGCATATCTTCGACGCTTTATCTCGAACTTGTCGAGGTAGGTGTCGACCTTTCTCAGCATTGGTTAAAAAGGAAGCCAAATTTATTTGGGAAGAGAAATGCCAGAGGGCCTTCGAGGACATTAAACAATATTTAATGACACCTCCTGTCTTAGCAGCCCCAGTCTCAGGTAGACCGTTGATACTTTATACTGCGGCTTTAGACGACTCTCTCGAAGCCACGTTAGCCAGGGTCGATGATGAGGGTAAAGAAAATGCTCTTTACTACCTAAGTCGTCGTTTACTTCCAACGGAAATAAAGTATCCTCCAATTGAAAAGCATTGTTTGGTCCTGATCTTCGCCGCTCAAAAGCTTAGGCACTACATGCTTTCTCATAAGGTCAACTTGATCTCGATATTTAATCCATTGCAATACTTAATGACCCATCCAACGCTTTCTGGCAGACTTGCCAGGTGGTCAATGATATTATTGCAATTCGATATAACTTTCGTGCCTCTTCGTGCCGTAAAGGGACAAGTCCTAGCGAGACTTCCTCGCAGCACACCCTTTGCCGGCGAATCTCCTCTCGATGACGACCTCCCGGATGAACAAATAATGAGCCTAGAAGACCCTGATGATCGACGTTGGGAATTATATTTTGACGGAGCATCCTCAGCACACAAAGACAAAGAATCGCAAGTGATAGTGCCCGGTAAGGCAGGAATCGAACTAATCTTTATAACACCGGAGCGGGGGATGTTAAGGTACTCCTACCACTTAACAGAGCCGTGTACGAACAACGAAGCAGAATACGAAGCTCTCATAACAGGACTGGAATTAAATATTCAAATGGGGATAACAAACATCAACATCTACGGGGATTCGCAGTTAATCATTCAACAGATCGCCGGACAGTACAAAATTTTAAAGCCAACACTCGAGCAATACTTCCAGTATTCCATGAAACTGTTGGAACAGATCTCGAATGTGACAATCTATAAAATTCCCAGAAAAGAAAATGCTTTAGTAGATGCGTTAGCCCGCCTCGCAAAAGAATTTGCCTGTTTACAAGATGAATCAGTGGAAGTGTCAGTTCACGGACGTCAGGTCCTATCATAGCTCGACATAGACACAATACACAAATCAGAAAAAGAAGAAGAATCAGTTGCAATAGTGACAGAAAACACTGAAGATTGGCAACAGCCATTAATAGACTACCTGCAAATAGGAAAACTACCAGACAATAGGTCGTTAGCCCATCCGATCAAGAAAAGAACTCTGTCCCACACATTAATAAATAACACGTTATACATAAGGTCTTTCGATCAAATGTGGCTAATATGCCTGAGCGGGTCCGAGGCTCGTGAAATTGTTAAAGAGGTGCATTCAAGACTCTGTGGCGCTCACCAGTCGGGTCCGAAGATGAAAATAAAAATTAAAAGACTAGGGTACTACTGGCCCTCGATGATGACCGACTGCATGAAAATCGCCGAGAGCCGTCACCAATGCCGAGTGCACGGAGTGGTTCTACACAAACCTCCAAATGTGCTACATCCGACAATTACGTCATGGCCATTTGAATGTTGGGGCACGGATATAGTGGGTCCGATAGAACCACCATCTTCGAAAGGACATCGCTTCATTCTTGCGTCTACGGATTACTTTTCCAAGTGGGCGGGCGGTTCCACTCGGAGAAGTGAAAGCACACCACGTGCTATAGTTTTTCAAGAACCAAGTTGTCTACCGTTTCGGAGTGCTGCGCAGAATCATCTCGGATAATGGGTCAACATTCAGAAGCACGCAAATCAACAATTTTGTTAGGAGACACGGAATCGACTGGCGGTATTCAACAATTTACTACCCAAGAGTAAACGGCTCAGTCGAGGCTTTTAATAAAACTCTCGTTCAAATTTTAAAGAAAACTTTGGACGATAATAAGAGAAATTGGCACGAGAAGTTATTAGAAGTCTTATGGGCCTATCGGACAACCTTCGAACTCCTATTCGAAGCTACACCTTACGCTCTGGTGTATGGGTCCGAGACAGTGTTACCCTTAGAGGTCCAGCTTCCTTCACTCAGAATTGTAGTTGCAAACAAGATCACGACAGAAGAGAATGCCAAATTACGACGAGAGGAATTGCAAAGCCTGGAAGGGAAAATACTTGCAGCGCAGCAGAATTTAGAACTATACCAAGCTAAGATGGTTCAAGCCCATGATAGACTGGTCGACCCAAGAACCTTCAAAGTTGGTGACTTAGTTCTCGTTCTCAAAAGACCTATCCTTGCACACCGCAAGATAGGAGGAAAATTTGAACCTACTTGGGAAGGGCCGTTTGTAGTTGAGGCAGTCTACTCAGGAGGCTCCTACCAGCTAGTTAATTGCCAAGGAGAACGACATATGCTTCCGATCAATGGACGAAACTTGAAGAAGTATTACGCTACCTGATGTTTCGAAGGAATGAATTTTTCATCCCTAGAAGCACGGGTGAAGTAATTACTTATGACTGGGTCCGAACCCAAAAAATAATAAAAAATGTGCTAAAATAAATAAAATCATGATAATAAAGTTTTCTTTGTTGTCTCTTCCATATCAAAATCTCTTTCCTGATCTTTTCCCACTTCATTCCTGTTGAATTTAAAAATAAAAAAGTAATAATAAAAAAAAAAAGAAAACTCTGTCTTTAATAAACATTTTCTTAATGTTCTTGTTCTTAGTACAGCCCCTGATCCTTTTCCTTGTCTTTTCGCGAGGAAATGTCGAACGAGCGGTTGGTCTGAACTTTAGAAATGGCGTAAGCCTTGCACTCGATGAAAGGAGGGTGAAAGATGGAGCGATAATAGAGATTGACTCGGACTTCGCACCGGCGGGCCTGCGATACGAGGAAAGTGAGTCGAGTCCCGATTGACCGAGAGGACCGCCCGATCGGACAGTGATGAAAGTGGGTGGCCCAAGCCACCAATCCGAGCACCAAGAAAAGGAAAACAAACACCGAAGAAGACAAGAGAATCAAGTACGCAGTCGCTACGACGGAGGGCGGACTTGTCGGCGCCGCGCCCGCGAAATTCGGGAAGTACGAAGAGCTACTCTCACGGCAACTCGGCGAAGAAATAAAAATTGCCGTATCCGCAAGATGTTAACTAAACTAGCGACGGACCGGCGACGTCGAGGCGACTGCTGCGCCGGTGCATATGCTTCGAGGATGCCGGTTCGCCGGGAACACCGAAGAAAGGAGGATAGCTCCGAGGATAACAGAAGAGACCAGGGAAATTTCAAGAAGATCAGAAGAAGGAAGGCTACCACGCCACCAGATAAAGTCACCAGTAATGCATAACCTTATTGCAGGAGCAACCCCAGAGGATGTCCCGATGGAGACCATCCCCGAGAAGCCAAGGTATGCAGGAGAACGCGAAGGGATTGAGCCATATATCCCAGAGTACGTCACCAGGCCTCGCCATTTGTAGATTATTCCAGGATACGAGCTAGAAAGAATGCAGAATGTTGAGAAGCAAACTTTTGAATACTTCGAGAGAATCAGAGGCAGGAGGATCAATATACTAGAAGGCCTCGAGCTACATACAGACGTGTTCTCAGAATACGAACAACAACAAATCATGGACTGCATTCGGGATTTAAAAAGAATAGGTCGAGCAGGGCGCCTAAGAGAAAACACTTACTCGGAACCCCGGAGGTGGATTCCAGGGAAAGGAAGAATTACAATACAATGTGGATGCTGCTACAACTTCGCAGAAGACAGGAAGGGAAACCCACCGGGGATACTCCGTCATGGCCAGTTGGATCCAATGCTATTAGTCATCCAAAGAATGGTAAAAAGAATGATAGCATGGAGGGTACTGCCAGCAGATTGCATACCCAACAGTTGCATCATTAACATTTACAAGAAGGGTGATTGCATACCCCCGCACATAGATCACCACGACTTTGTCAGACCTTTCTGCACGGTTTCTTTTCTGAACGAGTGTAATATCATGTTCGGATCTGACCTCCGGATAGCAGGCCCAGGTGAGTTCCGAGGGCCAGTAAAGATACCATTACCGGTAGGTTCCGTCATGATACTGAAGGGCAACGGAGCAGATGTTGCTAAACATTGCATACCGGGAGTACCAATGAAGCGGATCTCAGTTACTTTCAGAAGGATGGATGACAGGAAAGCACCTTACCACTTCCAGCCAGACCCGGAGCTAGAGAGCCTCCGGCCTTACGAGCTGTGAGTTACATGGAAAATATCACACCTCCAACGTACATCCATACGGCATCCTTGCCAAGGATGGCTTGGAAGGTGATGTTATTGACCATGTACCTCACTATTCAGACATGGATTTTTGACAGATACCTTTTTGGATGGATCGACAAAGATCATACATAGTCCGTTTTGAGTCTATATGGATTGTATGAGATGTATTCCAGATCGAGTTGTATGATGTATCTTCGACATGATTGGAATGAAAGTGACCATGTCACATTTTTGGCCTTCACCTCTTTTGTGCAAGTTGACTGGGAAAAGCCATTAAAGTTAAATGAACTTCGAACAAAGAACAGAAAAGAAACAAAAAGAATAAAAGAAAAACTTTCCTTCAAAATTTTAAAAAAAAATGATGAACTCCAAATTCACATGAACATTAAATGAATGATAAATCGTTAAAGAATATACAAAATGAACACAAATTTTAAAATCAAGATTGAAATTCAACTTTCCAAATTCCAAATCAAATCTCAATCAAATTCAAATTCAACTTTCCAGATCTCAAATCAAATCTCAATCAAATTCAAACTTAACCCTCCAAATCTGAAATCCAATCCGTTCTACTCTCTCCTTTGTCCGGGATGGAAGCGGTCGATTCCATTGACATGGAGCCACGAGGTTTCGATACGGATCTAGTGGCGAGGAATTGTATCTAATCCAAACCAGAAACTTTCAATCATCTCTTTTGAATGGGATATGTAGCATCTACATATTCCCTCCTAATTTGTTTCTTTCCACAAAAATCTTTTACAACTTTCATGAAATTCTTGAAACACCAAAATTCCACACTTTTCAAATCAACACTACAAATCTTTGCAAAATCAATTACCATTCAAAAATCAAATTCTTGGGGTTGAGGATTTTACATCCGAGACTGCATTGCTTTAGGTTCTTTCCCTATCGCAATGAAATACATCAAAATCAAACTTTTGGGGTTGAGGATTTTACATCCGAGACTGCATTGCTTTAGGTTCTTTCCTTATCGCAATGAAATACAACAAAATCAAATTCTTGGGGTTGAGGATTTTACATCCGAGACTGCGTTGCTTTAGGTTATTTCCCTATCGCAATGAAATACATCAAAATCAAATTCTTAGGGTTGAGGATTTTACATCCGAGACTGCATTACTTTAGGTTCTTTCCCTATCGCAATGAAATACATCAAAATCAAACTTTTGGGGTTGAAGATTTTACATCCGAGATTTCATTGCTTTAGGTTCTTTCCCTATCACAATGAAATACATCAAAATCAAATTCTTGGGGTTGAGGATTTTACATCCGAAACTGCATTGCTTTAGGTTCTTTCCCTATCACAATGAAATACATCAAAATCAAATTCTTGGGATTGAGGACTTTACATCCGAGACTGCATTGCTTTAGGTTCTTTCCCTATCGCAATGAAATACATCAAAATCAAACTCTTGGGGTTGAGGATTTTACATCCGAGACTGCATTGCTTTAGGTTCTTTCCCTATCGCAATGAAATACATCAAAATTAAACTTTTGGGGTTGAGGATTTTACATCCGAGACTGCATTGCTTTAGGTTCTTTCCCTATCGCAATGAAATACATCAAAATCAAATTCTTGGGGTTGAGGATTTTACATCCGAGACTGCATTGTTTTAGGTTCTTTCCCTATCGCAATGAAATACATCAAAATCAAACTTTTGGGGTTGAGGATTTTACATCCGAGACTGCATTGCTTTAGGTTTATTCCCTATCGCAATGAAATACATCAAAATCAAACTTTTGGGGTTGAGGATTTCACATCTAAGACTGCATTGCTTTAGGTTCTTCCCCTATCGCAATGAAATACATCAAAATCAAACTCTTAAGGTTAAGGATTTTTTACATCCAATACCGTATTGCTCTGAGATCTCTCCTCATTGTAATGATTCAATCTAATCAATTCAGTTTTTCTTTTGAGGTTGAAGATGTTACATCTAAAACCACAAAATTCCAATTTTCATTTCAAGTTCAAATCCCTTCAAATTAATTTTAAATCAAACTTCAATCTAAATTGAAACTCAAACTAAAATCTGAATTTACACATCAAAATTTAAACTAAAACAACATGAAATCTAAATTGAAATTCCCCCAGATCATGTGATTTGGGATTCACCTCCTTTTCCTTTCCCCAGCGAGAGTTCAATAATCTCCAGTCTCAGAGATATACTTGACACTCCCCAGCGGAAACTCTTCTACTTCGTCCTAAGTTTGTCACTTTGACATCTGTGTTGGTTTTGTTGATCGCTTCGGTCAATGCCAATACGCGCGGTGTGCTTGGTTAGCACACCACACCTATTGGGGGTCCATTTGTTGACCTCATTGTTGATGAGGTCTTCTCTTCTTCTCTTTAGTACTTAGGATCTAGCCTTAGGCTTTTCCTTTGACTATCCTAGAGGATTAGAATCGGGACCCACCACTTAGAAATTCAAACCACTTCTTAACTCCCTGCAAACTCCACTAACTTGATTGTAGACCCCTAATCACCTAGAGGGTTGAAATCTAATGAGGAAGTTTAAAGGATGAGTGCCTATAAGACTCTTTGGCCTTAGGACTGCCCTGGGTGGCCTGGTCTGGTGAAGGGGCTGACTTACACTCACACTACACTTTCACACACCTCCTAAAACCACACCTATACCCAACTTGACCTCCTGACTCATGAAGGTGATTCACATGGATGGTTCTTAACCCCTAAGCCCTTGGGTAAGAGGGTTATGAACAACATAGTGAATGCCTCAAATGACTCCCTTCATGGCTCATGTGGGCTTGATATGGCTTCATGACTCAACCAAAATGATTTTATTCCACTTACATTTACCCAATCTTCAATTTTCCAATTTTTTTATTTTTGACCCCGGGGACCCTGCGCCCGCTTAGCCTACCCAAAACCCTTGAAATTACCCAAATTTTTCAAAATCCTCCAAAATCACCCAAAATTTCTCAAAACCAATCCCAAAAATTCCCACATCACTCAAATTGATCATTCATAGCCAAAAATACCAAAAATTCCAAAAATACCTCCCAATACCCTCCAAATACCCAAAATGCCCCTCTTAGCCAAAAAATCAAAAAATTCAGAAAATTCCTAGAAAATTTGAGAAAATCCCAAATATTCCCAATTTCATTTTGTTCAACTACACCATGGGCCAATTTTGTCAATTTACCCCACTTTTGTCAAAATCCCCAATTTGACCCATTTTAACCCAAAGTGAACCCAATGTCAAACCAAACCTACCCAATTGACCCAAATTCTGGTCCAATTAAATTCTAAACTTCAATTCAACATCCCCAACACCAATCTAGACCAAATTCAAGCCCAATTTGATTGGAATTTGGACCCAATTTCATTTTGGACCTTAAAGCTCAATTTGGACCCATGACACAAACTTAGCTCAAACTCACCCAATTCAATTCCAATTAACCCCAAATCTTTTCTAAACCTTCCCTAACATCCCCACAAACAAAACACTAACATGATTTTCCAAAAATTCAGATCCAAACCCCACTCAAATTCAACCCAAAGCTAAAAGACCCAATTTTGACCTAAACCCAAACCTAACCCAAATAAGCCCACACTCCAAAATCAAAACCCAACCAAAGCCAAAACCTCTTTGAAACATTCCCATAAACATTTCCCAACATTAATTTTACATCAATTTCAACCCTAGCCCAACATTGGCCCAAGTTAGCCCAATTTGACCTACATTGTCCCACTTACCAAATGAACCCAAATTCAAACCAATTCAATTCCAAATCACACCAAATTGACTTCAAACTATTCATGAAACATCCCTAAACCAATTGCAACATTTATTTGACATGGTCCTTCACATAATTTTCACCCAAATGCCCATCCTAAAATAAAAAAAAAACCCACTTCCCTAAACCATTTTAAAAGCCCACCTTTACCAAATTTTAAAAGCCCAAACCCATCCTAAAGCCCACACTACAATCTCATCTCATCCTCACTCAATTAATATCACTCCCTAAGTTCTAAATCCATCATGAAAATCAAACAAAAATGGTATTATGCCAAATCCCATCAAATAACTCCAAAATATCCAAAATCCTTAAAAATCCATTTTTATGAAATTGACCAAACTTTTTCCAAGCCATAGGCAAACCATGAAGCCATGCATGAGCCACATGGAAGCCATGAAAGCCCTTTACATGTCACCATGCTATCTTGGGCAAATGGAGGGGGTCCTTTCC
The DNA here is from genome assembly GCA_022702705.1 of Papilionanthe hookeriana x Papilionanthe teres. Classification (NCBI taxonomy): domain Eukaryota; kingdom Viridiplantae; phylum Streptophyta; class Magnoliopsida; order Asparagales; family Orchidaceae; genus Papilionanthe; species Papilionanthe hookeriana x Papilionanthe teres. The sequence goes on from CM040422.1 coordinate 6,522,392, forward strand.
ATATTCCCTTAAGGTGATTAACCATGTTCATGTCTCCCACAAACGATGTTTAACCTTAATTGTACTTGGATGGTGACCCTTCCCCACTAATCAAGCTGACCTAAACCACTTTCTCTTCGAGCCCAAACTAGCCATGGGGAGGTGCACCTAGCCCAAAAGGATGGGTTGACCCAAATCAAGCCAAAATGGCCTCTCCCCCATACCATTTTAATCCAAACACTTTACACATGTCCAAGCCCAATTGCCTTCACCAACTTCAAGCCCTGGACCTCCTGACCCTGAGGGTGACTCATGCCTGCCGGCCAGCCACCTGGGCCGCCGGAAAACGCCATGGCCGAGACATGGGAAGGAGTCAAACATTGAAATTCCACCTTGCTGAGTTGCCCCATGCCCGGTGGCCATTGCGGTATGTTCTTCCCTTGCCAAGAGCAGCTGAGCCCAGTCCCTAACTCCCTCTGGGAGAGCCTCCAGCCTCTCCTATTTAAACACCACCCCTCTCGGCCATGGAAGAGGTCCTGAACCAACCTTAAGGAAACTCTGCCAAAATCATTCCAGACCACTCTCCACACATAGAGCACTTGATTCCCACTGGATTCCAGCCTCAATTCCCTCCAGTTGAGCTCGATTTTGAGTTCGAATCTCAGCACAAAAACCAGGACACTTCTTCACAGTGGATCAATCCCCAAATTGATTGGTCCTACACCTTCACCATACCAAGGGAAGAAGTTTACCAGCAAAAGCCCCCTCACCAGGCCAGCCATTGCTTCCAGCCTCCAAGCTTTGTGATCGGGCTTGGTCGAAATCTTACCTAGACAATTCACCAGGCCAAGGAACTTCATCTGGAGCTTGCTTGGACTCAATCGAAGGTGACACGATTCTCGGATCGAAGCTTCACTTCTGCGAGGAAAGGTATGGACTCACTCTTCTTCCCGAGCTTACATAGATTCTCCATTTAATTTGAGTCGATTTAAATACATGTTTACCGTATGGATGTGTTCGTCTCCTCGAGATGAATCCATAGAGCATAAGAACACAAAAATCCGTTGAGAATCGAGTGAGAAATTAGGGTTAGAAGGCGCGACGGTCACGGGTGCACACCGGTCGTAGACGATGACCGGAGAGCCGTCGGATCGAGCGTGTATCGAGCGGACGGCCGGGATCGCGCCGGACGGAGCAACGAAACATGAACTGCGGGGCCCTGGAGCACTGAGTCGGATGGCGGCGCCGAATCAGAAGACGACACGCGGCGCTTTGGAGATGCCTAGGTTGAGTTGGCGCCGCGTGGATAAGTAAGAAATTAGGGTATTTTCCTATTTATTTAATTCCCTAAACTTGAAAAATGCATAACTTTATGTAGGAAAAAAAATAAAATAAAAATACCCTCTTGCTTAGTGAACAGAGGAGAATAATGTGGAAAAGAAATCATTCAATTTCATTGAGTATTTGATTTTTAATAATTTATTTACTATCTGTACATTTTCAATTCTCCATGCATGTATACAATTCACCATGGCCTGAGACCATAGGGCTTTTGAAGCCTCTGAATTTGGGAACATTCCCTGAATTTTCCAAAGTCAGAGGCCATCCCTATGAAAAATTATTCATTTTTCAATTCTAGGTTGCTAGTTTGAGTATTTTAAGTCCAATAATTAACATATTGTGAAATAAATTCTAGGAAAATTTGGTGATGTTTATTATGACCAGAGGACCCTAGGAAAAATAGGTTTTGAGTTAACTCACTTGGAATAATCCTAATTGGCTTAAACACCCAAAATGGAGCTTTAATTAATTAGAGCTAATCATACATCAAATTGACTTGAAATCAATTCTCCACTGACCTTTAAGATTAGAGGAACCCACCATAAAAGTTTGAAGTCAGTTGGACTTGGTTAGCCCTATCAAATGGGTTGATTAAGCCATTTAGCTAAAATCAAACTTAAAAAATTCACAACTTTCAAAATACTTTTCAAAAATTCACCAAATTGGTTTTGGAGCCTCTCTGATATCAGGGGAATTTAAGAAAATTAAAATTACAATTTTCTAAAAAGTTGATTTTTTGCATTATTTTAATATTTTTAATAATTAAAAAATAATAAAAATCACAAAAATAATAAAATTCACCAAAATGTCACATTTTGAATTTTAATCACTTAGGAACAAATCCCATATTTTTCTTAGGTCTCTATGATGAGATATTAAATTTTAAAGCCCTAGGGTAATTTTAAAATTAAAAAAAATGTATTTTCTAGCATTTCCACTAAAATAATTCTAATAAATCAAAGAAAAATCAGAAAATTGTAAAAATTAGTTCTCTAATTTTTTTGATATCAGAGAGATTTTTGAAAAATATAAAATTCATTTTTCAATCTTTATTTTATTTTTAAATTAATTAATACTACAAAACTCAAAATAATTATAATAAAAAGAATATAATTCAGAAAATCACCAAAATTGGTCCAAGTGGTTCTCTAGTCATTAGGAATGTCCCATAATTTTCTTAAGAACAGAAACTTTCCCTTGGTCATGTTATTGAATTTTCCTTGGAAATCCCTATTTTCTACAAAAAATAATTACATAAATAAATTAAATACAGAAAAATCACATTTTCTCCTCTAATGTCTTTATTGACATATGAGTGAAGTCACATAAAAATTTCAAATTCATTTAAGCTCAATTTAGTGAGTTATGAAATTATTAAGCTTGAAGGGCAAAATGGTAATTAAAATTTTAACCCTTAATTAAAACTTTAGGCTTAATAAAATGAAAGAGTAAAATATTTGATCCTAATCTGATTTGGATGATTGAAATTTAAATAATTAAAGGGTAGAAACCTACCAAATAATTTGAAAATAATTAAAATAAAACCTTAATTAAATAATTAGTCAAATTTGGAAGAATAATAAAAAAATTGGAATTATTAAAATAGGGATGTTATTAGGAAGAGATTTGATCTTTAATTTAAGAATCCCTAAATTAATCACCTCAATAATATTTAATTCCTAATTAAAATGATAATCCAAATTCAATATTTAAAATGCTAAAAGACTTAATCGTTAAATTAAATTAAAGTTAAATTATTTAAATTAAATCCTTTTAAAATTTCAATTAAATTAATACTTTAACAATTAAAATTAAATCATCTTTAAAACATAAAAAAATAAAATATTAAATTAAAATTAAAAATAAAATTAAATTAAAATTTGAATTAAATTGAATTAAATTAAATTAAATTAAATTAAATTAAAACATATTAAATTAAATTAAATTAATGAAATTAAATTAAATTAAATTAAAACATATTAAATTAAATCAAATTAAATCAAATTAAATTAAAATTAAATTAAATTAAATTAAATTAAATTAAATCATATTAAATTAAATTAAATTAAATTAAATTAAAAATAAAAAAATAAAATCGAAGTTAAAATAAAATTAAAATTAAATTAAACAAAATTAAATTAAAATTAAAACTAAACCCAATTAAATTGAATTAAAGTTAAATTAAATTGAATTAAAAAATAACATCACCTAAGACATAAAGAATTCAAAAATAAATCAAAAACAACTTGAACACTATTCCAAACTTAAACCCATTAATTGAAATTAAATTAAATCACAAATCACTTGAACATCAATTTGCCCTCGAAAGCTTTCGTTGTCATAACTCCTAAATGGAGTATTAAGTGAAGTGTTACTTCACTTATTGGATATTCAAATGTCCTAGTTCACTGAGAAAGATAACGAAACTTGAACTTCCGGACAATTAATTCATTTGTATAATTAAATTCTCTTGGACTTAAAATAATCCTAGAAATATTGAAAAGATGTTTAAGATTCGTCTTAAGCACTTCCTCGATATGATATGATGTTTATAAGAACAATTGAACTTAATTGTTCTTTGATGAAGAAAATCGTCCTCAAACCAAAACACAAGAACCTAGACGTCGTAGGAGATGACTAGCTATAGGATTAGGAACTTGGTAGAAAACCATAACCCTTCCCTTAGGTTTACCTAGGAACTTGTTATAAATACGTAAATGCTCTAACATGTGTTTTAAGTGCAGCTTGGGATGACGGGAAGACCCTCCAGGTACGCTTTTATTTTATTGCAATTTACTTAATCGCATCGCACTTACTTTTCTTGTATGATAAACAACTGTTGCATGAAAACCCACACCTTTAGGATAGTCCCTAAAACTGAAACCAAAACTAAATTAAAAGTCATTACAAGATAAAATTCACCGCCACAACATTTCAAAATTTAAAGAACAACTCGAAAATTAATCACGAAACGAACAACAAAACTACAGCTACAACTAAATTAAAACGTCTTGTTGGATGATCGGGAATACCTCGGATGATGTAACCTACGTGTTGCTAACGGGATTTCCCACGGTCTAAATGAAAGTGTGGAACTCATTCGGTTGAGTTTAGCAAATTCATCTGGACTAAGTGAATCCGATAAAAATAACGATGCCGGAAGGATGGAACCGTGGGATCTTAACCGGTGTTGTTATAATCAACTTTAAGATTTGTTTTAATTAAAACATAAAAACACTTAGAAACTAAGACTTTGTCTAAACCAGAACACTTCTCTTATCTCTTGATTTATGACTTCTAAAACTAAACCTCTGCAATAAGGAGCTCGGAGCATGGTGGGGAACACGGCCATCGTCATCAGCAAAACCTGAGTTTACTTCAGCAAAACTTTCTTAGAATTAAATAACTAAGCCATAGGATTTCGAGGTAGTTTGCCTAGTGCGACATAAATCCTCAACCCTTCGTTAGGTGCTTGCATGATCATGTCATGTAAATTAAGCCCTAACCGGTCTTAGGACTCCGAGGTGATCGTTCGGTACGACATAAACCCTCATATCTTCGAGGCTATTTGTATGATTTTATCATACAAATATAAGTCCAAATTAATTAAAATTGGCAAGATCAAAATATTAAATAAACATTAGGACTTTCCTAAATCCAAGCTAAACAAATAGGATAGTCGGGAAATTACTGAAGTTCGCTTCGAATCTGTGATTTCTCCTACCTTTCTTCCTCTGAATTCCTAAAATAAAATGCTCCAAATTTGATCCATTCCCTATTGAAACTTCAAAATTCAATCCCTTGAAAACTTAAACTTTGAAACTCTTGAGAGCAGAACTACTGATTATTATCGAGAGTTTTCTTAGGTGATTCCCGTCACTTAAGATGTAATTAACTATAGGGGCTTGCCCTTATATGGAATTTTAAGAACCCAGGTAATATAAACCCTGTTTAATGTTTTCATATTAAGCAGGGGAACTTGTCGGCTTATAAAATTGGTTCGCAGACCAAACGGATGTCACAAATCTCCTAGTTTATTTAATCGAGCCCCATCATCGAGCAAGGTGTCTATTCTTCGGGATAGATACACGGTTTGTTGTGCGGTGCTCGTTTATATAAACTATTTGGGATGTGAGATCGGTTTGATTTCATACCTTAAAACTTTTAAACATAAAATTACTTTCAAAATCAAATGTTATCTTTTAAACTATATATTTAAATTAAATTTAAAATATAAAAAAATTTCACCGACAATTTCTGTAGGCGACCCCCTTTTCAAAATAAAACACATAACCTAAAAATATGCCGACAATCCTCTTTAGGTCTTTCAATCTCTTCTTTCTCTACTTTAATTTCCTTTTGAAATCTACCTTCCAATTCTTTTCCACTTCTTAGTTGAATTGCTTTTACTTGTTCTTTATTCTTTTCTCTTAGATTCACTTTAGTATTACTTGGAAGCATTCCTTGGGATCTATTACTTACGACATTTGCAATTTGTCCCAATTAATTTGAATATTTCTGATGGTTGCTCCTTGAATTTGTAATTGATTTCCCATATGTGATACTACTTCTTCCATAGATAACTTCTTCTCTTTATTTTGTAAAGCATTGTTATAACCTGATAGATAAGTTAATCTATTATTATTATTACCTTGGTTGTTCCACTTCCCCAATGGGTTTACTTGGTGGTTCCCCCATTGTTGATTAACACCGCCCTGATTATTGTTATTCTAGTTAAAATTTGGATGATTCTTCCAACCTCGGGTTATAATAATTGGAATATGGGTTATTAGGTTTACTTATAGCATTCACGAGTTTACGGTGAAGAATAAGAATCAACCATTTGGCCTAATGAATTTTCTTCAATCATGAGATTTGACTGAGAAAAATTCATCCCAAATTGGTTTATCTTCCTTGATACAGCAGCAACATGATTTGCTAACGTTGTAAAAGCATCATTTTCATAAACACTGACTAACTTTTTATGATTTAACCTTTCAGAAAGCCATTGAAAATTATTAGTAGCCATTTCTTCAATTAAAGCATAAGCATCAGAAAATGGTTTAGACATTAATGATACACCAGCAGCAGCATTGATGATTGATCTAAGAGATCCAACTAATCCATTACAAAAAGTTTGAATTATTAACCAATCTGGTATCGCATGATGTGGACATTTCCTGAGGAGATCTTTAAATCTTTCTCATGCTTCATATAATGATTCCCCTTCAAACTGACAAAAAGATTTTATATTATTTCTCAACTTAGCAGTCTTAGATAGTGGAAAATATATAGCAAGGAATTTTTTTGACAGTTCACCCCAAGTTCTAATTGATCCAAGTGCTAATGAATGTAATCATATTTAAGCTTTATCCCTTAGCGAGAAAGGAAAAAGTCTAAGTCTAATACTACAATGAAATTCATCTACTATAGGGTTAACATATTCTCTTAAAGGTCTTAATTCTTGATGGATGCCTACATTTTGATTTTAATGATTTTCCATTTCTTGACTATTTTTATCTTTTTCTTATTTTTAATTTCTTTAATTTTTCTGATAGTTTTTTCAAATTCAGAACTGTAAGGCACAAATCCCTGAGAACCTGAACTACGCATACAACAATAAAACAAAACAAAACACAACACACTAACAAAAACAAAAAAAAGTAAAAATTTAAAATTTCTTAATTCTCTTTAAAATGCAATTTAATTAATTTTCCCTCGCAACGTCGCCAAAGACTTGATCCCTTGATATTTATACTTACAAATATGATATGAAAATTGGCAACGACACCAAAAACTTGAGCCGCTAGGAATATATGTGCGCGAAAAATTGACTCAACACCAAATATATATGTCCTAATGATTTAGATATGAAAATTATGATTTTATAATATGGGATACTACGCAAGTATACGTATCGTTTATCAAGTAATATAGGACTTTCTGATTAAGCCCCGAGATATCGAACCCACAGGGAAAATTTAAAAATCTTTAAAGGAATCAGAAAATTATCTCTTTACTTTTTTTTTATGGCTTTTGAATTTATGTATTAATTTTGAAAAATTTTGAAAGTTGATTTGTCTTTTGAGATTTCCTTAATAAAATGTCAAGCAAGAAATTAAAATTATAAAAACTAATAACACTGTATGTAAAACACTATTAACTAGAATATATTTTTCTTTCCTTTTATGACATAGTAATAATTATTAAATTATTGTTGTGGAAGTATTTAAATTTGTTGTGATAGATAGAAGCAAATGTGTTCTTTACCCTTACTTGGTTCTATAATGAACATAGGTGTTGACCTCATTTTTGGTGAGGTCGGATCTCTCTCCTTAGTACTTAGGATCTAGCCATAGGTTTTCCCTTTGACTATCCTAGAGAACTATAAATGGGAGCCATCACTTAGAAATTCAAACACTTCTTGGCTCCCTTCAAACCCCACATGTTTGATTCTAAACCCCTAAGCCACTTGGAGGGTTAAAATCAAATGTGGAGGTTTAAAGGATGAGTTTCCTATAGGACTCTTTGGCCTTAGGATTACCCTGGGTGTCCTGGTCTGGTGAGGGTTAACTTGCACACACCATAATCTCACACACATTCCAAACCCTAAAACTACCTTTAACTAGTTTGACTCCCTGACTCATGTAGGTAACTCATATTCCCCTAAGCCCCTGGCTAAGAGGGTTAGGAACAACATATTGAGTGCCTAAGATGAGTCCTCTCATGGCTCTTGTTGGCTCAGCCAAAATGATTTCATTTCACTCACACTTGATCAACCTTCATTTTTCAAAAATTTCAATTTTTGACCCCCTGGGCCTACACCCAACAAACCTACTAAATACCCTTAAAAATGCCCAAAATTTGCAAAATCACTTAAGTTACCCAAAATCCATTAAAATCAATCTTAAACATTCCACACCACTCAAATTGATCATCTTGTTCAAATATATCAAAATTTTCAAAATACCCCCTCAATACCCTCCAAATACCCAAAATACCCTCTTAACCCAAAAATTCCAAAAATTCAAAAAATTCCCATAAAATTCCAAAAAATCCCCAATATTCCTAATTTCATTTTGTTAAACTACACCATAATGTAATTTTGTCAATGTTGCCCACTTTTACCAAAACCCCCAATTTAACCTATTTTTAACCTAAGAGAGCCCAATGTCCAACCAAACCACTCCAATTTACCTCAATTTTAATCCAATTCATTCCTAAACTTCAATTTAATATCTCTAATACCAATTTAGACCAATCCAAATCCAATGCATCAACATGTGGATCCAATCTCAATTTGAAGCATAAAGCCCAATTTTGGCCCATGACTTAAACTTAGCCCAAACCAACCCAACTCTAATTAACCCCAAATCTTTTCCTAAACCTTCCTAACATCCCCACAAACAAAACACTAACAAGATTTGCCCCAAATTTGAAACCAAACTCCACCCAAACCTAACCCAAACCAAAAAATCCCCAATTTGGCTGAAATCAATCATGAACCCAAATGAGCCCAAATCCCAAAATCAAAGCCCAACCAAAATTGAAAACTCTTTGTCACACCCCCATAAACATTTTTCAACATTAATTTTACATCAAACCTAAAATTAACCCAAACTTAACCCAAGTTAGCACAATTTGATCCAATTTGGCCTCATTACCAAAAAGACCCAAATTAAACCCAATTCAACTCAAAATCACCCCAAACTTGTTCCAAATTACTCATGGCACATTCTTAAACCAATCCCAACATTTATTTGACACAACCCCTCACCAATTTTTAACCATCAATTTATTTCAAAACCTAAAAGCCCACTTCCTTAAACCATTTTAAAGCCCATCCAAAATGATTTCAAAAAGCCCAAGACTTATTCCAAAGCCCACATGAAGTTTCCTCTCATCATCCTTTTAATTGAAATCATCCCTAAGTCCTAAATCAATAATAAAATCATTCCAAATCAAGCCTCATGCCAATTTTCCTTAAACTCATCAAAAATCCCAAAATCCATTTCCATGTAAGTGAGCCAAGCCACTCTTATGCCAAATGGAGCCATTGAGCCATGCACAAGCCACATGAGAGCCATGGAAGCTACTTTACACATCACCAAGCCATTAATGGTAAGAGAGGGGAGCTCTTTCCTAACATATTATTAAACATTTTATCCTTACCCATGCTTCACCTAAACCCAAAATTATTTTAAAAAAGCTTGGTTGAAGACTTCTCCACTTAAAACCAGCTGACTCACCTGACTCCCCACAACACCCAAAGTCCCTTGGTGGGTGCACCTAGCCCAAAAGCATGGTTTGACCAAACCAAACCCAAAATGACACTTCCCCCTTACAACTTAAATCAAACTCCATTACACATGTCAAGCCTCAATTGAACTCACTAACCTCAAGCCCTGGCCACACTTAGTCAAATGGTGATCTGACCCTGGCCGGCCAGCTGCCACAGCAGCCGGAAAACACCGGGCAGAGAGCCTTATTTAGCTTCAAAAAGTTCAAACTCACTGGCTGAGGTGTCCCAACCCAAATGGATACCATGGCTGTTCTTCTCCTCCCCTGAGCAGCTGATCCCATGCTCCAATTGCCCCTAGGAAGCCCTCCAACCAGCTCTATTTAAACACCACCACCTCTCAGCCAAAAGAGGCGCTGAACCAAACCTTACCAAAACTCTGCCAAAATTGCTCCACACTCCCCTCCATACATAAAGCACTTGATCCCCACTAAAATCCAGCCCTAATTCCCTCTAGCCGAGCTCAATTTCTCAGCTCAAAATCCACCCAAAAAATAGGACACCTCATTACAGTGAGCAAATCCTCAAATTGATTGACCATACACCTTCACCAGACCAAGAGAAGAAGCTCCCCAGCAAAAGCCGCCTCTCCAGGCCAGCAATTTCTTCTATCGGCCAAGCTTTGAAATTGGGCTTGGTGGAAGTCTGGTCTAGACAATTCATCAGGGCTAGAGGCTTCATCCCTAAGCTCCTCCAGCTCCAACGAATGTGCCGAGCACATTCAGTCGAGGCCTCACCTCCTGAACCAAGGTATGGGGACTTCTCCTTAACCTGAGCTTCCAACGATTCTCCTTTTCATTTGATTTAATTTCAATGCATGTTAGCTGTATATATGTGTTTGTCTCTTCAAGACGAGTTCATAGAGCATAAGAACATGAGATTTGGTGGAGATATGAGGGAGATCTTAGGGTTTTAGTGTGGACAGCTCTGGGGATACACCAGTCGGAGACGATGACAAGTAGTTGTCGGATCGCGCTTGTATCAGATGGATGATCCAGATAGAGCCAGACGAGGAGATGGAACGAGACGTCGGGATGCGTGGCTGCTGAGTCAGGTGGCGGCGTCGAATAGGAGGGCGCAGCGTGGGCTTTTGGAGCTGCCAAGGATGAGTCGGCGTCGCGTGGATAAGTAGGAAATTAGGGGTATTTTTGATTTATTTAAATACCCAGAACTTCAAAAAGGCATATCTTTGCATAGAAAAATGACAAAAATAAATTAAAAATTCTCTCTTGCTCAGTGAACAGAGGAGAACAATGTGGAAAAAGAATTAAGTTATTTTGATTAGTATTTTATTTTTAATTAATTATCTACTTATTTCAGTATTTTAATTCTCCATGCATTTATACAATTCACCATGGCATGAGACCATAGGGCTTTTGTAGCCTCTGTTCTTGGGAACATTCCCTGAATTTTCCAAGGTCAGAGGCCATCTCTATGGCAAGTTATTGATTTTTCAAGTTTAAGTGTCTGTTTTGGCATTTTAATTCCAATAATTAGCGTGTTGATCAATAAATCCTAGAAAAATTACAGGAGGTATCTTATGACCAGAGGACCCTAAGAAAAATATATTTTAAGTTAACTCATTAAGAATAACCCTAATTGGCCTAAACATTCATAACTGAATTTTAATTAAATAGGGCTAACCATACATCAAAATCACTTGAAAACAATTCTCCACTAATCTTTAGGGTTAGAGGAGTCCCACATAAAAATTTGAAATCAATTGGAAATGATTTGACCCACTAAATGGAGTAATTAAGTCACATAACCAAAATTAAACTTTAAATTCATAAAACCCAAAATATATTTCAAAAACTCACCAAATTGGTTTTAGGACTTCTCTGATATTAGAGGAGTCTAAGAAAATTTAAATTGGAATTTTCTAAAAATTTTATATTTTAACCATATTTTCAATATTTTAATAATTAAAAAATAATAAAAATCACAAAAATATTAAAAATCATAAAATGTCATATTTTGACTCCTAATCACTTAGGAACAAACCAAATATTTTTCCTAAGTCTATAGGTTAAGATATTGAATTTTAAAGGCTTAAAAGAACTTTTAATATTAAAAATTGGATTTTTCAACATCTTCACTAAATAAATTCTAGTAAATAAAAAAAATCAGAAAAATGTAAAATTTGTTTCTCTGAACTCCTTGAGGTCGGAGAGATTTATGAAAAATATAAAATTCATTTTTCAACTTTAATTTTATTTTATAATTAATTAATACCATAAAAATCAACATAATTATAATAAATAAAATATGATTTGAAAATTCACCAAAATTGGTCCAAATGGTCCTCTGGTCAGTAGTAACATCCCATAATTTTCCTAAGGACAGAAACCTTACCTTGGTCATGTTGTTGAATTTTCATTGAAAACCTTTATTTTCTCACAAAAATAAATATATGAATTAAATTAAATTCAGAAAAATCACATCTTCGCCTCTAATGTCTTAATTGACATGTGAGTGAAGTGACATAAAAATTTTAAGTTCATTTGAGCTTAATTTGATGAGTTATGAAATGAACATTCTTAAAAGGACATAAAGGTAATTAAAGAATTTTAACCCTAATTAATATTTAAGTTTAATCAAGGGGGAGGGTAAAATATCTGATCTTAATTTTCATTAGATGATTGAAACCTAGGGAATTAAGAGGTAGAAATCCATTAAATATCTTGAAAATATTTAAAGTAAACTTTAATTAATTAAACAATTTGAATTTTGGAAGAATAATCAAATTTGGATTATTAAGATTAGGGATATGATTTAGGAAGATATCAATTCTTTAATTTAAAATCCCTAAATGAATCACTTTAATAATGTTCAACTCTTAATCAAACTAAAAAAAAAAAATTGAAATTAATAATTAAATAATTAAAAGGAAAATAAACCTTAATTAAATTAAAAGCTTAAAACATTAAGTGATTTGATAATCAAGTTGAAATAAATTTAAAACATTAAAATTAATTTGAAATCACTTAAAAAACAAATCTAAAATAAATTTGAAACATTAAAGAAAATCAACCTTAAGACAATTCATAATTAAAAACATAAAAAAAATCAAACCAATTAAAATTAACCTAAAGTGTTACAATTAAGTCAAATTAAATTTAAATCATTAAAAGTTTAATTAAATTGAATAATTTAAATAACTCTTTCAAATCAAACAATTTAAAACACTTAAGAGAAAATCAACTTGAATTTTGAAACTAAATTAAATCATCCTAAATCATCAATTCAACTTGAATCAAAGCGGTTAAATTCTTTAACAACTGATTTGCCCCCTAATGGCTTTCATTATTATAACTCTTAAGTAAAGCATTAAGTGAAATGTCACTTTACTCATAAGATAATCAAACATCCTAATTCACTGAGCAAGAAGCAAAATGCAACTAAATTCTTGGATGATCAATTCACCAGTACAATAAAAATTCAATTGGACTCAAAATAATCTCAGAATTATTGAAAAAATGTTTAGGACTCGTCCTAAGCACTTTCTCAATACGATGAGAAGTTTTAGAAGAACAATTGAACTTAATTGTTCTTTGGTGAAGAAAATCATCCATAACAAAACACAAGAACGTAGACGTCATAGGAATTAACTAGCTATAGAATTAGGATTTTGGTAGACAACCAAAACCTTCCCTTAGCTTTACCTAGGTTTTTTTCTTGCAAATTATATAAATGCATTAACATGTGTTTTAAGTGCAACTTGGAAATGATGAGAAGACCCTCTAGGTACGCTTTTATTTTATTACAATTTATTTTTTTACCTGCACTGCACTATACTTTTCTTGGATGCTAAACAAGATTGACACCCTGCATGAAAACTAAAACCTTTAGGGTAGCCACAAAACTGAAACCCAAAACTAATTTAAAAGCTACAACAAGATAAAATTCACCGCCACAAAATTTCAAAATATAAATCAACTCAAAATTTAATCACAAACAGAACACAAAACTATTACTACAACTACAACTAAATTAAAACGTCTCGTTGGATGATCGGGAATACCTCAGATGATGTAACCTACGTGTTGCTAACGGGATTTCCCACGGTCTAAATAAAAGTGTGGAACTCATTCAGTTAAGTTTAGCAAATTCATTTGAACTAAGTGAATCCGATAAAAATAACGGTGCCAGAATGATGGAACCGTGGGATCTTAACCAGTGTTGCTATAATCAACTTTAAGATTCCCCTAACAAATTATTAAATCACCTGAACCTTAAAACTTTTCTAAACCAAAACACTTCTATTATCTCATGATTGCCACTTTCTAAAACTAAAACTCTGCAGCAACCAGGAGCTTGGAGCATAGTGGGCAGCACGGCCATCGTCATTAGCAAAACTTACGACTACATCAGCAAAACCTTTCCTAGTTTTAAATAACAAAGTCATAGGATTTCGAGGTAGTCTGCTTAGAGCAACATAAATCCTCAAGTTTTTGTTAGGCATTTGCATAGTCATATTGTATAACTTAAGCCTTAACCTGTCTTAGGATTCCGAGGTAGTCGTTCGGTACGACATAAGCCCTCACATCTTTGAGGTTATTTATATGATCATGTCATATAAATATAAGCCTTAATTAACTAAAATTGGCTGGATTACAACATTAAAAAATTCTTCCTAAATTGAAGCCAAACAATAGGATAGTTGGGAAGTCACCGAAGTTCACTTCGGGTCCGTGACATCCCCTACTTTTCTTCCTTTGGATTCTAATAAACTGTTTCAAATATGATCCATTCCCTAATGAAATTTCAAAAATCCAATCCTTTGAAACCTTAAAATTTTGAAATTCTTGAGAGCAAAACCACTGATCATTATCGAGTGTTTTCTTGTGTGTCTTCGGACATTTAAGATGTAATTAACTATAGGGGCTTGCCCTTATAGGGAACTTTAAGAACCCAGGTAATATAAACCCTGCTTAATTCCTTTATATTAAGCAGGGGAACTTGTTGGCTTATAAAATTGGTTCGTAGACCAAACGGATGTCACAAATCTTCTAGTTTATTTAATCGAGCCCCATCACCAGGCAGTGTATCTATTCCTCGGGATAGATACACGGTTTGTGATGCGATGCTTGTTTATATAAACTAATCGGGATGTGAGATTTGTTTGATTTCATATCTTAAAATTTTTCAAACTTAAAATTATTTTCAAAATCAAATGCTACTTTCTAAATCATATATATATATTCATATATATATATATATATATTTAAATTAAATCTAAAATCCGCCGACAACTTCTGTAGGCGACCCCTTTTTTAAAATACAACACACAAACCCAAAAATATGCCGACAACTTCTGGAGACTCTGCTGGGGACTAGTTCCTCTCTCGATTTTGATCAGTTGGTTTTGCTTTCATAAATCGGTAGTGAGTCCATACCCCTAGTCGACCAAATTACCATTCTTTTCGTTGGCATACCTTGCTCATTTCTGTCTTAAGTGAGTGTATTCAACTCCTTTTGGATTCTGGAGCCACTGTTTAGACACCTCTAAACAGAGAGGTTCTGGAATCCTCCCACCTCTCTAAAGAGGCGAGGTAGACCCCCAATAGGTGTGTTAGAATAGGAGCGATCTATTCATGTGATTTTGATGTGAATCAACCTCCTCTAAATCTCGGACTGGGTCCGATACTTCATTCCCCTTTAGGTTTGACTTGTTGTAAACATGTCAAACTGAAATTCCGCTCTAACAACCTTCCAATAAACTCTAAAAAAAATAAAATTTTGTTAAAATTTCAATTCAAAATTAAATTCTTAAAGCCCATCGAATACACAATAATAAAACAAAATGCAGAATTTTGAAATAAAAAAAATCACCCGAATAAATTTTAAAGACTGCCCAGTTTACAAGACAAGTGTGTTAACTTGAGTATTACCGCTAAAATTACAAGGCAGAGGACGTCATTGACTTCTGAATATTCTTTAAAAGACGATCTACACATCCACCGAAGGACTATCCCGTGACAAAGCTGCCACCATGTTTAAATGCCATGGATTGACAAATAGAAGGATAAGAGAAGGATAATGGGTAGTGGGTCCCGACCCTCCCACCACAAAACAGTCAAAACGACTTGATGATGGGTCATGGGTCCCAACCCTCCCACCACAAAACAGTTAAAAGAGACATCAACTGGATAATAGTTTGTGGGTCCCAACCCTCCCAACACAAAACAATTAAAAGAGACATCGACTGGACAATAGTTCATGGGTCCCAACCCTCCCACCGCAATAAATATAAAAAAAAATATTGATAATACGCTCAAGGATGTTCAAAGTTCGGCAGAAAGACAATCGAGAATGGAGTAATCCAAGGTAAAACATCTGGTGTTTTAACATGAATATGACTTCCGGGGAGAATGAAATTAATCCCCTAATGACTGGGTCCTTCACTTTAAAGAATTCAGACTGGGTCCTAAGTAGGTTTCAAAATGAGACAGTGTGACAGAAATACGAGTAATTGATCTGGGATATCATGGGTCTTTTAATTTTCTGCCATGTGATTAGGTTCAGACATTTGAATGAGTTATAATATCACAGTATTCATGTTAAGAAACCATTTCAGATTTAATAATTCGGGGAGTTTCGACATTCAAAATCTTTAACAAAAATATGTCTTACCAGATACAGTAATTCTAAGAAAATAAAAGGAGCACAAAAATAAAAGGAGCAAAAAAATGTAAAGATTCAACTGAGGAGAAGCTTGAGGTGAGCACAAAATAAAAAATTGGTGTCCCAATTCAGACATTCAAAATATTTAACCTGTGCTCCACCAGATATAGTAATCCTCAATAAAAAAAAAGAAGGCTCCCTGATATGAAGCTTGAGGCGAGCATATAATCAAAAATTGGTGTCTTAGTCCTTCCCCGATTAATAAAGCTTGAAAGGCTACCTTAAGAAGTTTCCTCTGATATTATTCTTTGAAGAGAGTCAAGTGATTTTATGTCTTTTGGTCGGTCATTAATTGACTCAGAAATATCTTTGGACAATGAAAAATATTTCTATCACATGAGCATAAATTTTGAATCTGCTTAGGCCCAGAAAGAAAGAATTGAAGTAGAAGGGTCTAGTTAATACTAATTGATGGAACTCAACCCTGAAGTCATATCATTCAGTACCCAGCAAATACAACTCGAACATCAATTCGAACAGCGTCAGAGCGACTTCTTAAAGACAACTTGTACAATCCTTACAAATCAGTGTCAAAGAAACGACGATAGTTGCGACAGAGCTATAAAGTTACAACATTTCCAGTTATGGTGTTTGTATAAGTAACACCTCTTTGTAGGTACTTGAAAAATAATAATAATAATTTTGATATTACCTTGAAGAGAGGGTTATTTTCTAAACATGGCTTTAGTCAGTGGACGATACCTCGAGAATTACTGTGCATCGTTATGTTTCAAAGACAGTCTTATTCTAAGAAGCACAGATACCGTACTTGCTTATAACTGGGTTCAAAACCTAATAATAATAATAATAAAACAACAAAAGAAAATTCATAAAACATAAAATAATACAATAAAATTTCACAACAAATAAACAACAATAAATTTTCCAATGAATGAAATAACAAATAAATGAATAACAAAAGAATAATGAACTCACCAAAAATAAACAAAATAAAAAATGTGTATACAAATCAAAAATGAAATTCAAACCAAAATGAAATAAAATTTGAAAAAAAAACAAAATCAAATCAAGAAAAGAAAAAAAGAAAAGAAAAGAAGAGAAGAGAAAATAAAGAGAAAAGAAAATGAAAAAGAAGTTGAACGAAAACTCTTTTAAAAATCTGAACGTCAAAACGAACTCCAAATTGAAACGAATTTTAAATAAACAACAAAAATGAAATTTAATCACCAAAACAAACGAAATGAACCTAAATCTCGAATTGAATTTCAATCTGAATTCATCGATTCGAATCTTGCAATTCCTCTACAAATTGAAATCCATTTGAAACTCTTTTGAACCCTCTTTTGAGTTGATTCTTCCCCACGAAAGACTCAAACCTTAATTCCAAACTTCTAAACTTTTTCATCGTCCTGAAATCCTTTCGACTATCAGCAATTTCTTCCCTTTTTTGAGAAGGTCGACTGAGTCTACTAACACAGAACCACGAAATTCTCGATTTGGTTTTGATGGCATGGATTCGTATCCTTCGCCAAACAATCAAACTTTAATCAACTCTCTTGGGATGTGAAACACTTTCACGTCTCATTCCAATCTTCCACTAAACTGAAATTTCCACAAAATCTTCAAAACCAAATCAAATACAAACTTTTGGGACTGGTACCAAATTCTAGTTCTCTCCTTTCGAGGTAGGGTACCAAATTCCGACTCTCTTCGGAGATTGATACTAAATTTCAATTCTCTCTTTCGAGACTGGTACCAAATTCCAGTTCTCTCCTTTCGAGGTCGGTATAAAATTTCGACTCTCTCTTTCGAGATTGATACTAAATTTCAATTCTCTATTTCGAGACTGGTATCAAATTCCAGTTCCCTCCTTTCGAGGTCGATACCAAATTCTGACTCTCTCTTCTGAGATTGATACTAAATTCCAATTCTCTCTTTCGAGACTGGTACCAAATTCCAATTCTCTCCTTTCGAGGTCGTTACCAAATTCTGACTCTATCTTCCGAGATTGATACTAAATTTCAATTCTCTTTTTCGAGGCTGGTACCAAATTTCAGTTCTCTCCTTTTGAGGTCGGTACCAAATTCTGACTCTCTCTTCCGAGATTGATACCAAATTTTAATTCTCTCTTTTAAGACTGGTACCAAATTCCAGTTCTCTCCTTTTGAGGTCGGTACCAAATTCTGACTCTCTCTTCCGAGATTGATACCAAATTTCAATTCTCTCTTTTGAGACTGGTACCAAATTCAAGTTCTCTCATTTTGAGGTCGGTACTAAATTTCGACTCTCGTTCCGAGATTGATACCAAATTTCAATTCTCTCTTTCGAGACTGGTACCAAATTCAAGTTCCCTCCTTTCGAGGTCGGTACCAAATTCCGACTCTCTTTCCGAGATTGATACCAAATTTCAATTCTCTCTTTCGAGACTGGTACCAAATTCCAGTTCTCTCCTTTCGAGGTCGGTACCGAATTTCGACTCTCTTCCGAGATTGATACCAAATTTCAATTCTCTCTTTCGAGACTGGTACCAAATTCCAGTTCTCTCCTTTCGAGGTCGGTACCAAATTCTGACTTTCTTTCCGAGATTGATACTAAATTTCAATTCTCTCTTTCGAGACTGGTACTAAATTTCAGTTCTCTCCTTTCGAGGTCGGTACCAAATTCCTACTCTCTTTCCAAGATTGATACTAAATTTCAATTCTCTCTTTCGAGACTGGTACCAAATTCCAGTCTCTCCTTTCGAGGTCGGTACCAAATTCCGACTCTCTTTTCGAGATTGATACTAAATTTCAATTCTCTCTTTCGAGACTGGTACCAATTCTCTTTTCGAGATCGGTACCAAAATTTGACTCTCTTTTCGAGATCAGTACCTAAATTCTGATTCTCATCATTTTCAATCAATACCTAAATTCTGATCTTCTCCTCGAGGCTGGTACCTAAATTGCAGTTCTCTTTACATTCTCGAGGTTGGAACCTAGGTTCCAATTCTCATTTTAAATTCGAAATCTCTACGAAATTCACATTGAAATCTAAATCTCAAATTAAATTTAAATCAAAACTCTGATCAAATCAAAATTCAAACTCAAAATTAAAACTTGAAATGAAAATGAAACGAATCTAAAATCCAATCTCTTGAAATCTTGTGATTCAAAATTCACCTCCATTTTCTCCAGCTAGAGTTCTGGAATCTTCAGTCTTGGAAATTTACCTGATACTCCCCAGCGGAAATTTTCTAGGCTTTGTTCTAAGTGTATCACATAGACGTCTGTGTTGGCTTCGTTGATGTCTTCGGTCAACGCCAATATGCGCAGTGTGCTTGGTTAGCACACCACACCTATTGGGGTTCCATTTGTTTACCTCATTTTTGGTGAGGTCTGATCTCTCTCCTTAGTACTTAGGATCTAGCCATAGGTTTTCCCTTCGACTATCCTAGAGAACTAGAAATGGGACCCATCACCTAAAAATTCAAAAATTTCTTGGCTCCCTTCAAACCCCACAAGTTTGATTGTAAACCCCTAAGCCACTTGGAGGGTTAAAATCAAATGTGGAGGTTTAAAGGATGAGTTTCCTATAGGACTCTTTGGCCTTAGGATTACCTTGGGTGTCCTGGTCTGGTGAGGGTTAACTTGCACACACCATACTCTCACACACATTCCAAACCCTAAAACTACCTTTAACAAATTTGACTCCCTGACTCATGTAGGTAACTCATATGGATGGACCTCAACCCCTAAGCCCCTGGCTAAGAGGGTTAGGAACAACATATTGAGTGCCTAAGATGAGTCCTCTCATGGCTCTTATGAGCTTAATATGGCTTCATGTCTTAACCAAAATGATTTCATTTCACTCACACTCGATCAACATTCATTTTTCCAAAATTTCAATTTTTGACTCCCGGGGGCCTACACCCACCAAACATACTAAATACCCTTAAAAATGGCCAAAATTTGCAAAATCGCCTAAGTTACCCAAAATCCCTCAAAATCAATCTTAAACATTCCACACCACTCAAATTGATCGTCCACGGTCAAATATATCAAAATTTTCAAAATACCCCCTCAATACCCTCCAAATACCCAAAATACACTCTTAACCCAAAAATTCCAAAATTCAGAAAATTCCTAGAAATTTCCAAAAAATCCCAAATATTCCCAATTTCATCTTTTTTTCAACTACACCATAAGCTAATTTTGTCAATTTAGCCCACTTTTATCAAAAACCCCCAATTTGACCTATTTTTAACCTAAGAGAACCCAATGTCCAACCAAACCACTCCAATTGACATCAATTTTGATTCAATTCAATCCTAAACTTCAATTTAATATCCCCAATACAAATTTAGCCAAATCAAAACCCAATTTCATCAACATGTGGATCCAATCGCAATTTGAAGCTTAAAGCCCAATTTTGGCCCATGACTTAAACTTAGCCCAAAACAGCCCAACTCAACTCCAATTAACCCCAAATCTTCCTAAACCTTCCTAACATCCCCACAAACAAAACACTAACATGAAATGCCCCAAATTTGAAACCAAACTCCACCCAAACCTAACCTAAACCAAAGAATCCCCAATTTTGCCTAAATCAATCATGAACCCAAATGAGCCCAAATCCCAAAATCGAAGCCCAACCAAAATTGAAAACTCTTTGTCACACCCCCATAAACATTTTTCAACATTAATTTTACATCAAACCCAACATTAACCCAACCTTAACCCAAGTTAGCCCAATTTGATCCACTTTGGCCTCATTACCAAAAAGACCCAAATTAAACCCAATTCAACTCAAAATCACCCCAAACTTGTTCCAAATTACTCATGGCACATTCTTAAACCAATCCAAACATTTATTTAACACAACCCCTCACCAATTTTCATCCATCAATTTATTTCAAAACCTAAAAGCTCATTTCCTTAAACCATTTTAAAAACCCATCCAAAATGATTTCAAAAAGCCCAAGACTTATTCCAAAGCCCACATGAAGTTTCCTCTCATCATCCTTTTAATTGAAATCATCCCTAAGTCCTAAATCAATAATCAAATCATTCCAAATCAAGCCTCATGCCAATTTCCCCTAAACTCATAAAAAATTCCAAAATCCATTTCCATGTAAGAGAGCCAAGCCACTCCTAAGCCAAATGGAGCCATTGAGCCATGCACAAGCCATATGAGAGCCATGGAAGCTACTTTACACATCACCAAGCCATTAATGGTAAGAGAGGGGAGCTCTTTCCTAACCTATGATTAAACATTTTAACCTTACCCATGATTCACCTAAACCCAAAATTAATCTAAATAAGCTTGGATAGAGACTTATCCACTCAAAACCAGCTGACTCACCTGACTCCCCACAGCACCCAAAGTCCCTTGGTGGGTGCACCTAGCCCAAAAGCATGGTTTGACCAAACCAAACCCAAAATGACCCCTCCCTCTTACCACTTAAATCAAACTCCTTTACAGATGTCAAGCCTCAATTGAACTCGCCAACCTCAAGCCCTGACCACACTGAGTTCGATGGTGACCTGACCCTGGCCGGCTAGCCACCACAGCCGTCGGAAAACACCAGGCCGAGAGCCTTATTTGGCTTCAAATAATTCGAACCCACTAGCTGAGGTGTCCCAACCAAAATGGACACCATTGATGTTCTTCTCCTCCCTTGGGCAGCTGATCCCAGCCTCCAATTACCCCTGGGAAGCCCTCCAGCCAGCTCTATTTAAAAACCACCACCTCACGGCCAAAAGTGGTGCTGAACCAAACCTTACCAAAACTCTGCCACTCCCCTCCATACATAAAGCACTTGATCCCCACTGAAATCCAGCCCTAATTCCCCCTAGCCGAGCTCAATTTCTCAGCAAAAAATCCACCCAAAAAATAGGACACTCCACCATAGTGAGACAATCCTCAAATTGAATGACCCTACACCTTCACCAGACCAAGAGAAGAAGCTCCCCAGCAAAAGCCCCCTCTCCAGGCCAGCCATTTCTTCTATCGGCCAAGCTTTGAAATCGGACTTGGTGGAAGTCTGGTCTAGAAAATTCACCAAGGCCAGAGGCTTCATCCCTAGGCTCCTCCAGCTCCAACGAACATACCGAGCACATTCAGTCGAGGCCTCACCTCCTGAACCAAGGTATGGGGACTTCTCCTTAACCCAAGCTTCCAGCGATTCTCCATTTCATTTGAGTTAATTTCAATGCATGTTAGCCATATAGATGTTTTCATCTCTTCAAGATGAGTTCATAGAGCATAAGAACATGAGATTTGGTGGAGAGATGAGGGAGATCTTAGGGTTTTACTGTAGACGACTCTCGGGACACACCAGTCGGAGTGGATGACCAGCATCCGTTGGATTGCACGTGTATCAGATAGACGGTTCATATCGAGCCGGACGAGGAGATGGAACGAGAACGCGGGACACATGGCTGCTGACTCAGGTGGCGGCGTCGAATAAGAGTGCATCGTGTGGGCTTTCAGAGCTGCCGAGGATGAGTCGGCGCCGCGTGGATAAGTAGGAAATTAGGGGTATTTTTAATTTATTTAAATACCCAGAACTTTAAAAATGCATATCTTTGCATAGAAAAATCACAAAAATAAAATAAAAATACCCCCTTGCTTAGTGAACAGGGGAGAAAAATGTGAAAAAAGAATTAAGTTATTTTGATGAGTATTTTTTTAATTAATTATTTACTTATTTCAGTATTTTAATTCTCCATGCATTTATATAATTCACCATGGCATGAGACCATAGGGCTTTTGTAGCCTCTATTCTTGTAAACATTCCTTGAATTTTCCACGGTCAGAGGCCATCTCTATGGCAAGTTATTGGTTTTCTCAAGTTTAAGTGTCTGTTTTAGCATTTTAATTCTAATAATTAGCATGTTGAACAATAAATCCTGGAAAAATTAGGGGAGGTATCTTATGACTAGAAGACCCTAAGAAAAATATATTTTGAGTTAACTCATTAAGAATAACCCTAATTGGACTAAACATTCAAAATTGAAATTTAATTAAATAGGGCTAACCATACATCAAAATCACTTGAAAACCATTCTCCACTAATCTTTAGGGTCAGAGGAGTCCCACATAAAAATTTGAAGTCAATTGGAAATGATTTGACCCACTAAATGGATTAATTAAGTCACATAACCAAAATTAAACTTTAAAAATTCATAAAACCCAAAATATATTTCAAAAACTCACCAAATTAGTTTTGGGACTTCTGTGATATTAGAGGAGTATAAGAAAATTAAAATTAGAATTTTCTAAAAATTTTGATTTTTAAACATATTTTCAATATTTTAATAATTAAAAAATAATAAAAATCACAAAAATATTAAAAATCATATAAAAATCATATTTTGACCCTAATCACTTAGGAACAAACCAAATATTTTTCGTAAGTCTATAGGTTATGATATTGAATTTTAAAGGCTTAAAACAATTTTTAATATTGAAAAATATATTTTTCAACATCTTCACTAATTTAATTCTAATAAATAAAAAAAATCAGAAAAAAGTAAAATTTATTTCTCTGAACTCCTTGAGGTCAGAGAAATTTATGAATATTATAAAATTCATTTTTCAACTTTAATTTTATTTTATAATTAATTAATACCATAAAACTCAAAGTAATTATAGTAAATAAAATATGATTTGAAAATTCACCAAAATTAGTCCAAATAGTCCTCTGGTTAGTTGGAATATCCCATAATTTTCCTAAGGACAGAAACCTTACCTTGGTCATGTTGTTGAATTTTCATTGAAAACCTTCATTTTCTCAAAAAAATAAATATATAAATTAAATTAAATTTAGAAAAATCACATTTTCCCCTCTAATATTTTAATTGACATGTGAGTGAAGTGACATAAAAATTTTATGTTCATTTGAGCTTAATTTGATGAGTTATGAAATGAACATGCTTAAAAGGACATAAAGGTAATTAAAGAATTTTAACCCTAATTAATATTTAGGTTTAATCAAAGGGAGGGTAAAATATCTGATCGTAATTTTCATTAGATGAATTAAACCTAGGGAATTATGGGGTAGAAACCCATTAAATATCTTGAAAATATTTAAAGTAAACTTTAATTAATTAAACAATTTGAATTTTGGAAGAATAATCAAATTTGGATTATTAAGATTAAGGATATGATTTAAGAAGATATCAATTCTTTAATTTAAAATCCCTAAATGAATCACTTTAATAATGTTCAACTCTTAATCAAACTAAAAAAAAAAAGATAATTAAAATTAATAATTAAATAATTAAAAGGAAAATAAACCTTAATTAAATTAAAAGCTTAAAACATTAAGTGATTTGATAATCAAATTGAAATAAATTTAAAACATTGAAACTAGTTTGAAATCACATAAAAAACAAATCTAAAAAAAATTTGAAACATTAAAGAAAATCAACCTTAAGACAATTCATAATTAAAAACATAAAAAAAATTAAACCAATTAAAATTGACCTAATGTGTTACAATAAAGTCAAATTAAATTTAAATCATTAAAAGTTTAATTAAATTGAATAATCTAAATAACACTTTCAAATCAAACAATTTAAAACACTTTAGAGAAAATTAACTTGAATTTTGAAACTAAATTAAATCACCATAAACCATAAATTCAACTTTAATCAAAGCGGTTAAATTCTTTAACAAACTGATTTGCCCCCTAAAGGCTTTCATTATTATAACTCTTAAGTAAAGCATTAAGTGAATTGTCACTTTACTCATAGGATAATCAAATATCCTAATTCACCGAGCAAAAAAGCAAAACTCAACTAAATTCTTGGATGATCAATTCACCAATACAATAATAATTCATTTGGACTCAAAATAATCTCAGAAGTATTGAAAAGATGTTTATGACTCGTCCTAAGCACTTTCTCAATACGATGAGAAGTTTTAGAAGAACAATTGAACTTAATTGTTCTTTGGTGAAGAAAATCATCCTTAACAAAACACAAGAACCTAGACATCATAGGAATTGACTAGCCATAGGATTAGGATTTTGGTAGACAACCAAAACCTTCCCTTAGCTTTACCTAGGTGTTTTTCTCGCAAATTATATAAATGCATTAACATGTGTTTTAAGTGCAGCTTGGAAATGAAAAGAAGACCCTCCAGGTACGCTTTTATTTTATTTCAATTTATTTACTTACCTGCACTGTACTTTACTTTTCTTGCATGTTAAACAAGATTGACACCCTGCATGAAAACTAAAACCTTTAGGGTAGCCACAAAACTGAAACCCAAAACTAAATTAAAAGTTACAACAAGATAAAATTCACCGCCACAACATTTCAAAATATAAAACAACTCAAAATTTAATCACAAACAGAACACAAAACTACAACTACAACTGAATTAAAACGTCTCGTTGGATGATCGGGAATACCTCAGATAATGTAACCTACGTGTTGCTAACGGGATTTCTCATGGTCTAAATCAAAGTGTGGAACTCATTCAGTTGAGTTTCGCAAATTCATTTGGACTAAGTGAATCCGATAAAAATAATGGTGCCGGAATGATGGAACCGTGGGATCTTAACCGGTGTTGTTATAATCAACTTTAAGATTCCCCTAACAAAATATTAATTCACCTGAACCTTAAGACTTTTCTAAACCAAAAAACTTCTCTCATCCCATGATTGCCACTTTCTAAAACTAAACCTCTGCAGCAACGAGGAGCTTGGAGCATAGTGGGCAGCACGACCATCGTCATCAGTAAAACTTGCGACTACTTCAGGAAAACCATTCCTACTTTTAAATAATAAAGCCATAGGATTTTGAGGTAGTTTGCTTAGTGCAACATAAATCCTCAACCTTTCATTAGACATTTGCATAATCATATTGTGTAACTAAAGCCCTAACCGGTCTTAGGATTTCGAGGTAGTCGTTCGGTACGACATAAGCCCTCACTTCTTCGAGGCTTTTTATATGATCATGTCATATAAATATAAGTCCTAATTAACTAAAATTGGCACGATTACAAAATTAAATACTTCTTCCTAAATTGAAGCCAAAGAATAGGATAGTTGGGATGTCACCGAAGTTCACTTCGGATCCGTGGCATCCCCTACTTTTCTTCCTTTGGATTCTCAAAATAAACTGTTCCAAATTTGATCCATTCCCTATTGAAAGTTCAAAAATCCAATCCTTTGAAACCTTAAACTTTGAAATTTTTGAGAGCAAAACCACTGATCATTATCGAGAGTTTTCTTGAGTGTCTTCGGACATTTAAGATGTAATTAACTATAGGGGCTTGCCCTTATAGGGAACTTTAAGAACTCAGGTAAGCAGGGGAACTTGTCGGCTTATAAAATTGGTTCACAGACCAAACGGATGTCACAAATCTTCTAGTTTATTTAATCGAGCCCCATCACCAGGCAGTGTGTCTATTTCTCGGTATAGATACACTATTTGTGATGCGGTGCTTGTTTATATAAACTATTCGGGATGTGAGATTAGTTTGATTTCATATCTTAAAATTTTTCAAACTTAAAATTATTTTCAAAATCAAATGCTACTTTCAAAATCATATATATATTTAAATTAAATCTAAAATCCGCCGACAACTTCTGTAGGTGACTCCTTTTTTAAAATACAACACAAACCTAAAAACATGCCGACAATAGGTTAATTTGAAAATTTTATCATTTTGAATATGGTTAGTCAGGGAAGATAATCGTTTCTCACTCTAGAGTTCCCTCGATTCCCACCAACTGGGGGCTAACTTCTCATAACAAAACTCAAAACTTCAAACCAAATTAGGGGGTTTTAGCCTGTCATTCTAAAATCCTCTAATTTTACTCCCTTCCATAAAAATATCTTCTAATATTACATTCAATTATATGGACTGCAATTCTCACCCATATAATTGCATGTGATTCTTACTAACTTTTATGAGACAATATCGCATTGGATTTTACATAATCTCAAGAAATTCTACAACTTAACAGGCCAAATTAAGAAGTAAACAAAGTATTCAGAATCATTCTTCACAACTTCTTCCAACTTTAAACACTTACACTTTCCACAACAATTCTATATAAATTAATTACTTCTTCATTTAAGAAAGAAAAAGATAAAGTAAACCACTCAGAATGCATTGGGAAAATACAAAATCACATTGATTCGAAATTAAAAACCATATGAAAAACAACAAACAAAAACAATTATTAATTAAAAAACTAAATGTAAGAACAAAAGCAAACACTTATCTGAAAATCCTCTCCACAAGACTCAGGAAGTTCCTCTGAAACTTTAACTCTTTGCTAAACTACTCCTCAGAGCAAGTCTCCCAACTCTGATGACTCAGAATACAGACTTCAGACTTCAATAAAAACTAAACTAAAAGAAAGAAAAGAAGTGGGAAGAAGAAGACTTCACTCTGACCCCTTTCTGCTTTCTACTCTCTAGTCCTACCCTTAATAAAAACTCTCGCAAAATAAAAGTAAAATAATGTAAAAACTTGCAAGTAAAAGAACCCTTCAAAAGGAAAAGGAAGAGCTCCTCACTACTCTCTACTCCTAATGGAAACTATCTTCAAAAAATGAAATAGAAGAGCCCCTCTCTACTCTCTACTCCTAATGGAAACTCTCTTCAAAAAATGCAATAGAAGAGCCCCTCTCTACTCTCTATGCAATATAAGAGTCCCTCTCTACTCACTACTCCTAATGGAAACTCTCTTCAAAATGTAATAGAAGAGCCCCCCTCTCTTTAAATAGTAAACCAAAAGGTGCCTTGGTGTCTCTTCAAAATGTGTCCAGATTCAATGTATCCACCAAAGAATGCACCCCTTCATTCAAACTTGCCACCCAAAGGAAGTTATGGAAGTTACTACCAAGAGTTGCATCTCATCCCCTTTGAAATTGGCGCCAAATTCATTTGAATTTTTATTTTTAACTGTGGCTGCTAAGCGCCGGCCCACCGGCGCTTAGTCGCCAGAGCCAAATTTTCATTTTTCATCTTTTTTTGCTCCAAATTTGATCCAATTTTGTTCCTTTCATCATGACCATCCATTTTCATCATATCTGCAAGAAAACACAAAAACCCTTCCATTAAAGTGCAATATCATTAAAAATAGGTATAAAAAAGTGCATAAAAATACTATATATTTTAGGTGTATCAGAGATTAAAGAACTCAGGATAGGTATTTCACCTATAAGACCTCTCTGGTTAACCAAGACCTTCATATGATTTTCTCATACAAAAAACTTCAGTAATTACACAATCTAAAGACTTTTTCTATGATATTATCATTTAATCTTCTTTTCTCTCAAATCTCTATCATGATTAATCCTTCTTTAAATTCTCCAAAGACTTTTGACAATAAGTCTAGGTAGGAAAAGAATTAGTATGATAGATAGAGAAAGAGACTGGCAACTCCTTCACATTGACATGATACGGGAACTGATAGCGATGCAAGTCGACATAAAACGATTTTCACCGCCATCACTGAGAATGAGACATTAGGAAGGAAAGCTTAGAGACTCACATCCAACCCGAGAGATAGCAAAACTGCTGAGAAGAGAATCAGAAGTTTTGCTCCATTAAGGGGGGCTTTGAACGATCTCAAGGAACGGGTACCAGTGTTTACTTGTTGATCCTAAAATTTCATGTAGATGGAAAACTTCTTGAGAAGACTACGGAAACATGGCAAAAATTTTACTATGTTGGGAGGGAAAGCTCAATGACTTACATCCAACCCAAGAGATCGCAAAATGTCACATTAAGAAGGAAAGCCCAGGAACTCACATCCAAGCTAATACGTGATGGAAAGATTAGATTAAGAAAGAAAACTTGGGGACTCACATCCAACTTAAGAGCTGATCGAGTGAAATCAGAATTTAGGTGCTGATCCCAGAACTTCAATTAAACAGATTTGAGCATTTTGTGAAAATTTGTGGTACAATCTATAGAACTAGTGCAGAGAGTGGAACATTTTACAAATTTGTGCAGATTGTGAAGATTTTGAGGGTGTAGAACTCGTGGACAATCAATTTCAGAAGGTACGAAATTTTTATTTTTGCTTATTTAGTATGAATTTTGTCTATCATTTTCATTATTTCATTGTTTGTTTGATTTTATATTTTTTCAACTTTCTAAAATTCATTTTTATTTTTATTATATTTTTTATTTTATTTTCATACAAAATAAATATTTTTGTTCAATTTTTTGTTCGTTAAAATTCGGGACCAATGCATGATCGTGTGGCTTTTCTTCGATCGCACAAAGAATGCAACTCGAGAACATGTGCTGAAATCCAAAACAAAATTTATTGATTTTGATTTATAAATGTAGCACAAATGATTACAGAGTGGATTCATCAAAACAAAGTCTTGAGTACATCAGAAGTAGAACTATAATCTGCTGATGTTTTCCCTACTCCGACGTAGTACAAAAAGTGAAAAATTGGTTTTCTACCTCCTGATGTCACCCTGTGATCAAGCTAACCTCATTATCTATGCTCAACAAAAAAAGTCCCCTCGCACATACCTTGAGGTACGGTACGTCTCACAACTCAATTGGTCGTATAACCTCCATGTCTGGACCGAGATGGTAACTGTATGGTTCTTTTTTTTCATCTATCCTTAAAATTGTGACTGAAACTCCAGAGCGTGCAACTCCAGGAATGCAATGCTTCGCTAAGTCTGTTCCATTTACTTTTAAATTAGAACTGATCCAAGTGGTGGCGAAATCTCCACAAAACCTCTGAATTCTCCAGAACTAACGATCTGTGTCTCTCATCCAAACAGGATAATACTTTCACTCATGAAGGAGATTGTACAGAAAGGCCAGATGAAGTCGTGGTGACTAATATGAGGAGCAATGCAATCTCCTTCCTCGTAGATGTTGATGACACAACTGTTTGGACTGCAGGCACTGGCAATATATGACATTCCACCATCCTCTTGACTATTTTCTATATCATGGACATCATGAGGTCAACTTCATCGTACATTAGAATTCATGGTGGATTTCTCTGTCTATCCAATGCAAAATTGTAGCAGCAACCACACAGAATCGTGATTCTGCCCTTGCCCCTCTTCTATTTATGGGTCTCTGAGTATGTCTTCTCCCTCAAATGGTCTACCCACCCAAGTCCCTGAGGATTAACACACAGTCCATCACTCTTTAAAAATAAATCTTTATATAATTCAAAGCCTTCCAAAATGTTGAAAAATTTTCCTTGAATCTCTTTGTAGTGTTGAAACTCTTTCTTTCAGACCCTGTGTTTCTTTTCCATTTCATACATAGTCCAAGACACTCTGCTGTCATCGAAACTCAACAAACTGTGGTACGTTTGGCTCCATGTCGGGATGCTCCTTGCTTTTAATCATTATTGAGGTAGCTATGTATGCCTCAAAAGTCCCATATTCTTCCAGATGAAGATTTTTACATGTTGGGCACTCTGAAAGTGCTACCACTGACGGTTGTCTCGGACGTCTTCTGCTGCAAGTTAAACATTCAGTTAAAATTTCCTTAATTGGATTTCATAGAGGTACAGATTCTTCAAAGAATTATGGCTCCTCTGTAACAGGCAAGCTGGAGAACCTCATGATCAACCAAACCATGCAAGGTTAGGAAAATCAAAATTGGTCATTTTTGGACCAATACGGGTCAACCTGAGTCAACCTAGGTCAGCCATGATCAACTTTAATCAATATTTATCAAGTTTGGTCAAAATGCCTAATTTTGAACCAAAAATGATAAAATTAATCAAATAAATAATTCTAAAATTATTTTGATTAATTTTTTGACTAATAATATAATTTCCAATATTTTTGATTAGTTAAAAAGCCATTTTTGACATATGACACCATTCATGACATAATAAATGGTTTTAAATTTTCAACTCATTAATGACATCATGAGTGACTTGACATGGGATATACAAAACCTATAAAACCCATTAAAAATAAATCAAACCATTGTGTGACTCATGACATGTCACCTTAACAATTGTTAAAAGACATTATGACACTTTAATCATGAAGGGAAATGAGGTATCATTCTCACATAATTTATTAAAGGAATATTTAGTGAATCACCAAGCATCTTAAACTCCATCCAATAATAAAAAAAAAATAGCTCTTAAATCATCCCTTACATCATGATTGACCTCACCATGACCAAATTCATGATGATAAGGGGTGGGAGGATTATGTGTCACCTTATTCTACATGTAAAATGTGACTCATTTATTGGAAAAAGAAGTGGTGGCCGGCCAACATAAGAGTCATCTCATACACCTCATGAGCCATCCAATGAGGAGTAAACATCACGTAAACTCCTCCTCATGCCATGGACAACCAATAAGAAAATTCATCCTGAGGCCATGACAAGTAAGCTTCAAATGTGACAACAAACAATATCAATCATGGGAGAAGATTCAGATGAGTCATTACTCACCTCTACCTTCACCCAATCAAAGAAAAACTTGCCTTAGTCATGCCCTTCACAATGGAAAAAAGCTATCATTGCCAAAATATGACAAAGATGAGAAATGAGGCTTAAGTGTCATCCCCTCCTAAGGCCTATTAAATGAGCTAATAAACTCATGTGGGTGAGGTGAATTCAGTGAGTCTTCATTAATTTTGCCCACCTCATACAAGGGCCAACGGAAGCAAGCAAGATAAGAGACCAAACTCTGACCATAACTAAACCCAACATAGGTTATTTTTGGGAATAGAATTACACTCAGCCAAAATCCTATCCTAAGACCATAATGGAACATATATCAACTCTTCTAGATGATTCCAAGCTAGCCAAAGCTCATCCAAAGCTCTCCCATGGCTATAAGTAAGCCCAAACACGAGAAGTTTAAAAGAGAGGCCAAAAAATAGTAGGTAACCAAACACTGCTCAATCCCTTTGACTCCCAACACCAAACTTACTCTCTAGGACCTAGGAAGTTGAATCCCCATGGAATTGAGCCATGAAATTGAGTCATCCTCCCCAATTTGACCAACTTAAAAGACCCAAAATGGTACACTTTTAGGGTATGAAATCAAACTACTCAAAACATCAAGTTGACTGTCCTAAAACCATTTAGGGACTGAGTGAAGAAGAGCCCAATTGAAATTAGCCTTCCCCATAGCCTCTAACCCACTGTTTGAACTCACCCATTCAAGCCAAGTCAACTCTTGATCGAACTCATACAAGGACTTGATTTATCCTCAAAATGAGCTGGGGGAAACTCTTCTGAGAACAACACGAAGCTTCCATGCCTTTCAATTTGAGTTTACACCCACTGTGGCCAAGGTATGGATCATTTAGCATCAATGGCGTTCGGGTTTGAGGCTTTGTGAAACAAACTTATTCACAACCTCATCATCATGGTATCGATGGTTTCTATATCCTTAGATGAAGCTTTATGAACAAATTTCACCCAATTCAATCAAGAATTGAGTGAAATTTTGCTCTTAGAACTCGGACGGTTTTCGGGATCAGATAAAATGAACGAGATGAATGGATGTCGTTCGTTTCCATGTTTGAAAATGAACGAATATGATTTAATCCCGTCATCTCCCCTGTTTGAAGCCCCACAGAGGATCGTGGTGCCTTGTGACATTTTATCCTTGATTAATGATTTAATTAAAATAGATAAACCTTAAAATAATCAAAACTACATAACTTTACAAAGAAAAATCATAAAAATAAGACAAAAATACCCTTGATTTCAAGGAGAGGAGGAGAAAATTATGAGATCAAAATCAGAATTTTATTCTTCATATTTAATATTTAAATAATTAAATACTCTATGGAGTATTTTAATTATTAGAAATTATTGACAAGACCAAAAAATATGAAAATTTCAAGGATTTATTTCTAGGTCTTTAGGAACTTTCTCTGATTTTTCCTAGGCTAGAATAGTCCTCTAAGACATGATTTCCTAATTTTTAAGACACTTTATAATTATTTTTAACATTATTTATAAAATAACGAAAATATGGAAAATTAAAATTTAAGAATGGCTAGGAATTTTAAAGTGACATACAGTAGCTTTAAAATGATGATCGTTAAACTATTAAAACATTTGCAAGCTAGGGTTAGAATTTATTAATTATAAACTAATAACTTTAAAAAACCTAAAATCTTTCCCCTCACTCTACTTAGCCTATTATTCAATGGGCTAGGTTAATGTTGAGTCTAGCCCCTAAGTAGACTTAAAATCAAACTTTAATTAAGTGTAAGACATCATTATGCTTAATTAAACAAATTAAAGCTTAACTAAATTAGGTTTAATACAAAATCAAATCTTAATTAAGTTTAAGACAGCATTATGCCTAATTAAACCCATTAAACCTTAACTAAATTAGGTTTAATACAAAATCAAATTTTAATTAAGCTTAAGAGATCATTATGCTTAATTAAACCCATTAAACCCTAACTATTTTAGGTTTAATATAAAATCAAATCTTAATTAAGCTTAAGACATCATTATGCTTCATTAAACCCTTTAAACCTTAACTAAATTAGGTTTAATACAAAATCAAATCTTAAGTAAGCTTAAGACATCATTATTTTTAATTAAACCCATTAAACCTTAAATATATTATGTTTAATACAAAATCAAATCTTAATTAAGCTTAAGACATTATTATGCTTAATTAAACCCATTAAACCTTAAATAAATTAGGTTTAATATAAAATCAAATCTTAATAAAGCTTAAGACATCATTATGATTAATTAAACCCTTTAAACCTTAACTAAATTAGGTTTAATAGAAATTCAAATCTCACTTAAGCTTAAGACATCATTATGCTTAATTTAACCCATTAAACCTTAACTAAATTAGGTTTAATACATAATCAAATCTTAATTAAGCTTAAGACATCACTATGCATAATTAAACCACTTAAACCTTAACTGAATTAGGTTTAATACAAAATCAAATCTTAATTAAGCTTAAGACATCACTAGGCTTAATAAAATCCCATAACCCTTAACTAAATAAGGTTTAATTCATAATTAGGTCTAACCCCTAATTAGACTTAATTAAACACCATAAACAATAGTTACGTTAGGTTTAAGACAAATCAAACTCTAATTAGGTCTAACCCCTAATTAGACCTAATTAGACACTTTAAACCTAAATTACATTACGTTTTAAACAAATCAAACCCTAATTTGGTCTAACCCTAATTAGGTTTAACCCTAATTAGTCCTAATTAAATACATCAAATCATCATTACATTATGTTTAAGACAAACCAAACCTTAATTAGGTCTAACCCCTAATAGACCTAATTAATTACCTCAAACCTTAATAACATTAGGTTTAAGACAAATCAAACCCTAATTACACCTAGTTAAACACCTTAAACCTTAATTACATTAGGTTTAAGACAAATAAAGCCTAATTAAGTCTAACCCCTAATTAGACCTAATTAAGCACTTTAAAAATTAATTACATTAGGCAAATTAAACTATAAATAGGTCTAACCCATTAGAACAAATTAAATCATTAAACCTTAACTAACAAAGGTTTAATTATACCTAAAAAATAATTAGGTCTAACCCATTAAACCCAATTAAATCATTAAACGTTAACTAACTAAGGTTTAATCATACCTAAAGTATAATTAGGTCCAACCCACTAAACCTAATTAAATCATTAAACCTTAAATAACTAAGGTTTTATTATATCAAAACCATAACTAGGTCTAGCCCATTAGACCTAATTAAATCATTAAACCTTAACTAACTAAGCTTTAATCATACATAAGCTATACATAGGTCCAACTTATTAGACCTAATTAAATATTTAACCTTAACTAACTAAGGTTTAATTATACTTAAACCATAATTAGGTCTAACCCATTAGACCTAATTAAATCATTAATCCTTAAGTAACGAAGGTTTAATCATTCCTAAACTATAATTAGGTCTAACCCATTAGATTTAACTAAATCAACAAACCTTAACTACTAAGGTTTAATTATACCTAAACCCTAATTAGGTCTAATTCATTAGACCTAATTAAATCATTAAACTTTAACTAAATAAGGTTAAATCAAACATAAACTCTAATCAGGTCAAACCCATTAGACCTAATTAAATCATAAAACCTTGACTAACTAGGGTTTATTTATGCCTAACCCCTACTTAGATCTAATTTAATAGACCTAATTAAATCATTAAAGCTTAATTAACTAAAGTTTAATTAAACCCAAACATCAATTAGGTCTAACCCATTTGGCCTAATTCAATCATTATCCTTAACTAACTAAGGTTTAATAACCATAGTTAGGTCTAACCCATTAGACCTCTTCCATTAGACCTAATTAAATCATTAAACCTTTACTATCTAAAGTTTAATCATACCTAAAATATAATTAGGTCTAACCCATTAGACCAAATTAAATCATTAAACCTTAACTAACAACGATTTAATACCTAAACCCTAACCATTAGACCTAATTAAATCATTAAACCTTAACTAACTAAGGATTAATTATACTTAAACAATAATTAGCTCTAACCCATTAGATCTAATTAAATCATTAAACCTTAACACACTATGGTTTGATCATGCGTAAACTGTAATTAGGTCTAACCCATTAGACCTAATTAAATCATTAAAACTTAACTAACAAAATTTAATTATATCTAAACCATAATTAGGTCTAACTCATTTGACCTAATTAAATCATTAAACCTTAACTAACTAAGATTTAATCATACCTAAACTATAATTAGAACTGACCCTTTAGACCTAATTAAATCATTAAACCTTAACTAACTAAGTTTTAATTATACCTAAACCATAATTAGGTCTAACCCATTATACCTAATTAAATCATTTAACCTTAACTAACTAAGGTTTAATCATACATAAACCCTAGTTAAGTCTAACCCATTATACCTAACTAAATCATTAAACCTTAACTAACTAATGTTTAATCAATCATAAACATAATTAAGTCTAAACCTATTAGACTTAATTAATCTTTAAGCCTTACTTAAATTTGGCTTAAATAATCTCAAATCCTGATTAAGTCTAACTTTAACTAGACTTAGTTAAACCTTAAGTCTTACTTAAATATGACTTGAATGGTCTTTAACTTTAATTAAGTCTAATCTAACTATACTTAATTCACCTTTAAGTATTATTTAAAAAAGGCATAAACTTTAATTAAGTTTATTTTAACTAGATTTAACTCAAACATTTGGTTCAACACATATTGAACCTAACTCAACGTTCCTAACTTAGGTTCAGCCTAAATTGAACCCGACTTAACTCAAACATAAGGTTCAACCCATATTGAGCCCAACTAAATATCTCTAAGTTAGGTTCAATTGAACCTATGTTAATGAGCAACTCACATTAAACTAATATCAAACTTCTGACTTAAAAATCAATTTAAGTCAAAACTCTTCATTTTAAGTTCAAATTACTTAGATTCAAACAACATTGAATCTAATTATCTAAGTCTAATATATATTAGACTTAACACTTATTTTTAGATTCAAATGACATTTAATCGAAAAATATAAAATCTAACATATGTTAGATTTTATCTAAGTCTAATCTATATTAGACATAACTCATTTTTAGAATCAAATGAATCTAAGAAAATAAAGTCTAACTTAAGTAAGATTTTATCTAAGTCTAATCCATATTAGAATTAACACTTCTTTTTAGATTCAAATGACATCGAATCTAAAACTCTAGAATCTAATCCATGTTAGATTTTTTCTAGTATATTCCATATTAGACTTCACACCTTATAGATTCAAATAAAAGTGAATCTAAAATTTTAAAGTCTAACTAGATTTAAGATTTAATATCTTTTAGATTCAAAAGACATTGGCTCTAAAACTTTGAAGTCTAACTTATGTTAGACTTTATTAAAAAGGCATTGAACCTAGAAATTTTTAAGTATAATTAGATCTTACATCTGATCTAAATAAATGTAACCCCTTTCTTCAAAGTCTAAATTAGACCGACATATGAAAAAAATCAAAATGACAATATGAAAAATTTTAATCGGTTAATAAATCATAAACAACTTAAATATTTTCCAACCTAAAATCCGAAAACAAATTAAAACTTAAATGAAACTTTAACGAATAAAGATCACCAAATGTAACATGAACCTTAGTGTTCTTAATCTATGAGGATTTCTTGGATGACGCAATCCTGGTTGTTGACTGAAATCTTCTGGTCCTGGTTTTAACACCTTTTGAACTAAATAGATTAATACCCCTGATAGCACTGGGACGACGGAGCCAGTGACATCTTGACTTGGTTATCCAAAATTTAACCAACTAAAAGTGGATTTTATGAAGTAAAATTGATATTGTTTCTTTTAAATTTGGCACTCTTTCATTTGCAGGATGAAAATAAGTTTCATTTTAGATTTTCTTTCCATGTAATAGGATGTGCTAACTCTGTTTTGTAAGACGATCAAGAAGAAATGATAACATTAGTTTAATTCTAGATTTTCTTTGCATTTTATAGGGTGTGCTAACTCTGTTTTGCAGGATGAGAAAGAAGGAATTACAACATTAAAACTTAACCAAAATTATGACATCAAAAATTAACAACAAAATGACAAATGAAACGACAAGAAAAACAAACAAAACATTGAAAAAATAAAAAAAAACTTAGAACTTTTAGGATAGTCACGAAACCTAAATCTTTTAGGATAGCGATCCTTGTATATTTACGCTTAGGATTTTTACATTATACTTCTTTTCAATGATATTATCTCTTCCCCGACAACGGCGCCAAAAACTTGACATTGAAGCAAATAAGAAATATTTTTTAATTGTTTTATAATATGGGATTCTACGCATGTATACGTATCATCTATCATGTAATATAAGAATTTTTTATTAATCCTAAAGATATTGACCACACATGGAAATGTCTAAAAATATAAAGAAATAAGAAAATTAACTTTTTACTTTTTTAAAATTGATTTTGTAAAGTATCTTTTAAAATAGATAACTTGAAAATTGTTTCTGATGTTTGTTTTAAAAAAAGTAAGCTATCAACTAAAGTTGACAAGACTACTAAATGATATGAAAGCAATGAGAATAAAATATCTCTTTCCTCTTTTAATGAATGAGTAATAATTATGGAATTTCATTGTGGAAGTATTTAAATGTGTTTTGCCAAATACGAGCATATATATTCTTTACCCTTACTTGGTTCTATAATAAAAATTAGTTAATTTGAAGCTTTGAAACGTTGTAGATGGGTTAGGCAGGGAAGATACCAGCGCTCACTCTAGAGTTCCCTCTATTCCCTCCACTTGGGGGCTAATATCTGAAAACAAAATTTTTCACCACAAACCAAATTAGGTTGCTTTAGCCTGTCACTCCAAGAACCTCTAATTTTACTCCCCATTAAAAATATATCTCCCTATTTATTTACGTTCAATTATAAACTACAATTCTCACCCATACAATTGCATGTGATTCTTTCCAATTGTTGATTGAGACAATACTGCATTGGTTCTTACATAATCTCACAACAAATTTTAACATCTTAATTGGCCAAATCAAGAAGTAAATTAAGTGCAAGGAAATAAATCATCACAACTTCATCCAACATTAAACTTATATACTTCACACAACTTCCTTCCATAATTTAATTACTTCATCATTTAAAAGGAAAAAAATAAAGAAACCTACTCAGAACTCATGGAGAAAACACAAACACAACTTGATTTGAAATTGGAAATCATAGTGAAAACTCAATAAGTTTACTTAAAAACCAAATGCAAAAATAAAGATAAACACTTATCTAAAAATCCTCTCCACAAGACTCTAGAAAATCCTCTTAAATATTGCTTTCCACTAAAAGACTCCACAGAGATTGGCGCCCAACTTTGTTGACTCCAACTCTAAATTTAGACTCCAATACAAACTAGATAAATGGATGAAAGAAAATTGGTGAGAAGAAGGCTTCACACTAACCCCTTTCTCCTTTAAAACTTTGTTCAACTAAATAGACTTAACTAACTGACTCTAAACAGTAAATAGAAGACTCTAAAAAGACTAAGAAGGACTCCAACAAGACTAAAAAGGACTAAGAAAGACACTCTTCTGATTATAAGGCTTTATTCCTATAATCCTTCAAAAGGTGATTTGGTGTCTCTTCAGATTATGTCCAGATTCAATGTATCCACCAAAGAATGCATCTCTTCATCCAAATCTGCTGTCCAAAGTAAGTTAAGGAAGTTACCACCAAAAGTTGCTTCAAACACCCCTTAAAATTAGCATCAAATTTAATTTAATTCGTTTTTTAAACTGTCGGGCCTATGCGCCAACCATGCAGCGCTTAGCCGCCACAGGTCAATTTTTCACATAGCCTAATTTTGCTCGAAATTTGGTACTCTTCTGCTCTTTTTTATCATAATCAATCATTTTAATCATACCTGTAAGAAAAAAACAAAACTATCTTCAATTATAGTTCAATAAAATAAAAAGTAGGTATAAAATGTGCATAAAAATACTATATATTTTAGGTGTATAAAAATCCTCAAACTTAAACTGTTACTTGTCCTCATGTGACACTAAAATCACATAGAAAATTTTAACATGCAAATTATGTAAATGAGTTTCTCTAAGAAGGTTTCAAAAGTTTGTTCTACAAATGAATTATTCCAATTTAGAAAAAATTTTATTAAATGAGACCAACTTAAATTTTAGAAAGTTTTTATGTAAAGGATAATGAAAATATAAGTTTCTATATAATTCAGAAATATTTGTAGATTCTTCAAAATATAAGACTCAAACATCTTATTTTTCTCACTTTAAAATTTTTAGTTGAAAATAAATTTACTCACAATATTATAATATTAAGCTTTAGATTTTATCAAAACTTATATTTTAAACTTTAGGTAAGGAACCAATTTTTGATTAGGCCCTTAAATCCTCAAGCTTCTCCTCTCTTTTCACATACTATTTTTCACTTTATTCTTTTTCTCTTTTTTTTATAAGGTAAGGATTATTATATCTGTATAGGCCTTTAATGATTTTGAATTCCACCCTTCCATTTAAAACAAAGGTCTGATATGTATTTTTCAGTTAAAATTCATAATAATATTGTTAAAAATTATTTTTCAATAAAAGAAATTTAAGTTTTGAGAAAAAAAAGTCAAGTCTTCTATCTTTCCAAAAATACAACATTTCTTACTAATGATAGTTTATCTATATTTAACATTTCTTTACTAAGAAAATTTAAAATTTAAAATTTTCATCATTACTATAAATTTTAACAAAATTTTCTTACTCATTTCTTTATTCAAAATTTTCTCCCCTAATTGTTTTTAATCAAAAATCAAATTTCATTATAAGTATTCTTGAGAACAAATAAAATTTTACTTTTTGAAATTTTTTTTAAAATTCCCCACAAAATTTAAATATTTAATGAGGATTAAACATTTAAACATAAATAATGATACATGGGTAAGAATTAAAAACTAAAATACCATGCTAGCAAAAATTTTCATATCCTAAATATGCAAGTATAACAGTTTAAAAACTAGGAGTAAAAAGAAATCAAATTCCGTTTTTCAGTTTTTTCATAAAATAAAATAAAAATTTCAAAAGACTTCTACATTAGTGGAGGTTTACAAAGTAAATACACACCAACTTTAACATGAATAAAATCACAACAACATTAGATAATATATGGTAGCAAATTTTAAAAAGTATAAACATGTAATTTAAATAGGGGTTTCTAATAGTATTCTAAACTTTCCTAATAGTTATGGAATTAAATAATACACTACTAAAAACTCAAACAACAACAACAACAACAACAACAACAACAAAGCCTTAATCCCACTAAGTGGGGTCGGCTACATGAATCCTTTTTCTCCATTGCGTCCTATTTAGTGTCAAATTTTCGTTTAATTCTAATAGATTAAGATCATTTTTTATGCAATAAGCCCAAGTTTTCCTAGGTCTCGCCTCTGCCTTTCTTAACATAAGTTGTATTTAAAACATCTACTCTCCTAATCGGATCATCGAGTGGTCGACGTTTAATGTGACCAAACCATCTAAGGCGACTCTCTCTAATTTTATCCGACACCTGGTGCAACTCCAACCCTATTACGGATATATTCATTTCGCATTTTGTCTCTAAGTGTAAAGCCACTCATCCATCTAATCATTCTCATCTCGACAACACTTAACTTAACATTATGCTTCTCTTTTAAAGGCCAACATTCAAGCACCATAGAGCATTGAAGGTCTCACCACCATCTTATAAAATTTTCCTTTCGACCTAAGCGGTACTTTTCTATCACACAATAGGCCGGACGCATTCCTCCACTTCAACCAACCAACCCGAATTCTACTATTAACATCCCCATCTATATCACCATCGCTTTGAACAATGGACCCAAGATATCTAAATCGTTCACACCTTTTAATAATTTGATCACCCAAAGTTACACTTCGTCACTAGACCTACTATTACTAAAATTACATTCCATGTATTCAGTTTTAGTTCTACTCAAACGAAGACCTTTAGAC
This sequence comes from Papilionanthe hookeriana x Papilionanthe teres, assembly GCA_022702705.1. Lineage (NCBI taxonomy): Eukaryota > Viridiplantae > Streptophyta > Magnoliopsida > Asparagales > Orchidaceae > Papilionanthe > Papilionanthe hookeriana x Papilionanthe teres. The sequence continues at coordinate 6,564,169 of CM040422.1, forward strand.
TCCAATGTAGACCTCCATAATTCAAGTTTTTCCTGGACTTTTCTCTTGTCTTATCCACCAGGAGGATATCATCAGCAAAAAGCATACACCAAGGTACATCCTCTTGTAAATGGCCAGTAAGACCATCCATAAATAAAGCAAAAAGATATGGGCTTAAAGCCGATCCTTGATGTAAACCAACGAAATAGTAAAATACTTGGTCAATCCTCCTTCGGCTCGAACACATGTAACAGCTCTAGCATACATATCTTTAATGACTTGAATATAAGTCAAATCAACACCTTTGTTCTCAAGGACTCTCCAAAGAACATCTCTAGGAACCTTATCGTAAGCTTTTTCTAAATCAATAAAAATCAAATGTAGATCCTCCTTATTATCTCTCGTACCTCTCCATCAAACCTCTTAATAAATGTATAGCTTCCATGGTAGACCTACCCGGCATAAATCCAAATTGATTATGAGAAATCTTCGTAATACGTCTTAACCTATGTTCAATTACCCTCTCCCATAACTTTAAAGTATGACACATCAATTTAATTCCTCTATAATTTGCACACTCTTGTGCATCCCCTTTATTCTTAAAAATGGGGACCAAAATGCTCTTTCTCCACTCCTCAGGCATCTTTTTTGTTTTTAAAATAATATTAAAAAGTTTAGTAAGCCAGGAAACCCCCAAATCACCTAAACATTTCCACACTTCAATTGGGATATCATCAAGTCCTACAGACTTTCCCCCTTGGTTTTCTTTAAAGCCTCATCAACTTCTTTTTTACTAATGCGACGGTAAAAGTGAAAAGTTTTATTATTATTAACGATATTAAGATCACTAAGGTCGATCGTACTTTCAAGCATCATTAAAAAGTTTATCAAAATAACTCACCCACCTATGTTGAATATCTTTTTCTAAGAAAAGCACTTTTTGATTTTCATCTTTAATACACTTTACTTCGAGTTAAATCTTTACTTTTCTTTTCTCTTTGTTTGGCTAGTTTATACATATATTTTTCACCCTCCTTAGTATCTAACATGTTATAAAGATCACTAAAAGCAGAATTTTTAGCGTCACGTATTATTCTTTTACACTCCCCGCGGGCCATTTTATAATTTTCCCAATTCTCTACGCTTTTACATTTAAACCAATTTTTATAACATAACTTCTTATATTTTATCTTTTCTTGCACATTATTATTCCACCACCAACTATTTTTATTTATAGAAACTTTTTCTTTTGATTCTCCAAGTACATCTTTAGCCACTACTAAAAACTCAAACACTAGATAAATATTTTAAACATTTACTACCACAATAAATTCACAAACATACACCATAAAACATCAATTTATCATATAAACATCTGAATGTACATAGAAGAAATAGTCCTAACAACGCTCTACGCAATATTAAAGTTCATACCAAAATACATCACATAAAAAATTTAACCAACACATCTCATATGAGAACACCAAATACAAACATCACAACAAATAAGAAAATCACATAACAACATAACAAACTCAACACAACAATCCTAATCATCATCCTCACCATCACCATCTTCATTCCAATCTCTGGATGAACATAAGGTATATAAAAAGGATGAGGGGCATCTCAACACTGTGATCAGCTCTAATCACTTTGTCCATGTATTGCTAATAACTCTCCTCATACTCATCATGTTTCACAATATATCTTTCAATTTGTTCTATCAAACCATCATGTTCTCTGGTAAGACTCACTTTCTTTAAAATATTTCTTAACAATCCAAATTGTGAATCACTTGAAGATGATGCATGGGAAGTAGAAGTTCAAGAAGTAAAGGCAGTAGAAGTAGAAGCATTGGAAGCTCTAACAGATCCTCCTTTCCAGCCAAATACTGAATGCACAGTGTCAGTGTTTACATTTACACTTGCAATGGGTTTAGTAGCTGAAGAACCTGTTCCCATGTTTGAAACTTCACTATAGACTACTCACAAATAGAATGAATCATGGAAGGAAATCCCATACTTGCAGTAGTAACAACTCTGGCATAGTTGAGAATATAATAAAAAATAATAGCCCCTATTTCTAAGCTTTCATTGCTGAATACAATGGTTCAGAACATCTCTTTCTCTCGTAACTTCACTAACATGACTCAAAGGCAACAGCTTTGATGAGATAAAGTAATGACATGTCTTTGAGGTGGCATTCAATTTAGAGGCCTAAAAATTTACTCTTCTTTCATTTGTTATCTTCCATAAGCCTCTTCCATCAGTAAGAAAAGACATTATCTCATCTAACTTTCCCTCAAAAGGATTATAATTGGCATAAAAACAAAACAACTCAGAAGGTAATCAATAAAAGGTATTAATTACCATAGGCAAAAAATTTAATTGTTGATCTCGAACCATCACCATATTTTCATTTGCTTCTGGCAAGTTTTCATAAAACTCTCTAACAACAGAAACAACAACAACAGAGAAGAAACATTAATTTTTCTAATTTCTTCTAATAATCATTTCTTCAATCTCTCCACATGGTTTACTAAAAACTCATTCACGAATTAATTTACATGACGAAAGTGTGTCGATGTATTTATCCTCCACTCTAGAACTGACAAATTTTTTTGGAATCAAATCTCACCTTCTCTCTCGAGCGCTTTGGCTTTGGATCCATATCTAAAAATTCACAAAAATTTACCATAAATTCTAAAATCAAACTAAACTTGCTAATTTAACTTCCAAAGGTAATTTCCACTAAATCCATGCAATTTCTCATGCTTTTCCTCAAATTTTCACCATGAATAGTGATTTTTAAATTTTTTCAATAATGTACTCAAAATACATGGTGAAAATAAAAAAATTTTACTTAGGAGAAGGGCTCATTCATTAAGGAACTCAAATCCAACAAATTTCATCGAAATCGGCTCTTAAATGATCCAACTTAGTGATGCCTTAGGCTTCTTTTTCACGAAATCTAGAGGTTAAAGGAGATGGAATAGTTAGAATGGAAAGTTTTGGGTTTTTAACTGTAGAAAACCAGTCTTCGTGAACCAGCGCCTATGCACAGAGCATACGGCGCATAGCCGCGAGATTGGTGCTTAAGCGCCAATGGTTTGGCGCTTAGCCGCCAGTGCCTAAATTTTGACAGTTAATTTTAATGGCACAAAATCACTTAGTTAATCTCCCTCAATCGCTTCTGATACTTATTTCTCCTCATAAACTCTTCTGATACTCCAAAATTACACTAAAATTTCCATCTATTCCAAACAAATTTCACAAAAAAACAAACTTATATTTCGTTAATAACAAACCACACCTATGAGAAAGTAAAAATATCTATCCAAACATTTTGGATAAAATTCCTCAATACAAGAGTTCATAACACATTTATTAAACACAAACTTACATCATTAATATGTAACAAACATTAAGTTAAAGTGCAACAAAACACAAACATAAATCACAAACACAAAACACTTAACAAAGAAAACCAAATCACAAGACTACTCTTAATTTAATTCCATTCTCCTGCAAGTGGATTATATCCAGAACCACCATTAATTCCATTTTAACCATCTAGAATATAAATTTGATAAAACGGGCAATGATTAAAGATTCTTAAATCTTCTTCTTCTAACCATTCGTTCTTTAGATACATCGCTCTATTTTCTTCTTCCACAAGACTTGTATGACTGAATTGTATTTTGAGTTGCCATCCAATATGTGTTAAATCAGCATTAGTTTCATTTACGTTTGCTTCAATTAATTCCACATCGGCTTTAATTTTTGCAATCCTTTCTGCAATTCCTTGAATACTAACTATTAGGAATCTATACAATAACTATTGCGCACTTTCACTAATAAAATTCTTCTTGTTGGCTTCCTCCTTTTTAACTTCGCTCTCCTAAGAAGACATTTTTTCACTCAAAATACTTTTCTTAGACTCGGGAATGAAAATAAGAGCTGGGGCAAGTATTACTTTAATTTTGGGCCTTCTTATAGATTTAGGAAGTCATAAAACCGACCGTAGACGTGTCAAAACTTCCAAATTACTCCCAAATTTACTTACCCACGACTTAGGCATCAAGAAACCATTTTTTCACGTTTTTTTCCAACTCCGGCGCCTAAGTGCCAATCTGCGGCGTATAGCCGCTAATGCTCAATTTAGCATAGGTCTGCTAAACATTCAAATCTTCATTCTGACTCCTTTAAGTCATCAAATAAGGTCCAATTAACACCACTATAACTTAAAATCTTCAAAATACTAGCACATAATCTTAAAAAAAAACCAAACAAAGTAATCACATCAAACCTAAAGTAATGCACACCGATAACTATGGGTTGCCTCCCACAAAGTGCTTGGTTTAACTTCTTCAGCCTGACATAGCTAGAGCTTATTCTGAGTGACCAAACATCAGATTATTATTAGGTTTAAGTTTATTGACTGAAAAATACGGTTTAAGTTTATGACCATTAAATTTAAATATTTTTTCAGTCTCAGGATCTTGAATATCCACAGCTCATAGGAATAAACTTTTATCACAATAAATGGGCCTGTCCACCTCGACTTAAGTTTTCCAGCAAATATTTTAAATTTAGAATTATACAACAAAACATTTTGTTCTCGCTTAAGATATTTAGTAAGAATCTTCTGATCATGCCACAACTTCATTTTTTCTTTATAAATCTTATCATTTTCATATGATTCATTCCTTATCTCTTCAAGCTCATTTAAATGCAATAATATCATTTCTACAACATCTTTCAAATTATAATTTAACTCTTTAATATCCTAATATGCTTTATGCTTAAGTTCAACTGGTAAATGACAAGCTTTTCCAAAAATTAGCATATATGGGGACATTCCTATAGGAGTTCTAAAAGCAGTCTAATATTACTTGATAAATGATACATATACTTGCATATTATCCCATATTCTAAATAATTAAAGTATAATTTCCTATCTAAATCGTAAGCATAAATATTTGGTGATCAATGTTGTAGTTGTTGGAAAATTTAGATTTTATTTTTCTTTCTGCTATATTTTATTGAATTATAGCAAAATATTTAAAAATTTAAGTTTGGGGGGATGAAAAATCAATTTTTAAAACTTAAAGTTTATTTATTCTCATGTATGTTACAAACAAATTTGATTTTTGATTTGAAAAATGATTATGTGTGTGAAGTTATATTAGAGTAATTAAACTTTGAATATAGAAATATCTAAGAAATTTTGGTTAAAACTTAATACTGATAAAGAAAATTTTCAAGTTAAAAATTTTTTTGGTAAAGAGATGATTAAATATGATGTAACTATCTGTAGTAAGAGATATTGTATTTTTGAAAATATAGAAGAATTAGACTTTTATTTTCAATACTTCAATTTCTTTTAGTAAAAGTAATTTTTATAACTTTTATTATATTTGTAAGTAAAAGATATATCAGACCTTTGCTTTAGGAAGAGAACAGTGGAATTCAAAATCATTAAAGGCCTATCCAGATATAGTAATCCTTGCCAAAAAAAAAGAAAATGAAAAAAAAAGAAAAAGAAAAATAAGGAAAAGAGAAAGAAAAAAAACTATAGTATATCATGGGAGAAGAAGCTTGAGGATTAGTGCCTAATCAAAAATTGGTTCCACATTTGATCTTTTTCAATTCATAAGAATTAAGAAACTCCTAAGCTTATGGATATAATACAATGAGTATAATTTTTTTTAATGAATATTTTTATGTAGAGAAGATAGAATGCTTAAACTCTATATTTTGAAAAATTACAAGAATTTTTGAATTAGATATGAGCTCGTATTTTCATTCTTTTTCACTTTAGAAAATTTCTAAACTTTAAATTTGTCTCAATTACTAAAGTTTTTTCTAAATTGGAATACTACATTTCTAGAACAAAGTTGTAGAATCTTATAAGGAAATTCACTCACATAGTTTGCTTATGTTGGTTTTGAAAGATTATAGTGTTAGTTGAGGATAAGTAACATTTAAGTTTGAAAAAAAATGATCCACCTAAAAATAACCTATTTTTAGTGTACATTTCATGATCATTTTATGAGCAAATTTTTGATGATATTAAACTTTAAAGGAATGTATCTTGCATATCTTTTATTTCATGTACAAGGAAAGGAATTTTTGGTAAAATGAATCAAAAACAATACAATTTGGAGCTAAAATGAGCAAGGAAGAAAATTCTGATATGCTACATATCGATATGTCTTTCTTTCTTAACCTCTTTTACATTTCTCGCATGTATTTAAATGAAATTAAACTTTAAAGAAAGTTTTTTTTTCATGCTTATTTTGTAGGTCTAAATGATAGGAGCAAAACGTAACTGAAATGGGTTAAAATGGAGCTGAAATAGAGCCAAATGGAGCAAAAAGGTGAAGCTGCCAACAGGGTGGTGCCTAGGAGCCCAACCTGGTGCTTAAATGCCTGTAACGTTAAGAAAACGGTTCCTAGGCGCCAGAAACTGAAGCCTAGGTGCCAAAAATGGTTGGGGATAATTTTGAATTCCTTTTTGTGTCGGGCTTTTGATTCTTCTGAAGCATGTTGGTATTAATTAAAAATTAAACTACATGTATAAAATAGTTAGAAACATTGTCCAAATATATATATCAGAGATTCAAGGGTAAAGAAAATAAAAAACACTACATTAAAACACTTAATACAACACCCATTGCAAATTTACTACAACAGTTACATATAAACATAGGCTTCAATAAAACTTAACTAAAATGAAAGTACAATTACTACACATAACTACTAAACAAAAGCAAACAACAAACGCAAAAATCAACAAAAATATAATGAACATAAAGAGAACTACTTTAACGATCATTATCTATTCCAATATCAATTATTCTCATGTTTTCGATACAAAAATTTTGAATTGCTCTATCCCTTAAAACTTCACTATGATGATAAGTAGGTAGCTGTAATGCAGAAATAAAGTAATGCCAGGCTTTAGATGCTACATTAAGAGTGGAAGCAGGAAAATTTATCTTTTCTCCTTGCTTAGTTTTACACTCCCCCTTTTCATCAGTAAGAAAAGTAATTACCTTAGTCATAGTAGTATAAACAGTCATAAAAGATTTGTACTCACATAACGGATTATTTCTTAACTAGTAGTACGCATGGATCCGCTCAGGAGTGAAATTTACCATTTATCCTCGAACCAGCGCATATTCTTCTTCAGTATACCGCATGTTAGCATAAAACTCATGAACTACATCAGCAACTGCATCGACAGAAAAATAACAGAAAGTTTCCAATTCTGCTTAGTAATTACAAGCTCTACAACTCCAACTTGTATTTCAAATACACAATCTTGCTTACACTTTTTTACTTTGGAGTGTAGATTTAAAATGGTATTGTTCTTTCACATTCACAAATTTCCCTTCATTAAAATCAACTTTTCTCTTCCCCTTAAACAACTTTGGAGCCATATCAAAATCTCTATAAAATTTGCAAATAAGTTCCAATAAATTCCAAAATCACAATGCTATAAACTCCAAAGTTAAATATAACAAGTAGGAGATTTACAAATTTTGGATTTCACTAGGGACTTTCTCAAAATTTTCATCAAAAATCCTAAATTTTTGAATCACTTCAATGTGGGAGATTTCCATGGTGAAGATAAAAAATTTTTTGTTAATGTAAAGCTCTTACCAAGAGAAGATGAGATCCATCCTAAAAAAACACTGAAATAGCTTCAAATCCAAATGCATGCAAGCCCTGGGAGTGTTTTTCGGCCTTAGCTTAAGGTTGAAGGTGATAAATGGGGTAGTTACTATTCAAAATCTCGATTTATATGAGAACGTGGAACTTTAGTTTTTTTGGCACCATAGGTGCTTAATCAAGCACTGTCGTTGTTGGTTTTGGCAATGTCGGTGCTAGTTTGGAATCCGTCGGCGCCAGACCAAATTTTGGTTCCAATATTATTACACGATTTCAAACGTTTTCAAGTTACAATGACATCTAATTAACCAAGCTTTTAAATTCAATATTGAGTGATTAACTAATACAAATATCACAAAAACAACATAAAACATCACCATTATATATAAAATCCAAAGTTACACACTTACACACATCAATCATACTACTACATCAATAACTTCGCGTCGTAATCAAACCACAACACTCTAACGCTAAAAACATAACACAAATTAAAATCTTAAGCATAATGAATCTGAAATCACACTTTAAGCAAGCCAAATATAAACCAAACTCAAGGAAATAAAGTCCAAATAGTAAATAAAGTAGATAAAATAGAAAAGTACTACTCCACATCAATGTCAGTACTATCTTCTCTGATATCTCCCATGCATTGGTGGTGCACAAACAAATTCTAGAAGGGTCGATACGGACTTCATCAGTCGAATCCTTTTCAATTCAAGCCTTTTTCTTTATCAATCGTATTAATCCTTCCTCCATACGCCCAGTATGATCAAATTATTTCTTCATCCTCCAATCTAGGTGATCAAATAATTTAGATATATTATTGATTGCATCCATAAGATTTCGTACCTCTTTCTCCAGTTTCTTGATCTTTCTTAGAATAAACTATGCATTTCAGAAAAAAGAGGTTGAATAGGTAGTAAACTCTGAGATGGTTGGTCTATAGTTATGCTCAGATTATTTTCTTCTCAAATTGCTGGACAGTCATACACATTAGTTGGGTCCATGGGCATGCAAGGGAGAAGCACTTTTTCCCAACTCTCATATGGCACTTGTGACTGGTGGTGCGAATTTTTTAATTTGCAAAAATTAATGAACTAAGATTTAGATTTATATATTGATTTAAATTATAATGACTCACACAATTAATGCAAGTGTACGGATCGCTTATGTAATACAAAACTCTAGTGGAGTCCTGGTTATCGATCCCACAAGGGGGCTTTAATTTTATGGTGTAACACAAAAATCACTAATACAAAACAATTGCAAGTGGTTTAATTCTTAAAGTAAAGACAAACAGATTCAGTTACTATTTCTACCAAAGCACGTTCTAAACTCTAGCGTTAAACTAACACAAGACTAAATTTATAATAATGTACAGTTGCAAGAAAGAGTCTTCCTCCTTTCCAATCATAATGTGATGATTTTTGTGACATAGATCAGTGATACAAATGTATTGTGCCAAATAGGGCATTCCTATTCTTTACGCATATTTCAGTGTATAAAGAAGATTGGCTAATCCAAAGTTTAGTCCCCAAATCCGTGGTTAGGCTGGGAGGATACTGGCTCTCACTCCAGAGTTCCCACCACCCTTCACCTGAAGGCTAACTCTTGCTTCAGTTTCTAAACATTAGGACAAAATTGAGAATTTCAGCCTGTCACTCTGAAATCTCCAATTCTACGGCCATCAAATTATATTCCCTATTTATTTACACTCAATCCCCTTAAACTACATCTCTCATTCATGGATATTGAATGTGACTGATGCGATGCGACTTTATATATGCTTTAAAATACAAGAATTTGATACCACTTTTTAGATTTTTTAATTCCTGGCAAATGGCTTCAAAAACCTGATGCGCGAGGGTTACTTTTATTAATTTATATTTAGATTTTATAATAATTATTTTAAAAGTCACAATTTTAAATGCAATTATAAGTATCATTTAAGTGATACAGGGCTCTAGTGGAGTCCTGGTTATCGATCCCACACGGATAGTAAATTTATAAAAAGTAAGAAATGTAAGAAATATTTTGGAATTTTCCAATTAAATACAATTTATATATACTCTCTTCTTTTTTTTAATTTTATATTTTCAATTTTTGATTTACTAACAATTTTTACTATAAGCAAGTAAGTAGTAAGCAGTAATAAAGTAAAGCAGTAAGTAAAATTCAAGGCAAGTATAAAAATGACTTTCTCCTTTTCAACTAATCCAAGATTTGTGGAATAATTATCTTTTGTAGTGAATTTAGATTATGGTATTGTGCCAATAGAAGCATTTCTATTCTTTACATTTTGGTCCAGGTTCAAAGAACATTAACTAATCTATAGATTGGCTCAGGATGTTTTATTAGTAGAATGGGTTAATCTAGGCTCACACTACTAGATGTACAAGGGTAGTTATCGTCGGCCCTAGCAGTGACCCGTTACCTTTATATAAACCAAATTATTAGAATTTAGTCTGTCACTCTAAAAACTAATTAATTTTATACCCAATAAATAATATCTTCCTATTTATTTGCACTTCATCTTAAATAATCCGTGTATGGCCTACGATTACCTAAGGATTCATGTGATATCTACTAGATAAGAATTTATCTCCGGATAGGTCTCAAAATTCTTCAACAGGTTTTAACAAATTAAATGGCCAATTTAAAAAGTAAACTAAGATCAGGTATTAATATAATCACAATGTTTTAAAATATTTTAAATTTAATTCTCTACAAAATTAATTAATTTATAATTTTTTCATAGTTGAAAGGAGAAAGATAACTAACTACTCAGAACACATTGAAATAACACAACAAAACATATTTATAAAACTTTGAACCAAAATACAAATACTTATCTGAAGTGTTCCTACAAGTGATCTGCTGACTTCTACTGACTCCAAAGCAATAATGAAAGACACCAACAGCAATAACACACAATAAATACTCTAAATAAACTCACTAGATACAAAGTAAAGTGTCACCCTAAGTATGGAAGAGACTAAATAAAACTAAAGAGGGAAGAGAAGATGCTAAAATGGGTATGTGTACTAAGAGGGGGGGGGTTGGTGCGATTTTTTCTATAGAATGGGCTCATATTTATAGAGCTCTGAATTTGACTAAAGGTTTCTTAAAGCGCCTCTTTAAAATTCATCCAAATTCAATGCATCTTCTAGATGATAACTGTCGCACCTAGGCACCGGGATTTGGCGCCTAGGCGCCGAACTCCGTGACCAGGTCTTTCGTACCTCTTACTTTGGATCACACCTCTTCACGGTCCAGACCGTTTCGTTGTGTCTAAATACATTGTATCACATGTCCTACATATTGGGAATAACTTCCAGTCTTCTAGAAGCTCTAACAACCGCTTAACATTGTCAAAATAACTGCCCAATGTCATCAAAAATCTTGACAGCATCTGTATCGAACTAGCGCTTAGGCGCCGAATTCTGGCGCCTAGGCGTCAGGCTAATAATTCCAATATTTTGCTCCATAAGCTCTATTTTTGCTCCTTTTTGCTCCTTTTTCCTTCTTTTTCTTTCTTAGACTCATTTTTAATCATCTCATCCAAAAACATGAAAATACCTTTCATTAAAGCATAATATCCTTAAGAATTGAATAATAAAATAAGGCATAAAAATGGGTATTTTTTATGTAGATCAGTGACCTTAACTTTTGTTGTGGAACTCATAATGCTTTCGGAACATATGTATCGCAATAAGTTTTAACAATTCAATTGGCCAGATCAAAAATTAAATTGAGTTCTAAGAGAAAAGTTCATCACAAATTCTCCATAATAAATCGACACATCATTTTCATTTCACAACATCAACACATCATATGAAAAGGAGAAAGACAAAGAAATCTACTCAAGATTCATGAGGAAAAGATGATAAAGCATGGATTTTATATATAAAAACAACGTCATACAAACAAAATAAAGTAAAGATAACTTATCTCAAACTCTTCCCCAAGCGAATCTCAAGGAATTCCTTTGACTCCTCTTCTTTCTTCACAAGAACACACAATTCTCTCTTTAGAATAGTAAGGAAGAAGAACTCTCTCACTTTCCCTCTCCTCTCACACCCCTTAGAAGAGAAAACACAAAACCTAACTTCCTACACAATATGGAAAGAAATTCTCTCTAAACTCTTCTCTTCCTTTCTTCCCCCTCTTCAAATTTGACTCCAAAAGTCTTTAAATTAGGGCAAAACTGAATTCCCAAGAGTTTCCTCAAGCAACCGCTCAAAATCCAGCCAAATACATTGAATCTAGTTTTAATTCGGGATAGAGCACTGTTAGGAGTGCTGTTCGGTGCATTATTCTGCCAAAACATAGTAACTCTCTAGAAACTGGCGCTATCCGGCACTGGTGACAGCATCGTTCGACGCTAGTTCAATAACATGTACTTTTGTCCTTTTTTATTTCAAATTTTCTCCTTTTTACTTCTTTTTGCTCCAAATGCCAAAAAATCATTGTACCTGCATGAAATCTTGAAAAATACTTTACTTTAAACTGTAATATCATCAAAAACAGGTATGAAATGAATAGTGAAAAGCTATCAAATTTTCAGTGGATCAAGATTCCCCAAACTTAACTATTACTTGTCCTCAAGTAATTTTGGTTAATAAATAAAATTATGATCCACTGTAATGAACTTTCTTTCTACCATAATTTTGATTTAGATAAGTACCATAGAAAAATTTTCGAAAGTTCTTTGAATAATTCATGTAAATTATGCACGTGTAAGACTATCTTTGAATAATTCATTTTAAAAATGACTGTAGATTGTCTTATTAAGGCACTTAAAACGATTACATGAAAAGAAGTTTATAAGAACACTACTAGTAAAGATGCTAATCCATACATATAAGTTCAGGAAAGTAATTAAGTTTTTCCCTTTAGGTAGGTCTAAGTGAAGCCAATTTTTTATTAGGCATCTCCTCAAGCTTCTCCTCACTTCTCTTTTTTTCTCTTTTGTTTTCTTTTAATTTTTTCTTTTCTTTTCTTTTCAGTGAGGATTAGTGTATCTGGATAGCTTTTAATGATTTTGAACTTCACCCTTCTCACCCTAAATTTGAAACTTAACACATTCCTTTACCTTATAGGCATTTCTTTAGTTTATTAATGATTCATTATAGAGTCTCAATCCTTTCCTATCAAATAAAATTTTAAAATGCTTAATATTTCAAACATACAGTTTTTCTTACTTTGAATAGTTGACTATTGTCCTATTCTCTTATACCAAATTTCTTACATTACAAAATTACTTTTCATTACCAAATACATTCATTCAATTTTATAAAATACTTAAATAAAATAAAAAAACAGTTATCTAAAATTGTGTTCTATTACAGGAAATCATGTTACTAAAATTTGAAGAAATTTTTAAATGAGAACAATTAATAGTTAATTCTTTCCCTTCCCCCAAACATAGATTTTTGAATATAATTAACATGGAAGAAAGAAAAGATCTAAATATATAACTTATACCTCAATATGCTGGTCCTTTCATACCTTTGAGTTTAAGCAGGTTTTTCTTCATAAAGTAGAATAGTAGACCTGAGATAATTAAGAAGCTTTTCTATACACAAATATGGGTTAGAAGTTTATAAAGAAAAAGTTTAAATACACTAAATAGTGCACATAACATTAACATCCAACTGTTACTATTACAAATTAAACTAGCAATCCAAACACATAAAAACTCTACTCTCACATCACATACATCACAAATCAACAATAAAGTCTACTACAACTACATCCAAATACACACATAACATCTCAGATATAAATCATAAGGAGTCTCAGGTACATCACAAATACAAAACACAAATACATTGTTGACCTCATTTTTTATGAGGTCTTCTCTTCTCTCTTTAGTACTTAGGATCTAGCCTCAGGCTTCTCCTTTGACTATCGTAGAGGACTAGAAGTGGAACCCACCCTTTAGAAGTTCAAACACTTCTTAACTCCCTGCAAACTCCACAAACTTGATTGTAAACCCCTAATCACCTAGAGGGTTGAAATCAAATGTGGAAGTTTAAAGGATGAGTTCCTATAGGACTCTTTGGCTTTAGGACTGCCCTGGGTGGCCTGGTCGCAGTGAGGGGCTGACTTACACACACTACACCTATACACTACACTTTCACACACCTCCTAAAACCACACCCATACCCAATTTGACCTCCTGTCTCATGAAGGTGATTCACATGGATGGTCCTTAACCCCTAAGCCCTTAGCTAAGAGGGTTAGGAACAACATAGTGAATGCCTCAAATGAGTCCCTTCATGGCTCATGTGGGCTTGATATGGCTTCATGGCTCAACCAAAATGATTTCATTCCACTTAAATTTAACCAATCTTCAATTTTCCAATTTTTTTAATTTTTGACCCCGGGGACCCTACACCCGCCTAGCCTACCCAAAACCCTTGAAATTACCCAAATTTTTCAAAATTCTCCAAAATCACCCAAATTCCTCAAAACCAATCCCAAACATTCCCACACCACTCAAATTGATCATTCATAGCCAAAAATACCAAAAATTCCAAAAATACCTCCCAATACCCTCCAAATACCCAAAATGCCCCTCTTAGCCAAAAAATCCAAAAATTCAGAAAATTCCCAGAAATTTCCAGAAAATCCCAAATATTCCCAATTTCATTTTGTCCAACTACACCATGGGCCAATTTTATCAATTTCCCCCCTTTTGTCAAAATCCCCAATTTGACCCATTTTAACCCGAAGTGAACCCAATGTCAAACCAAACTTACCCAATTGACCCAAATTCTGGTCCAATTCAATTCTAAACTTCAATTCAATATCCCCAACACCAATCTAGACCAAATTTAAGCCCAATTTGATTGGCATTTGGACCCAATTTCATTTTGGACCTTAAAGCCCAATTTGGACCCATGACCCAAACTTAGCCCAAACTAACCCAATTCAACTCCAATTAACCCCAAATCTTTTCTAAATCTTCCCTAACATCCCCACAAACAAAACACTAACATAATTTTCCCATTTTTAGACCCAAACACCACTCAAATTCAACCAAAAACCAAAAGCCCAATTTTGACCTAAACCCAAACTTAACCCAAATAGACCCAAACCCCAAAATCCAACCCCAACAAAAGTTGAAACCTCTTTGAAACACTCCCATAAACATTTCCCAACATTAATTTTACATCAATTTCAACCCTAGCCCAACATTGGTCCAGATTAGCCCAATTTGACCTACATTAACCCCTTTACCAAATGAACCCAAATCCAACCCAATTCAAACCCAAACCACTCCAAACTTGTTTCAAATCAATCATGACACATCCTTAGACAAAACTCAACATTTATTTAGCATGGCCCATTGCAAATTTTTCTCTTCAAAAGCCCATTTTCTAACCTAAAAGCCCATTCCCTTAAACCATTTTAAAAGCCCACCTTTACCAAATTTTAAAAAGCCCAAATCCATCCTAAAGCCCACACTACAATCTCATCTCATCCTCACTCAATTAAAACCATCCCTAAGTCCTAATCCAATGATCAAATAATTCTAAATAGAGCTTCATCCAACTTTCCACCAAGATATCCAAAATCCTTAAAATCCATTTTTATGAAATTGACCAAACTTTTTCCAAGCCAAATGTGAGCCATTGAGCCATGTGCAAGCCACATCGAAGCCATGGAAGCCACTTTCCACCTCACCAAGCCATTAATGGCAAGAGGAGGAGACCCTTTCCTAATCCTTCATTAAGCTTTTTAACCATACTCATGTCACACTCTAAACCATGCTTAGCCACCTCACCATGGATGGAGACCATACCATTTTCTCTTGGCTGACCCAAGTGATCCTTTTTAGCCCAAGACGAGACCTTGGGTTGTGAACCTAGCCCAAAATCATGGGTTGACTCATTTGAACCCAAAATGGCCTTCCCCCCATTCCATTTCAATCCAAACTCTTTACACATGGCATTGGCCAATTGCCTACACAAAACCCCAGCCCCGACCCACCCGAACTCGAGGGTGACCATTGCTCGCCGCCAGCCGCCTGGATCGCCGGAAAACACCATGGCCGATACCTTGGAGGAGCCGAAAAATTCAATTCTCCCTTGCTGACTTGTCTCAACCCAAATGGACAGCATAGCTCTTCTTCTCCTCACCAGAGTAGCTGATCCCCAGCCTTAAACCCCCCTGGGAGGCCCTCCAGCCTCTCCTATTTAAACCCCACCTCCTCTCGGCCATGAGAGGTGCTGAACCAGACCTTACTGAAACCCTGCCAAAATTGCTCCAGATCACTCTCCACACTTAGAGCAGTTGATCCCCAGTGACAATTTGCCCTAATCCCCACCAACAGAGCCCAATTTCTCTGCCAAAATTCCACCCAAAAATAGGACATCTCCTAATTCTCCACCAAACTCAAATTAAACTCACCCACACCTGCACAAGGTCAAGAGAAGGAGTTCCCCAGTGAAAGCCCCCTCTCCAGGCCACCCATCTGTTCCAGACTCCAAGCTTTGTAATCGGTTGTGGTCGAAATCATACTCGGACAATTCACCAGCCCGAGGGACTTCATCCGGAGCTTGCTTGGACCCAATCGAAGGTGACACAACTCTCGCATCGAAGCTTCACTTCTCTGAGCAAAGGTATGGACTCACTCTTCTTCCCAAGCTTACAGAGATTCTCCATTTAATTTGAGTCAATTTAAATACATTTTTACTGTATGGATGTGTTCGTCTCCTCAAGACGAATCCATAGAGCATAAGAACTCGAAAATCCATTGAGAATCGAGTGAGAAATTAGGGTTAGAAGGTTGACGGTCACGGGTGCACACCAGTCGTAGACGATGACCAGGAGCCATCGGATCGAGCGTGTATCGAGTGGACGGCCAGGATCGCGCCGGACGGAGCAACAGAACATGAACCGCGGGGCCCTGGAGCGCTGAGTCGGATGGCGGCGCCGAATCAGAAGACGACACGTGGCGCTTCGGAGATGCCTAGGTTGAGTTGGCGCCGTGTGAATAAGTAGGAAATTAGGTTATTTTCCTATTTATTTAATTCCCTAAACTTCAAAAATGCATAACTTTGTGTAGGAAAATCAGAAAAATAAAATAAAAATATCATCTTGCTCAGTGAACAGAGGAGAATAATATGGAAAAGAAATCATTCAATTTCATTGAGTATTTGATTTTTAATAATTTATTTACTCTCTGCACATTTTCAATTGTCCATGCATGTATACAATTCACCATGGCATGAACCATAGGGCTTTTGAAGCCTCCGAATTTGGGAACATTCCCCGAATTTTCCAAAGTCGAGGCCATCCCTATGAAGAGTTATTGATTTTTCAATTCTAGATTGCTAGTTTGAGTAATTTAATTCCAATAATTAGCATGTTGTGAAATAAATTCTAGGAAAATTTGGTGATGTTTATTATGACCAGAGGACCCTAGGAAAAATAGGTTTTGAGTTAACTCACTTGGAATAACCCTAATCGGCTTAAACACCCAAAATGGAGCTTTATTTAATTAGAGCTAATCATACATCAAATTGACTTGAAATCAATTCTCCACTGATCTTTAGGATCGGAGGAACCCACCATAAAAGTTTGAAGTCAATCGGACTTGGTTAGCCCTATCAAATGGGTTGATTAAGCCATTTAGCCAAAATTAAACTTAAAAAATTCATAACTTTTAAAATACTTTTCAAAAATTCACCAAATTGGTTTTGGAGCCTCTCTGATATTAGGGGAATTTAAGAAAATTAAAAATGCAATTTTCTAAAAAAGTTGATTTTTTGCACTATTTTAATATTTTTAATAATTAAAAATTAATAGAAATCACAAAAATAATAAAATTCACCAAAATGTCACATTTTAAATTTTAATCACTTAGGAACAAATCCCATATTTTTCTTAGGTCTCTATGATGAGATATTAAATTTTAAAGCCCTAGGGTAATTCTAAAATTAAAAAAAATGTATTTTCTAGCATTTCCACTAAAATAATTATAATAAATCAAAGAAAAATCAGAAAATTATAAAAATTGGTTCTCTGATTTCCTTGATATCAGAGAGATTTTTGAAAAATATAAAATTCATTTTTCAACCTTTATTTTATTTTTAAATTAATTAATACTTCAAAATTTAAAATAATTATAATAAAAAGAATATAATTCAAAAAATCACCAAAATTGGTCCAAGTGGTTCTCTGGTCATTAGGAATGTCCCATAATTTTCTTAAGGACAGAAACTTTCCCTTGGTCATATTATT
Source organism: Papilionanthe hookeriana x Papilionanthe teres (assembly GCA_022702705.1). Classification (NCBI taxonomy): domain Eukaryota; kingdom Viridiplantae; phylum Streptophyta; class Magnoliopsida; order Asparagales; family Orchidaceae; genus Papilionanthe; species Papilionanthe hookeriana x Papilionanthe teres. Next base: position 6,582,090 of record CM040422.1, read on the forward strand.
AAATTTTCCTTGAAAATCCCTATTTTCCACCAAAAATAATTACATAAATAAATTAAATACAGAAAAATCACATTTTCTCCTCTAATGTCTTTATTGACATATGAGTGAAGTCACATAAACATTTCAAATTCATTTGAGCTCAATTTTATGAGTTATGAAATCATTAAGCTTGAAGGGCAAAATGGTAATTAAAATTTTAACCCTTAATTAAAACTTTAGGCTTAATAAAATGAAATAGTAAAATATTTGATCCTAATCTGATTTGGATGATTGAAATTTAAATAATTAAAGGGTAGAAACCTACTAAACAATTTAAAAATAATTAAAATAAACCTTAATTAAGTAATTAATTAAATTTGGAAGAATAATAAAATTGGAATTATTAAAATAGGGATATTATTAGGAAGAGATTTGTTCTTTAATTTAAGAATCCCTAAATTAATCACCTCAATAATATTTAATTTCTAATTAAAATGATAATCCAAATTTAAAATTTAAAATGCTAAAAGACTTAATCATTAAATTAAATTAAAGTTAAATTATTTAAATTAAATCCTTTTAAAATTTCAATTAAATTAATATTTTAACAATTAAAATTAAATCATTTTTAAAACATAAAAAAATAAAAATAAATAAAATATTATATTAAAAAAAATAAAATTAAATTTAAATTTAAATTAAATTAAACTTTAAAATAAAAATTAAATTAAAATTAAAGTTAAATTAAATTAAAGTTTAAATTAAATTAAATTAAATTAAATTAAATTAAATTAAATCAAATCACATTAAATTAAATTAAATTAAATTAAATTAAATTAAAACATATTAAATTAAATTAAATTAAATTAAAAAAAATATAAAAATTAAAATCAAGTTGAAATTAAAATTAGATTAAATTAAATAAATTAAATTAAAATTAAAACTAAACCAAATTAAGTTAAATTAAAATTAAACTAAGTTAAATTGAATTAAAAATAACATCACTTAAGACATAAAAAGTTCAAAATAAATCTAAAACAACTTGAACACTATTCCAAACTTAACTCCATTAACTGAAATTAAATTAAATCATAAACCACTTGAACATCAATTTGGCCTCGAAAGCTTTTGTTGTCATTATTCCTAAACGGAGCGTTAAGTGAAGTGTTACTTCACTTATAGGATATTCAAATTTCCTAGTTCACTGAGCAAGATAACAAAACCTGAACTCTTGGACGATTAATTCATTTGTATAATTAAATTCCCTTGGACTTAAAATAATCCTAGAAATATTGAAAAGATGTTTAAGACTCGTCTTAAGCACTTCCTCGATATGATAGGATATTTATAAGAACAATTGAATTTAATTGTTCTTTGATGAAGAAAATCGTCCTCAAACCAAAACACAAGAACCTAGACGTCATAGGAGGTAACTAGCTATAGGATTAGGAACTTGGTAGAAAACCATAACCCTTCCCTTAGCTTTACCTAGGAACTTGCTTAAAATGCTTAAATATTCTAATTGTGTTTTAAGTGCAGCTTGGGATGACGGGAAGACCCTCCAGGTACGCTTTTATTTTATTGCAATTTACCTTACTGCAATTTATTTATTGCATCGCACTTACCTTTCTTGCATGATAAACAACTGTTGCATGAAAACCAAAACCTTTAGGGTAGTCCCTAAAACTGAAACCAAAACTAAATTAAAAGTCATTACAAGATAAAATTCACCGCCACAACATTTCAAAATATAAAACAACTCAAAATTTAATCACAAACAGAACAACAAAACTACAACTACTACTAAATTAAAACGTCTTGTTGGATGATCGGGAATACCTCGGATGATGTAACCTACGTGTTGCTAACGGGATTTCCCACGGTCTAAATGAAAGTGTGGAACTCATTTAGTTGAGTTTAGTAAATTCATCTGGACTAAGTGAATCCGATAAAAATAACGATGCTGGAAGGATGGAACCGTGGGATCTTAACCGGTGTTGTTATAATCAACTTTAAGATTTGTTTTAATTAAAACATAAAAAATACTTGGAAATTAAGACCTTCTCTAAACCAAAACACTTCCCTCATCTCCTGATTTATGACTTCTAAAACTAAACCTCTGCAACAACGAGGAGCTCGGAGCATGGTGGGCAACACGGCCATCGTCATCGCCAAAACCCGAATCTACTTCACAGAAACTTTCTTAGAATTAAATAACCAAGCCATAGGACTTCGAGGTAGTTTGCCTAGTGCAACATAAATCCTCAACTCTTCGTTAGGCATTTGCATGATCATATCATGTAAATTAAGTCCTAACCGGTCTTAGGACTCCGAGGTAGTCGTCCGATACGACATAAACCCTCACATCTTCGAGGCTATTTGTATGATTTTATCATACGAATATAAGTCCTAATTAATCAAAAATTGGCAAGATCAAAATATTAAATAAACATTAGGGCTTTCCTAAATTCAAGCCAAACAATAGGATAGTCGGGAAATTACCGAAGTTCGCTTCGAATCTGTGATTTCTCCTACCTTTCTTCCTTTGGATTCCCAAAATAAAATGTTCCAAATTTGATCCATTCCCTATCGAAATTCTAAAATTCAATCCCTCGAAAACTTAAACTTTGAAATTCTTGAGAGCGATAACTACCGATTACTATCGAGAGTTTTCTTAGGTGATTCTCGTCACTTAAGATGTAATTAACTATAGGGGTTTGCCCTTATAGGGAATTTTAAGAACCCAGGAAATATAAACCCTGTTTAATGTTTTCATATTAAGCAGGGGAACTTGTCGGGATGTGAGATCAGTTTAATTTTATATCTTGAAATTTTCAAATTTAAAATTATTTTCAAAATCAAATACTACTTTTCAAATTATTTATTTAAATTAATTTAAAAATTCGCCGACAACTTCTGTAGGCGACCCCTTTTCAAAATACAACACATAACCTAAAAATATGCTGACAATTTCTCGCGACTCCGCTGGGGAGAATTCCTCTCTTCATTTTATCAGATAGTTCTGCTTTCAAAAATCGGTAGTGTATCCATGTCCCTAATGGATCAAACTACCCTTCTTTCCGTTGGAATACTATGTTCATTTCTACCTTGAACGAGTATAGCCAACATCCTCTCGGATTTAGGAGCCACTCGTTTAGACACCCCTAAACGAGAGGTTCCGAGATCCTTTTGCCTCATTTCCGAGGTGGGGTGGACCCCCAATAGGTATTAGTTTAGGAACGGTCTTACGGGTCGAGAAGTTCCTACAAGACTTTCTCTTCCTTTTCCAGTTCCTAATCAATTCCTTTACCCTTCCTACAACTCTCCTTCTTTTAATAATTTCTTCATCTTAATGAACAAATCTTTTCGAAAAAACAATTATCTAGATAAATTTTCTTTTAATACTACAAATACATTAAGATAAACGGGAATGTGTTCGGACTCTTTTCAATTCCTTTCTTTTCGTCCTGATGAGAAGAAGCATAACTTGGGACTGACAATCAAGATCTACCTTGCAGAAATGGATGCCCCAAAGCTGATTTTCTCCTTCACCAATGGACTGGACTTCGTTGTTTACAAGGATGAGCTGCCCGACAATGGGATCATCTGGTTTGGACAAGGATTCGAGAACACAAATTTAAAGATCACTGACGTTACCCTTTTCGCACTGACAAACAAAGTATCTGAAACTGAAAGACCTTTGATCGAGTTCAACCTTAAGTCAACTCAAGAGTTTCCTCCTCTGCAAAGGGTTCCAGTCGAGAGGAGTACCACTCGTCCATGGAAGGACCGTTATCTCTACCCCCACCGGTCTAGTCGTCTCTGCACCTACCCCGGCTCCCGCCAAACTGAAGGGGAAGGAAGTTCAAATTTGTAACGAGCATGTTACCGTGGAGGATACAGATTTCCGTACAAGACCTTCTGTTTTTTGAAATTGGGTCCAGCTCAAGGGTTCCACCCCTAACACGGACTCGGAGGAGAAACAGAGGCGGGAAGATTGCCGTGAAGGCCGTAGCCGCCGAAGTCGCTTTCTTAGAAGAAATCCCTGAGTACACACCACTACCTGAATACATACCATTGCTTGAGTATACACCGCTTTTGGAAGGAAGTAGATTCCATCCCCTTTCCGCCGCCGCTGACGAGCAAAATGTCTGCAGGATTGCCTCCACATTACCTTGACCCGCATACTATAGCGACAGCAGAAAGAAAAGGGTAAGGATTACACCATTTGCCCGACTACAAACTGTGATTGAGAAGTTAGCAAAGAAAGAGAAATGTCCTGTATCGGAGATCTTAAGAAGGATAGGACGGGTGCCGGCCAAATCCCGTCTTGGGCCACGAGTAGAACCTCGCTATCGCCGCGAAAAGCCGAATAAGAAGATAAAGGCTAGTCCACCCGTTGTTGTTTCGGGTTTACGGATCGTGGAGGATACCACCTTCCAACGATTCGGCACGACGGACCATCCGGTCCCAGGCCTTCGCCGCTAGAAGGATGGTATGGCGTCCCACTACCGACCAATTAAGACCGAAACAGACGACTCGAGAAGGAAAGTCTCGTCAGGAGACTTGAGTCCGAAGAAAGCGCTACCGCAATGAAGGGGACTCATGAGAAGGAAACCCGGCAGCCATCGCATGATAACTGCGAAACCGCACGAAAAAGACCATTGGAAGACGCTATGGAAAAGCTAAGAACCAACATTCAACGATTAGCAAGAGAAAGAGAAGAAAAGTTTGGAGATGAAGTTGACTCGTCAGAGTTCATGGATGATGAATATGCAGAAATTAACATGGTTGAAACACGAGCATCGTCAGCTTCGCAAGGTGCTCCGGCATCGTGGAAAGAGATGAACCGGAAGCATTAAGAGCACAAATTTGAGAAAAGGACGATACAATCTCTCAGTTGGCAAAAAGAATGGAAGAGATGGCTGCATCCCTAGCCACTCTTCAGAGTCAAGCTCAACCCCCAAGACAAACTCCTCCAGAAGTTATTCATATTACAGACGGAGGAAAATAGATTACATCTGTCAACAGAGACGATCAGCCAAAGAAAGATTCTACCCATAATATGATTCCAGAGAAGGATATCAAGAGCATGGTTGAACAGCAGGTGCGAGAAGCCTTGGCACAATCAAAGAGCGGGACATCCATTCGGACGGGTAGACCTTACCCCGAAGAATTCGACGCCGTCCAATATCCGAAAGGCTTTATACCACCTCTCGTTCAAGACCTTTGATGGAACCGGAACCCTCGGCAAGCATGTTGCACATTTTCGTGCCGCTTGTTGTAATGGCGGCGGAAGTGATGCTTTACTCTTCCAACAATTTGTCGGCGACTCGTCGTGGATCGCCTTTGATTGGTATGCGGAATTACCAAACGGCTCGGTGAAAACATTTTCAGAATTAGAGAACCTCTTCATCAAGCGATTTGCCAGAGCTCAGCACTGCATCACTATAGGTGATTTAGTGGTAGAGAAGCAGAAGCCGAACGAAACTTTGGTGGACTACATACTTCGATGGAGGAATCTAAGCATGAAGTGTGAGCCACAGCTACAAGAACAAAGACGCAGATCGGCATTTTACTTAAGAGCATTCATGGCCCGATAGCACTTCTCCTTAAGGGATTTACTATTAAGACTTTCGAGAAGTTGTTAAGCAAGGCCGGAAGCTTGCAAGAGGAGGCGAAGCAATTAAGTTTCATCGACAAAACAAACAAACAGAAGCCCTTGAAAAATTTTGAAAAGAAGTCCGGGATCGTCGCAGCAGTCGATAAGGGCAAGCAGCCCATACAAATACCATCAGAACGGCCGCAGCAACCTCAACAGAATTACCAGCAACCCCGACCCAGCTATGAGTCATCTCAACAGTATGAACAACCGCCTCGTCCACAACGTACGTTAAGGGAGCTTCTGAGCAGGGTGTATCCATTCAAGAATGAGGCAGTGCCGAAAATGTTTTGCGCATCTGATGAAGACTCCAGATTTCCAGCTGCCAGAGCCTAAGAGACCAGAAGACGTCGACAAGAAAGGTGATCCCAAATTTTGCCCTTACCACCGGATGCTTGGACACAAGATAGAAGATTGTATTACCTTCAAAAGTTGGCTCAATGACAATCTTCGAAAAGGGAACATAACAATCCCGAGGGAATACGAGAAGGAACCCCGGAAAGGAGGTTCCGTCAATGTTATCTCGACGGATTTCATTGTTCCGATAGATCCCTATGCGACTGATGATGGATGGACTACCGCTTGGACAAAGTCTTCGAAGAAGATTTTGGATCGCATCCAAACCACTTCGGTGCGAGCCTCAATTCAAAATTCGAAACCTGTCAAGTCGGCACTATCACTTGCGATAGAAGAGCCACCTCAACAAGAGACGATTGAAGAAAAGAAGAAAATTGATGAAGAAAAGAAGACCGAGGCTCTTAAGGCTAGACTAGGGGCTGCTTATCCTAGGATAGTTGTTTCGATTCGGGAGAGAAATCCTCGAACCTCTCGACTCGTTTGATTATTTACTCACTCCGGTGGGATCTTATAATGATGAGGGTTATGGCGTTGGCTACGTTTTGACTGTTTCTAACGATTATGTAACTAGCGGCAACCAACCTAATCCGGACGTCGATTCCGATACAAATAACAATTCTCAAATCATACACAACCTCGACGATCATAATGACGAAGAAGACATCCACCAAGGAGGCTACGAGAGTTCAACAACCAACGAATCTATTTGCGAGTTTCGAGGAGCTCCAGTCACAATAGAGTTAGAGCCTTCAGACTCCGAAACTAATCCAGAAGAAACTGTCATTCCGATTCAGAAGGAGACATCAGCAAACTCAATACTAGATTCAGAAGAAATCACAGAAGTCAACTTAAGAAATGGAAGAGTTTTACCTCCGAGAATGGGTCCAAAGGACAAAGGAAAGTAGGTGGTTGTTCAGGAAGAACCAACCCCGGCAGAAGAAATACCCATTCGGGAAGAAAACGAGACACATGAAAATAAAGTGGACTACAACGTGCTAGCCAATCTTAGGAAACTACCAGCCAAACTAAGCATCTACGACGCTCTCATCTTATCAAAAGAGATGAGAGAAGCTCTGATCAAGGCCTTACTTGATCCAGAAATTTGCTTAGCTCAAATGGCCGGAGATTCCTTAGATGAGGTTTGCTCATTAAAGGAACAAGCGAGGTGTCACCTTCACGGACAATGACCTACTACTTGGGACAACGGACCACAACCAACCCTTGTACATTTCGAGCTTACAATTGGGAAGTTTACACTCTCCAGAGTATTGGTGGATCCAGGAGCATCAATCAATATATTGAATCTTCGAACGCTAACATACTTGGAAATTGATGCCCGCGAGCTCGAAGCGGACAAAATGTTATTAAGAGGATTCAACCAGAAAGGAGAAAGAGCCCTCGGATCAATAACACTGCTAATGAAGACCGGTGACTTAGCAAAGACAACCGCGAAATTTCACATAATCGATTCGAAACGTCTTTCAACGCTCTATTGGGCCGACCATGGATACATGAAAACCGGAGGGTACCATCATCTCTACATCAGTGCATCAAATACTATGATGGAGGGGAACAGTGCATCAAAGGCGACTTACAACCATTCTCTGTACATGAAATTGGAATCCATGATGATGCAGCTTATTACGCACCTCCGAAGAAAACAATCTTCTCCAGAGATACCATAACGAATGAAGCAAAGGAAGTTCGGGAAGACGAAGAGCTCGAAGTTCTAGTCCAACAGCCACTCACCACTCCCTTACAGCTGAGATGGTGAAGGTTTCTCCACAACTCGCATCCGAGGTCGAGGCCGGGGACGAGGTCGTGGCAGAGACGTCAGGACAGTTGGACAGAGGAAACCAGCCATCAATGTTGATTGGGAAGATAGTTCTGAAGAAGAAAAAGAAATCAAGCAAGAAGCAGCGACAATAAGTCGGAAGAAACCGCAGTTCAGGATCTCTCTCGAAGATGAAAAGAACGAGGAATATAAATCGATGTACGAGAAGATTAACCACTATGTACATACTATGACCCTGACCCCGATCCATTCTAATAAGATCGAGGGTATGGTGGTCAAAGAGGTACGTAGCGGTGGTGCAAAGCTAATCAAATTCTACCATGGTGCTCCTTCCTCCAAAACTGAAAATAATGTACAATTTGAAGATGCTACTTCATCAGATTTAATGGAATTGCCTTTTGAGTGGTACTCTCCCTGTGTTCAAAATTTAATTCAGCGTGGTTTCTTACCTCGACAATGGACAAAAGGTCAATCACAACATTTTGAAAATTTATGGAATAACTCCGGTCGTCCACCCAATTCAAAGCATGGTCTCGTATTCGACACGGTAGGATCAGCCGACGATACCGAATTTTGCATGGTTGTCACTTGCAAGTCTAATGAAGATCGCGTGGAAGCTACAGAAGAACTTGAAGATTTACAAATTGGAAACGCTCCACCAGAGTTCGAAGAAGAGATCAAATCTACAATAGATGAGTTAACGGAATTTAACTTAGGTACTAGCGAAGAACCTAGACCTACCTTTGTTAGCTCCTTACTCACTAAAGAAGACTCCGAAGAAATAATCAAGTTATTGATGGAATTTAAAAACTGTTTTGCTTGGAGCTACGATGAGATGCCGGGATTAGCTCCGGAGGTTGCAGTCCATAAGCTAGGAGTGGATCTCACTTCTGTTCCAGTCAGACAAGGTTCCAGAAGAATGCGTCTAGAAATCGAACAGCAAATCATAACTGAAGTTAAAAAGCTAATAGACGCTAAATTTGTCCGTGAAGAACAATACCCGACTTGGTTAGCCAATGTGGTACCAGCGTAAAGAAGAATGGTCGATCGAATTTGTGTGGATTTCGTAGATTTAAACAAGGCATGTCCAAAAGATGAATTCCTCTACCGATCCTGCAATTAATGATCGACATTGCTTCAACACATGAAATATTCTCATTCATGGATGGATCTTCGGGATTTAACCGGATAAAAATGGCTCCGTAATATGAAAAACTTACGAACGATTCGAACGCCGATCGGAGTATATTGCTACACAAGTGATGCCATTCGGACCGAAGAACGCAGGAGCAACCTACCGTAGAGCGATGACAAGAATTTTTGATGATCTCATCCACAATCAAGTCGAATGTTATGTGGATGATGTGGTCATCAAAAGCAAAGTAAAGGAAAACCACCTGTATGATTTGAGAATTGTTTTCGAATGATTAAGACAATTTAACCTTAAGATGAATCCCTTAAAATGCGCCTTTGGCGTCACCTCAGGGAAGTTCTTAGGATTCGTTGTCCGACATCGTGGAATCGAAATCAACCCGGAAAAGATTAAAGCTATCTTAGAAATGCCACCTCCCAAAACCTTAAAACAACTACGATCTTTTCAAGGGAAGTTGGCATATCTTCGACGCTTTATCTCGAACTTGTCGTGTGTGTCAGCCTTTCTCGGCATTAGTTAAAAAGGACGCCAAATTTATTTGGGAAGAGAAATGGCAGTAGGGCCTTCTAGGACATTAAACAATATTTAATGACACCTCCCGTCTTAGCAGCCCTGGCCTCGGGTAGACCGTCGATACTTTATACCGCGGCTTAGACGACTCTCTCGAGCCCCGTTAGCCTGTGTCAATGATGAGGGTAAAGAAAATGCTCTTTACTACCTAAGCCGTCGTTTACTTCCAACGAAAATAAAGTATCCCACAATTGAAAAGCATTGTTTGGCCCTGATCTTCGCCGCTCAAAAGCTCAGGCACTACATGCTTTCTCATAAGGTCAACTCCGATCTCGAAATTTAATCCATCTGCAATACTTCGATGACCCGTCCAACGCTTTCTCGGCGTACTTGCTGGTGGTCAATGATATTATCGCAATTCGATATAACTTTCGTGCCTCTTCGTGCCGTAAAGGGACAAGTCCTAGCAGACTTCCTCGCAAAGACACCCTTTGTCGGCAGAATCTCCTCTCAATGACGACTTGCCGTACGAACAAATAATGAGCCTAGAAGACCCCGATGATCGATGTTGGGAATTATATTTCGACGGAGCATCTTCGCACACAAAGACGAAGAATAGCAAGTGATAGTGCCCGTAAGGCAGGAATCCGACTAATCTTTATAACACCGGAGCGGGGGATGTTAAGACATTCCTACCACTTAACGCAGCCGTGTACAAACAACGAAGCAGAATACGAAGCCCTCATAACGGGACTAGAATTAACCATTCAAATGGGGATAACAAACATCAACATCTACGGGGATTCGCAGTTAATCATTCAACGATCGCGGACAAGTACAAAATTTTAAAGCCAAGACTCGAGCAATACTTCCAAGTATGCCATGAAACTGTTGGAATGCATTCCGAATGTGACGATCTACAAAATTCCCGTAAAAGAAAACGCTTTAGCAGATGCGTTAGCTCGCCTCGCAAAAGAATTTGCCTCGCTTACAAGATGAATCGCTGGAAGTGTCGGCTCACGGACGTCGGTCCTCATCACAGCCGACATGACACAATACACAAATCGAAAAAGAAGAAGAATCAGCTAGCGACAAGTGACAAAAAACACGTAAAATTGGCGACGACCATTACATAGACTACCCGCAAACAGAAAACTACCGGACGATAGGTCGTTAGCCCATCGTATCAAGAAAAGAACTCGTCCTACGCATTAATAAACAATACATTATACGTAAGGTCTTTTGATCGTATGTGCCTAAGATGCCTAAGCGGGTCCAAGGCTCGTAAAATTGTTAAAGAGGTGCATTCGGGACTCTGTGGCGCTCATCAGTCGGGTCCAAAGATGAAAATGAAAATTAAAAGACTAGGGTACTACTGGCCCTCGATGATGATCGACTGCATGAAAATCGCCAAGAGCTGTCACCAATGCCAAGTGCACGGAGTGGTTCTACACCAACCTCCAAATGTGCTACATCCTACAATTGCGTCGTGGTCATTTGAATGTTGGGGCACAGATATAGTGGGTCCAATAGAAACACCATCTTCAAAAGGACATCGCTTCATTCTTGCGGCTACAGATTACTTTTCCAAGTGGGCAGAGGCGGCCCACTCTAGAGAAGTGAAAGCACAGCACGTGCTACGCTTTTCAAGAACCAAGTTGTCTACCGTTTCGGAGTGCCGCGCAGATCATCTCGTATAATGGGTCGCATTCGAAGCACACAAATCAACAATTTTGTCGTGAGACACGGAATCGACTGGCGGTATTCAACAATTTACTACCCAAGAGCAAACGGCCTGGCTGAGGCTTTTAATAAAACTCTCGTTCAAATTTTAAAGAAAACTTTGGACGATAATAAGAGAAATTGGCACAAGAAGTTATTAGAAGCCTTATGGGCCTACCGGACAACCTTCGTAACTCCTACTCAAGCTACACCTTACGCTCCGGTGTATGGGTCCGAGGCAAGTGTTACCCTTAGAGGTCCAACTTCCTTCACTCGAATTGCGATTGCAAACAAAATCACGATAGTAAGAGAATACCAAATTACGACTAGAAGAATTGGAAAGCCTCGGAAGGGAAAAGACTTCGGCACAGACAACGAATTTAGAACTATACCAAGCTAAGATGGTTCAAGCCCATGACAGATCGGGTCCGCCCAAGAACCTTCAAAGTTGGTGACTTAGTTCTCGTTCAAGAGACCTATCCTCGCACACCGCAAGATAGGAGGAAAATTCGAACTTACTAGGGAAGGGCCGTTTAGTGGTCGAGGCAGCCTACTCGAGAGGCTCTTACCAGCTAGTGAATTGCCAAGGAGAACGACATATGCTTCCGATCAATGGACGATACTTGAAAAATTATTACGCTACCTGATGTTTCGAAGGAATGGATTCTCCATCCCTAGAAGCACGGGTGAAGTAATTACTTATGACTGGGTCCGAAATCAAAAATAATAAAAAAATGTGCTAAAATAAATAAAATCATGATAATAAAGTTTTTCTTGTTTTCTCTTCCAAATCAAAATCTCTTTCCTAATCTTTTCCCACTTCATCCCTGTTGAATTCAAAAAAGTACAAAAGTAATAATAAAAAAAAGAAGAAAACTCTGTCTTTAATAAACATTTTCTTAATGTTCTTGTTCTTAGTACAACCCCTGATCCTTTTCCTTGTCTTTTCGCAGGGAAATGTCGAACGGCGGTTGGTCCCGAACTTTAGAAATGGCGTAAGCCTTGCACTCGACGAAAAGAGGGTGAAAGATGGAACGATAATAGAGATCGACTCGTACTTCGCACCGCAGGCCCGCAATACGAGGAAAGTGACTGGGTCCCAATTGACCAAGAGGAACTGCCCAGTCAGACAAGAATGAAAGTGGGTGGCCCAAGCCACCAATCCAAAGCAGAAGAAAAGAAAAACAAACACCGAAGAAGACAAGAGAATCAAGTCCGTAGTCTCTACAGCAGAGGGCAAGCTTGTCGCCGCCGCGCCCACGTAAATTCAGGAAGTACGAAGAGCTACTCTCACAAGAACTCGGCCGAAGAAACAAAAATCGCCGTATCCGCAAGATGTTAACTAAACTAGCAACGTGATCGCGCGACGAGGCGCTTCTACCGCCGATGCATATACTTCAAGGACACCGGCTCACCAGAACTCGAAGGAAGGAGACCAGCTCCGAGGATAACAGAAGAGACCGGGGAAATCTCAAAAAGATCGAAGAAGGAAGGCTACCACGCCACCGGATAAAGCCACCGCAATGCATAACCTTGTTGCAGAAGCAACCCCGAGGATGTCCCGACGGAGACCATCCCCGAGGAGCCGAGGTATGCGGGAGAACGCGAAGGGATTGAGCCATATATCCCACAAGACGTCACTGTGCCTCGCCATTTGCAGATCATTCCAGAATACGAGCTAGAAAGAATGCAGAATGTCGAGAAGAAAAATTTTGAATACTTCGAAAGAATCAGAGGTAGGAAGATCAATATATTGGAAGGCCTCGAGTTACATACATACGTGTTTTCAGAATACGAACAACAACAAATTGTGGACTGCATCCGGGATTTGAAAAGGATGGGCCGAGCTGGCCGCCTAAGAGAAAACACTTACTCAGAACAACGGAGGTGGATGCCAGGGAAAGGAAGAATTACAATACAATGTGGATGCTGCTACAACTTCGCGAAGACGAGAAGGAAACCCACCGGGATACTCCGTCATGGCCGAGTGGATCCAATGCCGTTAGTCATCAAAAGGATGGTGAAAAGAATGATAGCATGGAGGGTACTGCCAGCAGATTGCATACCCAACAGTTGCATCATTAACATTTACAAGAAAGGTGACTGCATACCCCCGCACATAGATCACCACGACTTTGTCAGACCTTTCTGCACATTTTCTTTTCCGAACGAGTGTAATATCATGTTCGGATCCGACCCTCCGGATAACAGCCCGTGTGAGTTCCGAGGGCCAAGAAAGATACCATTACCGGTAGGTTCCGTCATGATACTAAAGGGCAACGGAGCGGATGTCGCTAAACATTGCATACCGGGAGTACCAATGAAGCGGATCTCGCTACTTTCGAAGGATGGATGACAGGAAAGCACCTTACCACTTCCAGGTAGACCCGGAGCTAGAGAGGCTCCGGCCTTACGAGCTGTGAGTTACATGGAAAATATCACACCTCCAATGTACATCCATACGGCATCCTTGCCAAGGATGGCTTGGAATGTGATGTTATTGACCATGTACCTCACTATTCGTACATGGATTTTTGACGAGATACCTTTTTGGATGGATCAACAAAGATCATACATAGTCCGTTTCGAGTCTACATGGATTGTATGAGATGTATTCCGGATCGAGTTGTATGATGTATCTTCAACATGATTGGAATGAAAGTGACCATGTCACATTTTTGGCATTCACCTCTTTTGTGCAAGTTGACTGGGAAACGCCATTAAAGTTAAATGAACTTCGAACAAAGAATAGAAAAGAAACAAAAAGAATAAAAAAAAAAACTTTCCTTAAAAATCTAAATAAAAAAATGATGAACTCCAAATTCACATGAAAATTAAATGAACGATAAATCGTTAAAGAATAAATAAAATGAACACAAATTTTAAATCAAAATTTCAAATTCGACCTTCCAAATTTCAAATCAAATCTCAATCAAATTCAAATTCAACCTTCCAGATCTCAAATCAAATCTCAATCAAATTCAAACTCAACCTTCCAAATCTGAAATCTAATCCGTTCTACTCTCACCCTTATCTGGGATGGAAGCGGTCGATTCCATTGACACGGAGCCGCGAGCGATTCAGACCTGATGGCGAGGAATTGTATCCAATCCAAACCAGCAACTCTCAATCAACTCTTTTGAATGGGATATGTAGCATCTACTTATTCTCTCCTAATCTGTTTCTTTCCACAAAAATCTTTTGCAACTTTCATGAAATTCTCGAAACACCAAAATTCCACACTTTTCGAATCAACGCTACAAATCTTTGCAAAATCAATTACCATACATCAAAATCAAATTCTCGGGGTTGAGGATTTTACATCCGAGACCGCATTGCTTTAGGTTCTTTCCCTATCGCAATGAAATACTTCAAAATCAAACTTTTGGAGTTGAGGATTTTACATCCGAGATTGCATTGCTTTAGGTTCTTTCCCTATCGCAATGAAATACATCAAAATCAAATTCTTAGGGTTGAGGATTTTACATCCGAGACTGCATTGCTTTAGGTTCTTTCCCTATCGCAATGAAATACATCAAAATCAAACTTTTGGGGTTGAGGATTTTACATCCGAGACTGCATTGCTTTAGGTTCTTTCCCTATCGCAATGAAATACATCAAAATCAAACTTTTGGGGTTGAGGATTTTACATCCGAGACTGCATTGCTTTAGGTTCTTTCCCTATCACAATGAAATACATCAAATCAAACTTTTGGTGTTGAGGATTTTACATCCGAGACTGCATTGCTTTAGGTTCTTTCCCTATCGCAATGAAATACATCAAAATCAAACTTTTGGGGTCGAGGATTTTACATCCGAGACTGCATTGCTTTAGGTTCTTTCCCTATCGCAATGAAATACATCAAAATCAAACTTTTGGGGTCGAGGATTTTACATCCGAGACTGCATTGCTTTAGGTTCTTTCCCTATCGCAATGAAATACATCAAAATCAAACTTTTGGGGTTGAGGATTTTACATCCGAGACTGCATTGCTTTAGGTTCTTCCCCCTATCGCAATGAAATACATCAAAAATGAAACTTTTGAGGTTGAGGATTTTACATCCAATACCGCATTGCTTTAGGTTCTCTCCCTATTGCAATGAAACACACCAAATCAAACTCTTGAGGTTAAGGATTTTACATCCAATACCGCATTGCTTTGAGTTCTTTCCTCATTATAATGGTGCAATCCAATCAATTCAATTTTATTTTGAGGTTGAAGATGTTATATCTAAAACCACAAAATTTCAATTTTCATTTCAAGTTCAAATCCCTTCAAATTAATTTTAACAAAACATTAATCTAAATTGAAACTCAAGCTAAAATCTGAGCTCACACATCAAAACTTAAACTGAAACAAAATGAAATCTAAATCGAAATCCCCCGGATCATGTGATTTGGGATTCACCTCCTTTTCCTTTCCCCAGCGAGAGTTCAAGAATCTCCAGTCTCAGAGATATACTTGACACTCCCCAGCGGAAATTCTTCTACTTTGTCCTAAGTTTGTCACTTGGACATCTGTGTTGGTTTGTTGATCTTTTCGGTCAACGCCAATACGCGTGGTGTGCTTGGATAGCACACCACACCTATTGGGGGTCCATTTGTTGACCTCATTTTTGATGAGGTCTTCTCTTCTCTCTTTAGTACTTAGGATCTAACCTCAGGCTTTTCCTTTGACTATCTTAGAGGACTAGAAGTGGAACCCACCCTTTAGAAGTTCAAACACTTCTTAACTCCCTGAAAACTCCACAAACTTGATTGTAAACCCCTAATCACCTAGAGGGTTAAAATCAAATGTGGAAGTTATAAGGATGAGTTCCTATAGGACTCTTTGGCTTTAGGACTGCCCTGGGTGGCCTGGTCTGGTGAGGGGCTGACTTAAACACACTACACCTATACACTACACTTTCACACACCTCCTAAAACCACACACATACCCAATTTGACCTCCTGACTCATGAAGGTGATTCACATGGATGGTCCTTAACCCCTAAGCCCTTGGCTAAAAGGGTTAGGAACAACATAGTGAATGCCTCAAATGAGTCCCTTCATGGCTCATGTGGGCTTGATATGGCTTCATGGCTCAACCAAAATGATTTCATTCCACTTACATTTACCCAATCTTCAATTTTCTAAATTTTTTAATTTTTGACCCAGGGACCCTACACCCGCCAAACTCTACCCAAAACCCTCAAATCACCCAAATTTTTCAAAATTCTCCAAAATCACCCAAATTCCTCAAAACCAATCCCAAACATTCCCACACCACTCAAATTGATCATTCATAGCCAAAAATACCAAAAATTCCAAAAATACCTCCCAATACCCTCCAAATACCCAAAATGCCCCTCTTAGCCAAAAAATCCAAAAATTCAGAAAATTCCCATAAAATTCCAGAAAATCCTAAATATTCCCAATTTCATTTTGTCCAACTACACAATGGGCCAATTTTGTCAATTTACCCCACTTTTGTCAAAATCCCCAATTTGACCCATTTTAACCCAAAGTGAACCCAATGTCAAACAAACTTACCCAATTGACCCAAATTCTGGTCCAATTCAATTCTAAACTTCAATTCAATATCCCCAACACCAATCTAGACCAAATTCAAGCCCAATTTGATTGGTATTTGGACCCAATTTCATTTTGGATCTTAAAGCCCAATATGGACCCATGACCCAAACTTAGCCCAAACTAACCCAATTCAACTCCAATTAACCCCAAATCTTTTCTAAATCTTCCCTAACATCCCCACAAACAAAACACTAACATAATTTTCCAAAAATTTAGACCCAAACCCCACTCAAATTCAACCCAAAACCAAAAGCCCAATTTTGACCTAAACCCAAACTTAACCCAAATAGACCCAAACCCCAAAATCCAACCCCAAAAAAAGTTGAAACCTCTTTGAAACACTCCCATAAACATTTCCCAAAATTAATTTTACATCAATTTCAACCCTAGCCCAACATTGGTCCAAATTAGCCCAATTTGACCTACATTAACCCCTTTACCAAATGAACCCAAATCCAACCCAATTCAAACCCAAACCACTCCAAACTTGTTTCAAATCAATCATGACACATCCTTAGACAAAACTCAACATTTATTTAGCATGGCCCATTGCAAATTTTCTCTTCAAAAGCCCATTTTCTAACCTAAAAGCCCATTCCCTTAAACCATTTTAAAAGCCCACCTTTACCAAATTTTAAAAAGCCCAAACCCATCCTAAAGCCCACACTACAATCTCATCTCATCCTCACTCAATTAAAACCATCCCTAAGTCCTAATCCAATGATAAAATAATTCTAAATAGAGATTCATCCAACTTTCCACCAAAATATCCAAAATCCTTAAAATCCATTTTTATGAAATTGACCAAACTTTTTCCAAGCCAAATGTGAGCCATTGAGCCATGTACAAGCCACATGGAAGCCATGGGAGCAACTTTCTACCTCACCAAGCCTTTAATGGCAAGAGGAGGGGACCCTTTCCTAATCCTTCATTAAGCTTTTTAACCATACTCATGTCACACTCTAAACCATGCTTAGCCACCTCACCATGGATGGAGACCATACCATTTTCTCTTAGCTGACCCAAGTGATCCTTTTCAGCCCAAGACCAGACCATGGGTGGTGAACCTAGCCCAAAATCATGGGTTGACTCATTTGAAACCAAAATGGCCCTTCCCCCCATTCCATTTCAATCCAAACTCTTTACACATGGCATTGGCCAATTTCCTACACAAAACCCCAGCCCTGACCCACCTGAACTTGAGGGTGACCATTGCCTGCCGGCCAGCCGCCCGGATCGCCGGAAAACACCATGGCCGAGACCTTGGGAGGAGCCAAAAAATCAATTTTCCCTTGCCGACTTGTCTCAACCCAAATGGACGAGCATAGCTCTTCTTCTCCTCACTCGCAGCAGACTCGATCCCCAGCCTAAACCCCCCGGGAGGCCCTCCAGCCTCTCCTATTTAAACCCCACCTCCTCTCGGCCATGAGAGGTGCTGAACTGTACCTTACCGAAACCCTGCCAAAATTGCTCCAGATCACTCTCCACACTTAGAGAAGTTGATCCCCAGTGACAATTTGCCCTAATCCCCACCAACAGAGCCCAATTTCTCAGCCAAAATTCCACCCAAAAAAAGGACATCTCCCAATTCTCCACCAAACTCAAATTAAACTCACCCACACCTGCACAAGGTCAAGAGAAGGAGTTCCCCAGTGAAAGCCCCCTCTCCAGGCCACCCATCTATTCCAGACTCCAAGCTTTGTAATCGGCTGTGGTCGAAATCATACCTGGACAATTCACCAGCCCAAGGGACTTCATCTGGAGCTTGCTTGGACCCAATCGAAGGTGACACAACTCTCAGATCGAAGCTTCACTTCTCCGAGCAAAGGTATGGACTCACTCTTCTTCCCGAGCCGATCGCTGAAAAATTTATTAAGAAATTCATACCTATTTTTGATGAAATTGCACTTTAAAGAAGGGTATTTTCTTTATTTTGTTGCGAGAATGAATAATTTAGGTGATAAAAGCAAAAATCATAAAAAGGAGCGAATTTGGAGCAAAATCATGCAATTTGTTCTGAGTCGCCGACGGCGAGATCGAGCCCGCCGATGGCGAGGTTACAAGAAGAAAATTCTGAAGAATTTATAACTGTCTCGCTGACAGCGAGGTAGTTCGTCGCCGACGGCGAGGTAGTTCAAATGGCACAGATACATTGAACCTGGACACTTTTTGAAGAGATGCTTACACACCTCTTGGACCTTCGCTTACCTCTATATATAGAGGCCGAAATTCGTCTCTTGGGTGTTAATTTTTGTGCAGTAGTGTGTCTTTAGTGAGTCTTTAGTAAGTTTAGTGAGTAATTAGTGAGTCGTGTTGTACTGGAAGGAAGAGTCAAAGGAACTACGAGGAGTCTGTTTGGGGATAAATCGAGATAAGTATTTGTATTTATTGTTTTTTTAACTTTAAATAAAATCCATGCTTAGTTTAGTTCCCATGCATTCTGAGTAGTTTATTAGTCTTTCTCCCTGTTTATGAAATTAAGTGACTTGATGAAATTAAAATAGAGATACTTATATATATTAATAAATTATGATAATTTTGACTTAAAACTTAATTTACTTTCAAACTGGCCATTTGATTTGTTAAAATATGTTGATTATCAACTATAGTAAAAATTACATCTGATATTGGGGGAATTCAAAAGCCTTGGAAGGAGGGTGCAAATAAATAGGGAAATAATATCATCGGGCGTAGAATTGAGCATTTTAGTGTGACGGACTAAAATATTCAATTCGGTCCTATTGTTTGAGAGCCGAAGTGTAGATGTTAGCCCTCGGGCGAGGGGAACGTGGGAGCTCGAAGTGGCAGTCGGTATCCTCCCAGCCTAGCCGCAGATTCAGTAATCAAACATAGGATTAGTCAATATTCTTTACACCTGGACCAAAGGGTAAAGAATAAGGAATGCTCCTATTTGTCACAATACCTTAAAATTATCTATTTAAATTCATTAATCACTTAAATTTCTAAACAAGGGGAAAGATACTTTTTCTGAATAGTTAAGACTTATTTAGCAATTAGTTTAATTTCTGCACTTTCAATACGTATTAATTTTCTACTTAGTTAAGTTACCTAATTAAAATACTTAGTTTACTTTATTGCGCTCAAATTTAGAATTCCAAATTTTCGTATACTATTTTAAAAAAATTATTATTATTATTTTAAATTAGTTGTTATTTAATTTTCTCTTTCCTCGTGGGATCGATAACCAGGACTCCACTAGAGCCTTGTATTACTTGATACGATACGTATACTTGCGTAGCATCCACAACATAAACAATTCCAATTCTATACATATAAATAGCGGGGTCAAGTTTTTGGTGTCGTTGCAATTAAATTAAAAATATCATAATAAAAAAAATTGTGGGTCAAGTTTTTGGCGCCGTTGCCGGGGAAAGTAAGAAAAATTTACTAAAGTAACGGACTATTTTAAAATAATCATAATAAATAAATTAATATCTATTCTGAAATTGTATGCGCAAATTTGGAAACGAAAATTTAATACCTTACGATTCTGAATTAGAGCATACAATTAAAAGAATTAGAAAATAAAAGAAACAAATTATTAATTTAACACAAATGGCGAATATTCCTGAAATTCAAAATATGAACCAACAAAGACCATTAAGAGATTATGCCAACCCTACATCAGATGAAATTCATTTAACTATTCAAAACCCCGATGTAGCTGCTAATTCATTTGAACTTAAACCTGCAATTATCCAAATGGTACAAAACAATCAATTTAGTGGTTCACCTACTGAAGATCCTAACTTACATCTTGCTAGTTTTCTAGAACTTTGTGCTACTTTTAAATATCAAGGAGTATCTGACGATGCTATAAGACTTAGACTTTTTCCTTTTTCATTAAGGGATAAAGCTAAAATGTGGTTGAATTCGTTAGCACCTGGATCTATTAAAACTTGGGGAGAATTATCACAAAAATTTCTATCCAAATATTTTCCACCATCTAAAACTGCTAAGTTTAGAAATGATATAACTTCTTTTTGTCAGTTAGATGGAGAATCAATATATGAAGCTTGGGAGAGATTTAAGGAACTTCTTAGGAAATGCCCACATCATGCGCTACCGAATTGATCGATTATTCAAACCTTTTATAATGGATTAGTAGGATCTTTAAGATCAATCATCGATGCTTCTTCTCGGAGGTTCATTAATGTCTAAACCATTTGATGAAGCTTATGCACTAATCGAAGAAATGGCAACAAATAATTTCCAATGGCCTCGTCGAAAGAGTAAATCCTAAAAAGATAGCCGACATTCATGAAAACGATGCAATATCTATGTTAGCTTCTCAAATTGCTGCTATATCTAAGAAATTAGATCATTTTGGAATGAACTACTCTCCTAATTTAGAAGAAAACTCATCCGGACAAATCATAGAATCTCAAACTAATTATGAAACTTTAAATGCTATTAATAATAGAACTAATAACCCTTATTCAAACTATTATAATCCTGGTTGGAAAACTCATCCAAATTTTAATTGGAATAACACATCTAATCAACAATGGATGAATCAACCTAATCAAGCAAATCCAAACTATAAACCTAATTACCCACTCGGATTTAATAACAATAACCCTCAATTCAAGGATAAGAAATTATCCATGGATGAATTAATTTTGAATATGGGTCATCAGCTACAAAATTAAGGAAATCAACTACAAATTCAAGGAAATCAATTACAAATTCAAGGAACATCTATTAAAAATATCGAAAAGAAATCATTCAATTTCATTGAGAATTTGATTTTTATTAATTTATTTACTCTCTACACATTTTCAATTCTCCATGCATGTATACAATTCACCATGGCATGAGACCATAGGGCTTTTGAAGCCTCTAAATTTGGGAACATTCCCTGAATTTTCCAAAGTCAGAGGCCATCCCTATGAAGA
This sequence comes from Papilionanthe hookeriana x Papilionanthe teres, assembly GCA_022702705.1. NCBI lineage: Eukaryota > Viridiplantae > Streptophyta > Magnoliopsida > Asparagales > Orchidaceae > Papilionanthe > Papilionanthe hookeriana x Papilionanthe teres. The sequence continues at coordinate 6,603,762 of CM040422.1, forward strand.
GTTATTGATTTTCCAATTCTAGGTTGCTAGTTTGAGTCATTTAATTCCAACAATTAGCATGTTGTGAAATAAATTCTAGAAAAATTTGGTGATGTTTATTATGTCCAGAGGACCCTAGGAAAAATAGGTTTTGAGTTAACTCACTTGGAATAACCCTAATTGGCTTAAACCCCAAAATGGAGCTTTATTTAATTAGAGCTAATCATACATCAAATTGACTTGAAATCAATTCTCCACTGATCTTTAGGATCAGAGGAACCCACCATAAAAGTTTGAAGTCAATTGGACTTGGTTAGCCCTATCAAATGGGTTGATTAAGCCATTTAGCCAAAATTAAACTTAAAAAATTCATAACTATTAAAATACTTTTCAAAAATTCACCAAATTGGTTTTGGAGCCTCTCTGATATTAGGGAATTTAAGAAAATTAAAAATGCAATTTTCTAAAAAGTTGATTTTTTGCACTATTTTAATATTTTTTATAATTAAAAAATAATAAAAATCACAAAAATAATAAAATTCACCAAAATGTCACATTTTAAATTTTAATCACTTAGGAACAAACCCCATATTTTTTTAGGTCTCTATGATGAGATATTAAATTTTAAAGCCCTAGGGTAATTTTAAAATTAAAAAAAAATGTATTTTCTAGCATTTCCACTAAAATAATTATAATAAATCAAAGAAAAATCAGAAAATTTTAAAAATTGGTTCTCTGGTTTTCTTGATATTAGAGAGATTTTTGAAAAATATAAAATTCATTTTTCAACCTTTAGTTTATTTTTAATTAATACTCCAAAATTCAAAATAATTATAATAAAAAGAATATAATTCAAAAAATCACCAAAATTGGTCCAAGTGGTTCTCTGGTCATTAGGAATGTCCCATAATTTTCTTAAGGACAGAAACTTTCCCTTTGTCATATTATTAAATTTTCCTTGAAAATCCCTATTTTCCACCAAAAATAATTACATAAATAAATTAAATACAGAAAAATCACATTTTCTCCTCTAATTTTTTTTTGACATATGAGTGTAGTCACATAAAAATTTCAAATTCATTTGAGCTCAATTTAGTGAGTTATGAAATCATTAAGCTTGAAGGGCAAAATGGTAATTAAAATTTTAACCCTTAATTAAAACATTAGGCTTAATAAAATGAAATAGTAAAATATTTGATCCTAATATGATTTGGATTATTGAAATTTAAATAATTAAAGGGTAGAAACCTACTAAACAATTTAAAAATAATTAAAATAAACCTTAATCAAGTAATTAATTAAATTTGGAAGAATAATAAAATTGGAATTATTAAAATAGGGATATTATTAGGAAGAGATTTGTTCTTTAATTTAAGAATCCCTAAATTAATCACCTCAATAATATTTAATTCCTAATTAAAATGATAATCCAAATTTAAAATTTAAAATGCTAAAGGACTTAATCATTAAATTAAATTAAAGTTAAATTATTTAAATTAAATCCTTTTAAAATTTCAATTAAATTAATATTTTAACAATTAAAATTAAATCATCTTTAAAACATAAAAAAAATTAAAAAAATAAAAATAAAATAAAATATTAAATTAAAATTAAAAATAAAATTAAATTAAAATTAAAATTAAATTAAAATCTAAAATAAAAATTAAATTAAAATTAAAGTTAAATTAAATTAAAGTTTAAATTAAATTAAATTAAATTAAATTAAATTAAAATCTATAATTAAATTAAATTAAATAAAATAAAATAAAATCACATTAAATTAAATTAAATTAAATTAAAGTAAAACATATTAAATTAAATTAAATTAAATTAAAAAAATAATAATAAAATCAAGTTGAAATTAAAATTAGATTATATTAAATAAATAAAATTAAAATTAAAACTATACCAAATTAAGTTAAATTAAAATTAAACTAAGTTAAATTGAATTAAAAATAACATCACTTAAGACATAAAGAGTTCAAAATAAATCTGAAACAAAATTGAACACTATTCCAAACTTAAATCCATTAACTGAAATTAAATTAAATCATAAACCACTTGAACATCAATTTGCCCTCGAAAGCTTTTGTTGTCATAATTCCTAAACGGAGCGTTAAGTGAAGTGTTACTTCACTTATAGGATATTCAAATGTCCTAGTTCGCTGAGCAAGATAACAAAACCTGAACTCTCGGACGATTAATTCATTTGTATAATTAAATTCTCTTGGACTTAAAATAATCCTAGAAATATTGAAAAGATATTTAAGACTTGTCTTAAGCACTTCCTCGATATGATATGATATTTATAAGAAAAATTGAATTTAATTGTTCTTTGATGAAGAAAATCGTCCTCAAACCAAAACACAAGAACCTAGACGTCATAGGAGGTAACTAGCTATAGGATTAGGAACTTGGTAGAAAACCATAACCCTTCCCTTAGCTTTACCTAGGAACTTGCTTAAAATGCTTAAATATTCTAATTGTGTTTTAAGTGCAGCTTGGGATGACGGGAAGACCCTCCAGGTACGCTTAAATTTTATTGCAATTTACCTTATTGCAATTTATTTAATTGCATCGCACTTACCTTTCTTGCATGATAAACAACTGTTGCATGAAAACCAAAACCTTTAGAGTAGTCCCTAAAACTGAAACCAAAACTAAATTAAAAGTCATTACAAGATAAAATTCACCGCCACAACATTTCAAAATATAAAACAACTCAAAATTTAATCACAAACAGAACAAGAAAACTACAACTACAACTAAATTAAAACGTCTTGTTGGATGATCGGGAATACCTCGGATGATGTAACCTACGTGTTGCTAACGAGATTTCCCACGGTCTAAATAAAAGTGTGGAACTCATTTAGTTGAGTTTAGCAAATTCATCTGGACTAAGTGAATCCGATAAAAATAACGATGCCGGAAGGATGGAACCGTGGGATCTTAACCGGTGTTGTTATAATCAACTTTAAGATTTGTTTTAATTAAAACATAAAAAATACTTCGAAATTAAGACCTTCTCTAAACCAAAACACTTCCCTCATCTCCTGATTTATGACTTCTAAAACTAAACCTCTGCAACAACGAGGAGCTCGGAGCATGGTGGGCAACGACGGCCATCGTCATCGACAAAACCCGAGTCTACTTCAAAGAAACTTTCTTAGAATTAAATAACCATGCCATAGGACTTCGAGGTAGTTTGCCTAGTGCAACATAAATCCTCAACTCTTCGTTAGGAATTTGCATGATCATATCATGTAAATTAAGCCCTAACCGGTCTTAGGACTCCGAGGTAGTCGTCTGATACGACATAAACCCTCACATCTTCGAGGCTATTTGTATGATTTTATCATACAAATATAAGTCCTAATTAATAAAAAATTGGCAAGATCAAAATATTAAATAAACATTAGGGCTTTCCTAAATTCAAGCCAAACAATAGGATAGTCGGGAAATTACCGAAGTTCGCTTCGAATCTGTGATTTCTCCTACCTTTCTTCCTTTGGATTCCCAAAATAAAATGTTCCAAATTTGATCCATTCCCTATTGAAATTCCAAAATTCAATCCCTTAAAAACTTAAACTTTGAAATTCTTGAGAGCAGAACTACTGATTACTATCGAGAGTTTTCTTAGGTGATTCTCGTCACTTAAGATGTAATTAACTATAGGGGCTTGCCCTTATAGGGAATTTTAAGAACCTGAGTAATATAAACCCCGTTTAATGTTTTCATATTAAGCGAGGGAACTTGTCGGCTTATAAAATTGGTTCGCGGACCAAACGGATGTCACAAACCTTTCTAGTTTATTTAATCGAGCCCCATTATCAAGCAGTGTGTCTATTCTTCGGGATAGATACACAGTTTGTGGTGCGGTGCTCATTTATATAAACTATTCGGGATGTGAGATCAGTTTCATTTTATATCTTGAAATTTTCAAATTTAAAATTATTTTCAAAATCAAATACTACTTTTCAAATTATTTATTTAAATTAAATTAAAAATTCGCCGACAACTTCTGTAGACGACCCCTTTTCAAAATACAACACATAACCTAAAAATATACCGACATACATCACTAAGTTTAATGAAAAATAAAAATAAAAATACACAAACTATCAATATTCATCTTCTACAAGAGCTCCACCATCATCATGTTCTTCAGGCTGGTATGGAGTATACTGAGGGTAAGTCGAAATACTGTGTTAGTGTCTCCCCTGAAAAATCTCATATGTGCGTAATGACAACCTATTTCATATTCTCTCTATCACACTTGAAAATCATCATTTATCTTATTCCTAACTTCTAGTCCATCTACTCTGGTGTTTAACCTTTCCACAGATCCATAACATCATGCAGAGTAGGCTCCCTAGATGTTGATGGTCTATCTCGACTAGAAGAAGGCTCATCAGATTTCTTACTCCATTTCCATCCTACATGGGCTTCATAAGTTTTTAGATTTAGTTTAGTAATAGGCTTCAGGGGATGGACTACCTTATCCTTATCTTCAATTACTACTCCTGATTGAATGCATGAGGCATGAATCAAACTGGGGTGTCCTAGTCCTCCTGTAGTCTCTCCTTTTAAACTTGTCAAAAAAATTTTATGAATAATAGCCCCAATATTTATATTCTTCATGTTCTGAATACAATAATTTAGAACAGCTCTATCAACAGTAACATCTCTGTGATGGTTAGTAGGCAACAGTCTTGCAGAAATGAAATCGTGTCAGGCCTTTGACATAAGAGTCAAAGTACAAAAGGGGAAGTTAACTTTTAGTCTTTCATTAATCTTCCATTCCCCTTTTTTTCAATCAAAAAGTTCACAATCATTTCCAATGCTTCATTTGTAATAGGAAAATTTTCATATTCACAAGAAAAAGGTGCTCTTAACTGATAAAATGCATTTATGCTGGCAGGGGTAAATTCAACCATTTGGCCTCTAACCAGAATGTATTCACTCTCAGAATAATACAGATTAGCATAAAATTCTCTAACAATACCCATCATCACATCAGCAGTGAAATACAGAAAATCTCTCATTGACAATTAGCAATCAGTTATTCAAGCATTCCTCTAGGATTTTCAAAGGCTCTTTCATGAATACATTTCTCATTGCTAAGAAACGTACTAAAATGTAAATATGCTTTGAAACTCACAAATTTAATTTCATCATATTCAAATTTCCTCTTCCCCTTAGCCAATCATGGATCCATTTGTCTAAAAATACCAAATTTTTCCAAATCAACTTTAAAATTACAATGCTATCAACTCTAAGATAAATTTAAAAAGATAAGAACTTAAAATCCATGAAAAATCTCCAAAGTTTCTCCAAAAACTTCAAATTTCAAATCTTCCTAATGCAGGAGATTTCCACGGTCAAAATCGAAAAATTTTAGGTTAAAGTGTAGCTCTTACCAAGAGAAGATGAAATCTGAACTTTTCTGGCCACGAAATCGCTTCAAATCCAAAAGTAAGTGAGCCCTAGGTGCGGAAATAGACCTTTGCTGGAGGTTGAAGACAATGGTTTGGGCAAAAATGGCAGGTCCCAGGGTTAAATCACAAAAATTTTGAGTTTCGGGCATTTTTCGTGTTCGAGTGCTGTCTGTCACTAGCAGCAGCGCCTTTCGGCGTGTTATTCTATAGAAATGGCCAAACTCTCTGTCTTTTGGTGTTTTCTAGTGCTGGTGGCAGTGTTGTTTGGTGCCAGTTCAAAAACTAGGCTTTCAGCTTTCTTGTGCAATTTCAATCTTTTTAAGCCCGCTCTGATGTCTAATTAGTCTAATTAAGTATTGAAAACCACTCTAAAGCCTTGGCAAATGATATTTTTTTAACACGAACAACACCTAACATTACTTTCATATATAAAATCCATGAGTCATACATATGCATATAATACTAAACATTACACATCATCAAGCCATATAATCTTAAATTCAGGGTCGCACACAACTACAACACAATAACGCTGAATACTAAACAAACAAACATGTCAAAATATAAAATTCAAGCCAAATAAAGTAAAGCAAAGCAAAGCAGTCCGATATACAAACACAGAAATACAATAATCAAGTTTTCATTCTTCCTCAGAACTATCATCAGTTCTATGATCTCTCATTGATTGAGCATGGACAAATAAATTGTAGAATGGGTGAAAAGAAAATTCTTCAGCAGAATCCTCTTCAATCTAACATCTTCTTCTCATCAATCACGTCAAACTTCCATCAAGATATCTAGAATGATCAAAGTGCACCTTCATTCTCCAATCCAGATGATCATCAAAGAAAACAGGAAGATTGTTGATTGCATTCATCAAATGTTGTACTTCCTTCTCCAATTTCTTAATTTTCTTCAAGATAATTTGTAAACTTTCAGGAAAATATGGAGGAATAGGTGCTGACCTCCGAGATGGTTGATCTTCAATGATATTCATGTCATTCATACCACAAACTGCATGGTTATTATATGTATTACTATAGGCTTCTAAGGTAGAAGTATTATTTCCCAAGTCTCAAATGGCACTTGTGATTGAATGCAGAGGAGAAATATGTTTGGAGGATTTCCAAGCCCATAATTTGATCCATGAATGATCAATCCCAAAATAGACTTAACAATTATTGAACCAACATCAATAGGCATTCCCATTTGAATACAATAATTTAGAATAACACACTCCTTAGTTACCTTACTGATTTTCATTGTTGGGAGCAATTTTGCACATATGAAGTAATGTAAGTGTTTCGATGTAGGATTTAACAACGTGGTTAAGAAACGTACATACCTGTTATCTCTTATCTCCCATTCATCACTTTTATCCGTTAGATATCTGTATATATCATTCATATTGTTTTTCGTCGGGGCAATATTTGAAAGTGGCAGATTGGCACATTTTCAATCATGTATAAATCATTAATCTTTGCAGGAGTAAATGTGACAAACCTACCTCGCACATAAATTGATCCTTGGTTCATTCCATGAAAATTTGCATAAAACTTCTTCACAAACGGAACAACTACATCGGTAGTACTATAACACAATACTTCCCAACGTCTCTGAACAATAGTTTCATCAATTTTAGTCGTAGGAGAATTCGTACCTTGATTCAAAAATCCTCACTCTTCAATCAATCTCATTTTTGAGATTTTTTTGTTGAAAAGTCACAGCGCCTCGAAACTGATAAACTTTCTACAGATGAACACTTGAAATCTTTGAGTTTCCATCGAGTCGAAATGCACTTGGACAAGAATTTGGGTCTCTTCGTTCCTTTGGCAGTTCCTATGCCTAGGGGTGGTTTTTGGGAGTTCTAATGGAGGACTTACTGTCTATAACTGCCAAAACTCAAATTTAAAAATGAGAAAGAATTTTTTGAACAACGATGTTGTCCGATGCTGATAGCAGCGCCGTTCGGCACTAGTTTAAATTTTGTTAAACTTCACTTCATTCAAATTTTTTCCAAATTTCTATTTGATTGATTTCTTAAATTTTATTAATGATAATTAAGGAAGAATAAGATTTTATTAAGTAACAAACAAACACAAATAACACATCAAACAAAGCAAACACTCCATAACTTTAGGTTGCCTCCCACAAAGCGCTTGGTTTAATGTCGTTAGCCCGACATAACTTTCAATTATTCAGGTTGATCCAACATTAAAACCTCTTTAAAATTAAATCTACTGCCTTCAAAATATATTTTTAATCTTTGTCCATTAACTTTAAATATTCTTCCAGATTTAGGGTCTTCGATAATGACAGCTCCAAACTGATATACTTTTATGACAATGAAAGGTCTTGTCCATCTAGATTTTAGTTTCCTAGGAAATAATTTCAATCTTGTATTATGTAGTAAAATTTTTTTGTCCTGGTTCAAATTTCTTTTAGACAAGCTTCCAATCATGCCATATTTTTCTTCTTTCCTTATATATTATATCATTATCATATGATTCATTTCTGATTTCTTCCAATTAATTCAATTTCAACAGTCTCTTCTCAATAGCATCTTTCAAATTAAAGTTCATTTTCTTTATCGCCCAATATGCTTTATATTCTAATTCAACTGGCAAGTGACAGGTTTTTCCAAAAATTAATATGTAAGGGGACATTCCTGTAGGATTTTTATGAGCAGTTTTGTATGCCTATAATGCAGTATCTAATCTAGTAGACCAATCCAACTTCTCAGGATTAATGACTTTCTCCAGAATTTAATTTCATGATTAAATACCAATACTAAACCATTAGTTTTGTGATGATAAGTTGTGGAGATTCTATGAATAATATTATATTTTTCCACCAATCTCTGAATCAGATTCTTCTTAAAATAGGATCCTCCATCAGTGATGATTACTCCAAGCATTCCATATCTTGTGAAAATATTTTTCATTAAAAACATTGAAACACTTTTAGCATCACGCCTAGGTAAAGCTATTGTCTTAATCCATTTTCATACATATAAATTTCCAAATGAAGGAGTAAATGGTCTCATAAAATCTAATCCCCATACATCAAAAATTTTAACTTCCAAATTATAATTTAGAGGTATTTCATTTTTTTTAGAGATATTACCTACTCTCTAACATTGATCACATGATTTAATATATTTGTATACATCCTTAAAAAGAGTAGGCCAATAAATCCAGATTGTAAAAGTCTTAAAATCAGTTTTATCAACACCGAAATGACCTCCAAATTCAAAATAATGACATCGTTGAATAATTAAATTAGTTTCTTCCTATGGCACACATCTCTTAATACTCAGATCCTTACACTGTTTATATAGATAGGGATCATCATAAAAATAAAATTTTGCATCATATTTAAACTTCATTTGTCGTTGCCTGTTAAATCAAGTGGTACAATATCACTCACAATATAATTCACAATATCAGCATACCAAGGCAAATTTCTTCCCATAATAGTATAAAGTTGTTCATCAGGGAAAGTTTATGTAACTTCCTTCTCAAATTCAAATAATTTATCGTACTCTAATCTCGACAAATGATCAGCTATTTGGTTATCAGATCCCTTCCAATCAACAATCATAAAATCAAATTCTTGAAGAAGAAGTATCCATCTAATCAGTCTAGGTTTCACATCCTTCTTTTGCATTAAATATTTGATAGCTGAATGGTCTGTATGAACAATAATTTTAGCTCCAATTAAATAAGGTCTAAACTTTTCAAAAGCAAATACTATAACTAATAACTCTCTTTCAGTAGTGATATAATTAATTTGAGCTTCATTAAGAGTTTTACTAGCATAGTAAATGACTTTGAAAACTTTATCAAGCCTTTGCCTCAATGCTACTCCGATCGCATAATCACTAGCATGACACATTAGTTAAAATGGTTTCTCCCAATCTGGTGAAACAATTATAAGTGTAGTGATTAATTTCTTTTTTAATAATTCAAAAGCACACAAACATTCATCATTAAAATCAAACTTTCTATCATTTTCTAGAAGTCACACAATGAGTTAGTAATTTTAGAAAAATCTTTAATATATCGCCTGTAAAATATAGCGTGTCCTAAGAAACTCCTCACCTCTCTCACAGTAGTGGGTGGTGGCAATCTCTCAATCACTCTAATTTTAGCAAGGTCGACCTCCATACCTTGTTCAGAAATTTTATGGCCAAGCACAATACCTCCTGCAACCATAAATTGACATTTCTCCCAATTCAGAACTAAATTTATTTTCTCGCAAAGCTCGAAAACTTTTGCTAAGTTTTCCAAATAAATTTCAAATAAAGTCTCGAATACAGAGAAATCATCCATAAAAACTTCTATTCTATTATCTATCATACTACTGAAGATAGACATCATACATCTCTGAAATGTTGTAGGTGCATTACACAGTCCAAAAGGCATTCTTCGAAAAGCAAAGGTTCCGTAAGGGCTAGTAAATGTTGTCTTTTATTGTTCCTCAGGAGCAAAGGTATTTGATGATAACCAATATATCCATCCAAAAAGCAATAGTACTTGTGTCCAGCAAGTCTATCCAGCATTTGATCGAGAAAAGGAAGAGGAAAGTGATCTTTTTGGGTGGCGGCATTTAATTTCCTATAGTCAATACAAATTCTCCATCCATTAATTTTTCTCGTAGGTATAATTTCATTACATTCATTCACTTCAAGAGTCACACCTCCCTTTTTTGTTACACAATGTATTGGACTTACCCAAGCACTATCCGAAATAGGATAAATAATTCCAACATCCGACCATTTTAAAATCTCTTTCTTAACTACTTCTTTCATTATTGGATTCAATCTCCTCTGCTGATCAACTCTCGATTTATGTTCTTCATCTAATAAAATTTTGTGCATAAAAATCAAAGGAATGATTCTTTTAATATCTGTTAAAGTCCATCCAAAAGCTTTTTTTTATCTTTTTAAAATTTCCAACAATATTTGTTCTTAATAATCGTTTAACTCTGAAGATACAATAACTGGCAGGGTTTCTCCTAATAAGATATACTTCAAATGATTAGGGAGAATTTTCATCTCAAGTTCAGGAGGTCTTATTATAGATGGAATTAAGCATTTATTTCCACCTTCCATAGTTTCTAATACTTCGAATCTCTTCTGAACATACTCCGAATCTTCATTCTTTTTATTATATGAATTTTCATCTTTTTCAATTTCTTCTTCAGACATATTTTCATACTTTACTTCTTTTTCAAATATATTTTCAAAATGATTATTTCTCAAATATTCATAGACCTTCATCCTAAAACATTCATTATCTTTTTCCATTGAGGGATACTTCTTAGATTTCAAAATATTAAAAGTTACCTCTTGATAATTAACTCTCATAGTTAATTCTCCTTTTGAACATCAATCACTGCTCTCCCAGTAGCAAGGAATGGTATTCTCAAAATGATTGAAATTACTTTATCTTCCTTCATATCAAGTACAATAAAATCCACAAGAAATATAAATTTGTCCACTTAACACATCTTCCACCATTCCTTTAGGGTAAGTAATGGAACAATCAGCCAACTGAAGAGTCACAGATGTAGGAGAAATTTCTCCTATTCCCAACCTTTTGAAAGTTGATAAAGGCATAAGATCAATACTAGCTCCCAGATCACACAAGGTTCTTCCGAAAAAATTTTCACCTATAGCACACATGATAGTGAAACTACCAGGATCTTTAAGTTTTTTCGGAAGATTTTTCTGAATAATTGCACTACACTCTCAGCTAAGTGCAAGAGTATCATGATCTGTGAACTTTCTTTTCTTTTTGAGAATATCCTTCATAAACTTTGCATAGTCAGACATCTGTTCTAATTCTTCAACAAAAGAAATATTTATCAATAATTTCTTAAGGATCTCCAAAAATTTTCCAAATCTGTTATCCCTGTTTTGTTTTTTCATTCTTTGAGGAAATGGAGGTGGTGATTTTTCAACAGTAATCTTCATTGGTTCAATAGGATATTCCAAGTCTAGATATATCTTCTTTGAACCTTTTTCAATATTCACCTTCTTCTTTTCTATTTCAACTTCTTTTTGCACTCTTGTCTCCAATTCCTTTCCACTCCTTAATTGAATAACCTTAAGTTGTTCCTTGTTTTGATCTTTTGGATTGATCTCAACATTACATGGAAGTGTTCCAGAAGGTTACATTATTAAGTGCAGTGAAAATATGCCCCAATTGCTTTTCAATTTTTTTCATTGCAACACCTTGAGCTTGTAGTTTATTTCCCATATTCAGAATCATTTCTTCAGTAGACACCTTCTTATCATTAAACTGTGGGTTACTATTGAATCCAGGAGGATAAGAGGGTCTAAAATTGGTATTTCATTGATTGTTCGAATTTCCAACTTGATTTATAGAAGTGTTCCCCCAATGTGAGTTAACATTGGCATTGCTATTATTCTATTTGAAGTTTGGGTGATTCTTCATACCAGGATTATAATATTTCGAATAAATATTATTATGACTATTAATAGAATTCAAAGTATCGTAAGGTGTTTGAGATTCTGTTATCTGTCCAAATGAATTTTCCTTTAACATTTGGGGTGGTTGAGAATAATTTATTCCATACTGGTCTATTTTCTTAGATAGGGCTGCAATTTGAGAAACTATCATAGTCATCATATCTAAATCTTGAACACTAGCTACTCTTTTTGGATATACCTGTTCAGAGGGCCATTCAAAGTTATTAGTAGTCATTTCTTCTATTAATGAGTATGCTTCATCAAAAGTTTTTGACATTAACGATCTACCATCAGCAGCATCTATAATTGATCTCAATGATCCCACTAATCCATTATAAAATGTTGAATTATTAACCAGTCTTGTAAAGCATGAAGTGGGCACTTCCTAAGAAGATCTTTAAATATTTCCCAAGCTTCATATATTGATTCCCCTTCAAACAGACCAAAATATGTGACATCATTTCTTAGTTTTGTAGTCTTTGATGGAGGGAAATATTTTGATAGAAAATTTTGAGAAAATTCTCCCCAAGTTCTAATAGATCTAGATGCTAATGAATTTAACCACGCCTTAGCTTTATCCCTTAATGAAAAAGGAAAAAAGTCTAAGTCTGACAGCATCACTCGACACTCCGTCATATTTAAAAGTAGCACACAATTCTAGAAAACTAGCGAGATGTAAATTTGGATCCTCATTAGGTGTTTCTCCAAATTAATTATTTTGTACCATTTGGATAATAGCAGGTTTAAGTTCAAATGAATTAGCACCAACATCAGGATTTTGAATAGTTACATGAATTTCATCTGCTGTTTGGTTAGCATAATCTCTTAAAGATCTTGGCAAATTTCCAATATTATTTCTCTGATTATCTTGATTATTTTCCATTTTGCAAAGATTTTCAGTTTATTTTTGTTGTTTTCTAATTTTTCTAACAGTACGCTCTAACTCCAAATCGTAAGGTACTAAACCTATAGATCCACTACGACGCATATAAAATCACAAATACTTTAAAAAGTAAACAAACACACTATTACACACTACAAAGTAAAAGGTTTTCAGTTACTATATTATCAATAGATACCATTTATACCTTCTTCGGCAACGACGCCAAAAACTTGACCGCAGACTTTTAATATTGCAAGAACTTATGAACTCAAATTTATATATATTTATAATGAATTTGTAAAGTCTAAACATTTAATGCAAGTATACGTATCGTATCAAGTAATACAGGGCTCTAATGGAGTCCTGGTTATCAATCCCACAGGGAGGGCATGATTCTTACAATAGATAATGTAATACTGAAATCCAATACTCAAATTACAATTAAATTTAATGTTTACTTCTACTAACAATATGCAGAAAATAGTAACAATGAAGCAAACTACAATTACTTCTAATATTTTTAAAATAGAATTAACTAACAGACACACACTAAGCTATGTATTTGAAAGGTTTTGATATATAAATAAGGTATCATTCCTCTTGCAATGAGAATATGATGTGTGGATGATATGGAATGATTACTTATGGTATTGTGACAAATAGGAGCATAAATGTTTCTTTACCCTCAAAAGAGTACCCCTCTTCTAAGAATGAGAAAAACATCGACATATCCTAAGTTTAGTCACTAAATCTAAGGCTAGGCTGAGAGGATACCGGCTATCACTACGGAGCTCCCCCTCACCCTTCACCTGAAGGCTAACCTTCGAGTTTAGTTACTAATCTTTGGACCAAATTGAGGATCTCAGCCTGTCACCCTGAAACCTCCAACTTGAAGTCCATCAAAATGCATTTCCCTATTTAATTGCACTCAACTCCCATAAACTACACAATTCATCTATGGACATTGAATGGATTCTTCATTGTTGTAGTAGGACACTAAATCCTTTCAAAGTTAATGTACATCAATAGATTTTAACAATTCAATTTACCAGATTGAAAAGTAAATTAAGTTCGAAATGAAAAACCATCACAATTTCTTCAATACTTTAAAAGCACTTTAAATCCACATCATTACATCGTCACATCTCTATGCAAGAAAAAGACAAAGGAGACTACTCAGAATTCATAGAGAAGACACAATAAAACATTGATTTTATATAAAAATGAAAAGTCATACAAACCACAAAAGCAAATACAACTTATCTCTTTCTCTTCCCCAATGCAATTCCCTTGAAGTTCTTTTGAATCCTATTTTCTCTTCTTTGCAACACTCAATTCCCTCTTTAGACTGGAAAAGAAGAAGCAATCTCTCACTTTACTCCTTAGACTTCACTCCTTAGAGAAGAATCCCTCTCAAATTCTCACTTCTACACTCACTCTTCTAAGCTCTAACACTCAACACACACTCTCCCTCACTAGAACAACACTAGAACTCCAAAAAACACACTAGACTGTCACCAATTTCATCCAAAAACAGTTACTTATAAGTTATAAACGAAATCCCAAGAGTTTCCTTAAGCATCCTTTCATAAAGTCACCAAAAATCTTCAAATTTGAAATCCACCGACATTGGGTGTCGGCAACACTCTATCTTCTGAATTTCCTCTGATCTCTCGGGAAAATGGTGCCGCCGGCGCCAGAAATTGTTTTCCTCTATTTTGCTCTTTTTTGCTCTAAATTCATTCCTTTTCACTTCTTTTCACTCCAATCACCTAAAATCATTATACATGTAACAAATCATGAAAAATACCCTTCTTTAAAGTGCAATATCACAAAAAATAGGTAAAATTATATAGCAAAAATAATATATATTTTTGGTACATCAGTTATTAATATATTAACCCATGGTTTGACATACCAACAGAGGAAGAAATTTTTCTCTGAAGCTATAAATTATTTTTGGGACGACCCATTTTTATATAAACGAGGAAATGATCCAATTATTTGAAGATGTGTACCATTAGAAGAAACTTATGAAATTATTCAAAAATTTCATGACTCTGATTTTTGGAGATATTTTAGAGTTAATAAAACTACATATAAAATTCTACAATCTGGATTTTATTTACATACAATTTTTAAGGATGTTAATACTTATATTAAAAATTGTGATCAATGTCAACGTATAAACAATATTTCTAAAAGAAATGAGATGCCCCTCAATTATATGTTGTAAGTTGAAATATTTGATGTTTGCATATTAGATTTCGTGAGACCATTTATACCATTTTTCATAAATTTATATATATTTTTAGCATTAGATTATGTATCTAAATAGATAAGAGTTGTTACTTTACCTCACTGTGATGCTTCAAGTGTTGCAAAGTTTTTAAGAAAGAAGATATTTATAGATTTGGAATGCTAAGAGTAATCATAACTGATAGGGGGAAGTCATTTTAGAAATGCAATTTTGGAGAAATCATTAAAGAAATATCACATCAACCATAAAATTGTTACTGCTTATCATCTTCAGACGAGTGATTTGATTAAATTATCTAATTGCAAAATTAAAAGAATTTTAGAAAAAATCTGTTAATCCAAACAAAAATTATTGGTCAATCAAACTGGATTTTGTTTTTTTAGGCTTGTAGGACTGCATATAAAACCTATATAGGAATGTTCCCATATAGGCTAATTTTTGGTAAAGCTTGTCATTTACATGTTGAACTTGAGCATAAAGCATATTGGGCTATTAAAGAGTTCAATTATAATTTGAAGATTGCTAGTGAGAAAAGATTATTACAATTAAATGAGCTTGAAGAGTTAAGTAATGAATCATATGAAAGTGCTAAGATATATAAAAAAAAGATGAAGATGTGGCATAATCATAGAATTTTGACTAAAATTATTGAGCGAGGATAACAAATTTTCCTATATAATTCCATATTAAGATTATTTGCTGGAAATATTAATCCTAGGTGGATGGGAGCATTTATTGTAATAAAAGTTTATTCTTATGATGCTGGGGATATTAAAGGTCCTAAAATTGAGAAAATATTTAATGTGAATGGTCATTGACTGAAACCTTATTTCTCAGTAGATTAACTTAAAATTAATGAGAATATGATGTTTGGTCACCCAAAATAAGCACTATGTATGTTGGGCCGACAACGTTAAACCTAGCGCTTTATGGGAGGCAACTCATAGTTATCGGTATGCTTTATTTTGAGTCTATTTTGTATTTTTGTTTTTTGGTTTGATGTAAGAATTATGTGGTAGTATTTATATTATACTATGTTCATGGAGATTAATTAGACCTTAATTGATAAATTGAATGAGTTAAAACAATTATTTGGATGTTTAGCAGACTTGTGCTAAAATGGGCACTGGCGGTTAAGCGCCAGCTGTTGGCGCTTAGGCGCCGGAGTTATGAAAAACGTGAAAAATGAGTTTCTAGAAGTCCTAATTGTGGGTAAGTTGTATGGAATGTGATTTAATGATTTTAGAACGTGGGAGGATGGTTCTAAAGCATCTAAAGTCTATAAATAGGAACCGGATGAAGAGATATTCACCTCCATTCCAAATTTTCATCCTAACAGCCTAAAAGAAGAGTTTAAGTCACAAAAATGTCTTATTGAGTGAGTGAGATTAAGAAGAAAGAGGATGCAAACAAGAAGAAATTCATTTATGAGAGTGCGCAAGAGTTATACAATGCATTTCTAGCTGTTAATAATCAAGGAAAAGTAGAGAAGATTGCAAATATCGAGGCTGATGTAGAATCATACAAAGCAAAGGTAAATAAAACTAGTGCACATTTAGAACATATTGCATGGAAATTAAAGATGCAGTTTAGTCATACTAGTCAAATTGAAGAGGCAGATAAAGCGATGTTTTTGAAGAACAAGTGGATAGAAGAAGATTTGGTAAGATTTTTCAACCAACACCCGTTTTATCAAATATATATACCAAATGATTCAGAAGGAACTAATGGAGATTCTGGATATGTTCCACATAATGGAGAATGGAATCATGTTCTTTTGTCATATTAAGTTGTGAGTTAGTCATGTATAATTGTTAGTGTTTAATGTGTTATGCATTGTTTGTGTTTTAAGTTTGTTATGTTTTAAATATGTTATTTGTATCTTGTTTAATGTGTTAAAGTGTAAGTAAAGATGAGATCTTGTCCAAGAATCTTGGATTAAAGATTTGATAGTTTGTATTTATTTGTTTGTTCTTTAGTAAAGACGTTTTATGTTTGTGTGAAACTTGTATTGAATCTATTTTAGTATAAATGCGTGTTCCTGGAGAGAAGAAGAATACAAGGAGAAGATATACTTATTAAGGACATTTAGGGTTGATCAAATGAGCTTAAAAGTGTATATAACAAAAAAAATGAAAATTAACAAATTCGTGGGTAAGCACCGAGACCCTGCGCTTACACGCCATAGCTTCACGGCTAAGAGCCAAACATTCGTGCATAGGCGCCGTTTCGAAAAAATTTGTTCATAGGTGTTAAAAACCTAAAAATCACATTTTTTCTTCTCCACGACATCTTCTTCATTCGGAGTTCGCGACTGAGAGAGAGCATCTCCAAATTTGTGATTTTTGAGTTGTTTCAAACCATATTTCCTAGATTTGATCTTCTTCTGGTAAGAACAGTACTCTTACCTAAATTTTTTTGATTTTCACCATGTATTTGAGGAACATTGTGGAGAAACCTAAAATCTACTATTCATGGCGAAAATTTGAGAAAAAGCTTTGGAATTACTTGGATTTAGTAGTTGAAGCCTTTAGAAGTTGTGTTTAGTGATTTTAACTTAATTTTAGAATTTATGGTAATTTTTATGCAATTTTTAGAAATGGCACAAAAAAGCAAGGGGAGAACCACTTTTGATTCAAATAAGTTTGTAACTTTGAAGCCTCAGGATCATTACGTGCAAGCTCTACAGTCACGTATTGATTCAGGAGCGAGGCTTTGACAAGATCAATGGAGTGATAGATGATGTGATCATTAGAAGACTTTGGAACAGATTTTGTTGTTTCTCGGTCATAGCCATAATTTCCATTGTGCGGGAGTTTTATGCAAATCTCCCTGAGTCAAAAGAAAATTTTGTGATGGTTCGAGGGCAGTTGGTTCATTTCATGCCCGAGGAAATTAACGAGTTTTACCTGTTTCTACTTACTACATTATGTTTTTATTATAATTATAATCCTATGGAGGAGGAATTGGATGAAATTATTTCAGCTTTGACTAATGGTAGAGGACTGTGGAAAATAGCAAATGAAAGAAGAGTTAACTTCCCTGCCTCAAAGCTGAATGCCACTTCTAAGGCATGGCATTACCTTATATCATCTAAACTGATTCCTACCAATTATCTGAGTGAAGTCATGAGAGAATGAGCTAGGTTAAATTATTTTATTCAATAGGGGAAGGCAATTGATTAAAAGATTATTTATGATTGTATTTGAAGTTCTGTCAGATCTAGTATTACTGCAGGTATGGGCTTTGCTTCCCTTATTCATTCATTATTTGAATGGGCTGCTGTAAGATTTGAAAAATTGGGAAGAGGTCCTTCAGCTTCTTAAGCCCATTACCAGTGTGAATGTGAGGACATATGCTGAGCATTCTATTTTTGGCTAGAGAGGAGGATTCTCTAGAGCTTCGGGTGCATCTATCTGCTGCTTCTACATCTCGTGCTTCAACTTCTCAAGCATCATCAGGTCCGTTTAATGATTTGGAAACAGAACTTTTAAATAAAATGAAAGATAATATTAATTATACTGCAGATCGAGTACCTGATATTGAAGGAAAGGTAGATCATATTGGGGAGTATCTGCAGAAATAAAATGAGTATGAGGAGAATTATCACATTTATATGGATAGACTGATTATAGGAGATTATAGTGTTGTGCTACCTCCACTTCCACACTATACCCCATATGAGCCTACACGTGCTTGGAATGTTGGAGATGATGAAGAAGAAGATGATGAGGATTAGGATTTATATTTTGTATGTGTTGTGAACTTTTATGTTATGTTGTATTTTTGCACATTTTATTCTGTATGAGTTGTTAACTTTTTATTTATGATTGTTATTTGGACTTTACTATTGTAATCGTGATTGATGTAGTAGATGGTGAACTACTTTAGTTTTTATGTTACTTGTGGATGTTGTTTGTTTGTGTTATTTGATGTGAATGTTTGGAATTTTTGTGGTAGTAAATGTGTTAACAAATTCGTATTGTATTTTGTTTTTTAGTGTAGAACTTATTCTAGAAACTATTAGGAAGGTTTAGAACACTATTAAAATCCATTATTTAATTTCATGCTCAATTTTTTAATTTACTACCATATATTTTCATTATGGATCTCTGTTTAAGTAGGTGTGAATTTTTTTTATTACCTCCACTACATTAGAAAGCTTTTGAATTTCTATTATATAAAATGTGAAATTAAAATTTGATATAGTTGTTTTTACTCTTGTTTTTAATTGATATACATGCATATTTAAGATATAAAAATTCCTACAAACATGATACTTATAGTTTTCAATTCCTATCCATGTATCTTTTTACTATGCTTAAATGTCATATCATAACAAAAACTTTAACGTATGCCGGGGGGGGTGGGGATAGATAAAAAATTTTCAAAAAATTAAGTTATATTTGTTCTCAAATGTGCTAAAAATAAATTTGATTTTTATTGAAAAATAATAATGTGTATGAATTTATAATAGGGAAGTAAATTTTTTAATGAAATAAGTAAGAGAATTTAGTTAAAATTTATAGTAATGATAAAAAATTTAAAGTTAATGATTTCTTAGTAAAGAAATGATAAATATGTTGTAACTATATTTAGTGAGAAAAGTTGTATTTTTGGAAAAATAGAAGGATTAGACTTTTATTATTAAAACTTAAATTTCTTTTATTAAAAATAATTTTCAAAACTTTTATTGTAATTCTATGTAAAAGATATATATCTACCTTATGCTTTAAGAAAGGAATAGTGCAATTCAAGATTATTAAAGGTCTATTCAGATATAGTAATCTTTGCCTAAAAAAAGAAGAAAAAATGAAGGAGAAGCTTGACGATTAAAGGACCTAACAAAAAATTGGTTCTACACCTGATCTTTCTAGAGTAAAAGATTTGAGAAAATCTTGAAGGTCATGAATATAATATAGTTAAAATGATTGGTTTTAGTAAAGATTTTTAAGTAAAGACATTAAAATGCCTAAATCCTAATATTTTTAAAAATTTTTAAGTATTTTTAAAAAAGATAGGAACTCATATTATTCATAAACCTTTACCTAAGAGATTTCTAAAATTTAAATTGGTCTCATTTACAAAAATTTTTTCTATATTGGACTAATACATTTCTAGAACAAAATGTTAGAAACTACTAAAGAAACGCATCCACATAATTTGCTTGTTTGATTTTATGTGATTATAGTGTTACTTGAGGAAAAGTAAAATTTTAAATTTGATGGATTTTGATACACCTAAAAAATATTGTATTTTTATACACTTTTTTATACATATTTTTTGATGATATTGCAATTTAATGGAAGGTTTTTTGTGTAATTTTCTTGAGGTATGATTAAATGGATAAATGTGATGAAATGAGTGAAAAAGGACCAAACTTGGAGCAAAATGAAGAAAGGTGCAAAAATTGATCTGTGGTGACTAAGTACCCAGATGGCACTTGCTCGCCACAGCCTCGCGGTTAAGTACCCAGACCCGGAGCTTACACACTAGAAGCCTCGCGGCAAAGAGCTGAGACCTCGCGCTTACGCGCGACAGTTACTTAAGAGGAGTTAATTAATTTTTGATGCCATTTTAAAGGGATGATTAAGGCATCTCTTGTTACAAACGTGGGAAACTTCCTATTGGAGCCAAAATTAATTTAAATTACTCTTGAATGGATGCATATTTTGGAGGATTCATTTAATCTAGACACAATTTTAAGAGACAAAAAGGTACCTATTAGAAAATTATAAAAAGAAGACTTGAAGATCAAAAAATGGTTGTTGTTTGAGGGTGTGTGGTTTATGTTTATTGTGTAGGAGAGTTTTTAAGTAATACACCACTCCACTCACTATTTCTACTTATTTTAATATAGTTTACATTAAGATTAAAAAAGAGAATTGGAGTCCTTAAAGTTGGGCACCACCCTCTAAGGAGTATTGTAAGAAAAAACAAAGTTTTCAATGGCACTTCAAGAGTTTGGTGGAGAGAATTTTCAGATAAGTCTTTATCTTTGTAACTACATTTGGTTTTTAATTAAGACTTCATGTATTTTCACTATGATTTCTAGTTTTAAACCAAGTTGTGATTGTATTTTCTTTATATTTTTCCTTAAAATGATGAAGTTATTAAGTTGTGGATGGATGTTGTGTGAAGTATAGGAAATCAATGTTGGAAGAAGTTGTGATGATTCAAAACCTTGCACTTCATTTACATCTTTATTGGGCTAATTAAGATGTTAATATATGTTGTGAGAACATGCAAAAATTGGTATGGTATTGTCTCCGTCAACAATTTGTAAGAATCACATCAGATTTTATGGGTCAGAATGTAGTCTGTATGGTTGAGTGCAAATAAATAGGAAGATATACATTGATGGGTGTAGAATTAGAGGACTTTAGAGAGAAAGTCTAAAGCCTTGAATTATATTTATTATTTTATGTCATGATATGTGATGTTGGCCCCCAGGTGGAGGCAGAAGAGGAAGCTAGAGTGAGAGCTGGTATCTTTCCTACCTAGCCCATCATCAAGACTACTAAAGCATTATATTAAACTATGTTCTTTATAGCATCTTTTGTAAGGGTAAAGAATATAATTGATCCTAATTAGCACAACACATTTTAGATACTTCCACAACAAAATTCCAGGTCTTGTTATTGATTCATAATAAGGAAAAATATATTTTATTTGTATTTGCTTTCATCTTACAAAAATTTAGTTAAAGTAGTTGTTTGCTTTCATTTCAAATTATAAAAATTACCAAAAAGAATCGAACTTTTTTTCCAAGAATATTATCTTTAGTTTGGGTAAGGCCTTTCTTAAAAAGTAAAAAGCTATTTTTTTGTTTTCTTTGTAAAGAATATTTAACATTTTTCTTTGTGGGTTCGATATCTCAGGGCTAAATCAGAAAGTTATATATTTCTTGATAACGATACGTATACTTGTGTAGAATCCCATTTTATAATTAAAAGGAAGTATAAAGTATAAACTCATAAAACGTAAGAATAAATATTAGGGATCACTGGCCACCCTCAATTTTGAGTTTTCCAATCATTGGGGTGGCCGACTAGGCCAGGGGAGGTGGCTTGTAAATCAAGGAGGTCAGGGAGGTTTAATGGTCATAAACTTCGGTCTTGGGAAGGCTGGTTGCATGGGTTAGATATTTAACCATTTTTAGGTAATCGATTCTCCGTTTTGAGGGACCCTTGGTAGATGGAACCAAGTAGGGCTGATTTGGTGATATGATTGGCTTTATTAGAGCTTAGACATGGCTGTGGGGAATTAAGCTTTGATCAATTCAATGAGCTTAGGTTAAATTATAAATATAGGCTTAAGGTTTAATTTGGGCTTCAAATTGAGTATTGCCTTAGTTTGGGTATGGTTCTAAACCAATTAAAAGTTCAGATTGATCTAAGAAAATGTCATGAAGAGTTTAGGAAGTGAATTTTGTGGAATTGGAATGATTACAAAGCTTAATTTGATGGAATTTGGAATTTGGGTCAACTTGGGGTATTTGACTTAGACGTGAAATTTGGGCTTTGAATTTGGTTCAATTGGTTATGCATTTGGATTCAATTGGGCTTGTACATGATGAAATTTGATGTGGGTTTTATATTGGTGGAATTTGAAGTGCATTTAGTAGAAATTATGAGTGATTTTGGGACTTTAGGCATTTGGGGGAAATTTTGGAATTTTGGCCAAATTTGGTGGATTTGGGTGCAATTGTGGTCATTGGGTGGTTTGGATTGCTCTTGGGGATGTTTGGAGTGAAATTGAAGATTTTGGGAATTTGGGACGCTAGAGGTATTTTGGTAATTTTGGAGAAATTGAGCGTGTTTTGGGAATTTTGAGGAAATTAAGGTATTTTGGGAAATTTGAATATTTTGGAAAATTTGAATATTTTGGAGTGTTTTGAAATGGGTTTTGGATAGAATTTGAGAATTTGGATAATTTTGGGACATTTAGGGTTTCAGGGGCACTTTGGTAATTTTAGAGAAGTTTAGGGGTATAAGGTCAAAATGGATATTTTGGTGAGAGGGAGGTTCATTGGACATGCTTATCATGAAATTACCCTTTTTGGTGTCATGAAAAAAAAGAGAGTGATTTTGGATTCTCCATGTATTTGCCCTAGCCATCCTAGCCAAAGGCTAGGGGCTTAGGGCCACCCACATAAGTTTCTAAAAATAGTGGGGAAAATGGGTTAAGAAAGACTGATTTTAGGGTCTTAGGATTGTGTGTGATAGGTTGAAATTTGTTTGTGTGTAAGCCTGACCAAGACCAAGCCACCCAGGGCTAACCCTAAGTCTTGCAAGTCTTTTGGGGACTCCTCTTGAGCTCCCTCATGCTGGTTTCAACCTACTAAGTGCTAGAGCTAAAAACCACCATGTGGAACTCCAAGAAGAGCAAAGAGGTGTTTAGAATTTTTAATGGGATAGGACTCCATCACTAGTACTCTATGATAGTCAAGGAGAAAGTCCTATGGTTAGAGAATAGGCTTCTACGGAAGAAAGACTATACCTCAACAAAAGTGAGGTCAACACATATTACCATGAAGGATAAATCCAGGATGTAATATATCTCTAAAAAATAAAGTGGATGCAATTGCTGGAATAGGCTCTCCACTCGATTCATAAAATATTCTCTTGTATACTCTTAATGGTTTGCCTTCACGTATCAAGATTTTAGAATGGTTATTCAGACAAATCCTTTACACATTATCTTAGAATAATTCTAATCACTCCTTTGGAATGAAGAAATTAACGTTGCTACAGAAGGCGCAAAAGAACTCACACTCAACAATCTAACAGGCAGTCGAATTGCTTCAACTACAATTAGAGGTCGCGACCGAACTTCCTCTCAAAATGTCAATTTTAGCAGATATTGTAATACTTTTTATAGGGGTAATAAAAAAAGCACCCAAAGTGGATCACATTCATCCATAGGTGGTCAAACTTCTATTTTTGCAATTACTTGTAAGATTTTTGAAAAAGTTTGATATTCAATTGCTCAATGCTCATTGTGTTAAAGGAATATTTTCTATTCCTAGCCATACGCTTCACATACATCCCTTGTTGTGTATTCTGAAATTCTCTAATAATTTAATTTCGGTTGATTAGCTTACCAGTGATAAGTCATGCTCCATAACATTTGTTAAATTTAGTTTTTGTCGTTAACGATCAGATGACCAATAAAGTTTTCCACAAACTTTGTCAACAAGGAATATATCTAGTTAAATTTACGGCTAATTCATCTACCAAATTGTTTTCTCTCCCAAACTCATCGTATGATCCTACTCTTTGATAAAGAAGGCTCGAACATCCATCTATCTCTACTCAAAAACAACTTCTTCGCTATCGTAGCTCTCATAAAATTAGTAACAACATCTTCTAAGGTTTTTCTTCTGTTGTTGCTAAAATTCATAGATTGCATTTTTTTTTCTTATTCTTCTCCGTCATTTTTTTTAATTACTTCATAGTGATGCACGGGGACCTTCCCCAATTTTATCCAATCAGTATTATAAATACTTGGTTTTACTAATTGATCGTTTCTCTTAGTATTGTTAGACGTTTCCTGTAAAAATAAAATATGAAGTCACAGTTAAACTTTAGCATTTCTAAGGTTTTGTTGAAACTCGAATTCATACCGAAAATAGACAATTCGCACTGATGGTGGCACTAAATTTTTTAGCAACACTTTACAATATTTTCTTGCATTCCATGGAATTCATCACAAGATCAGCTGTCCTTAAACACCTGTATAAAAATCGTATTGCTGAACACAAAAATTAACATTTGATTGATATAGTTTGTACACTCATGCTTCATGCTCATTTCCCCTCTAATCTTTGGGTGGATACTCTCCTTACTGTTACATATCTCATTAACTGCCTCCCCCAACTACAAATAATTTGTCTCCATTTCAACTCCTTTAATAAGCCTCCGTCTTAAAAACAACTTAAGATCTCTGGGTGTTTATGATATCCCTAGTGATCCCCTTATTCTTCTCATAAACTTGCTATCAAATCCTTTATATTTCTTTCTTGGCTATGACAAAGGCTATAAATGCCTTGATCATATCTCTGGCCAAATCTATATCTATAGACATATTATTTTTCTTGAGGACCAATTTTCTTTTCACACTCCTCTACCTTCTCCAATAAGCTCCGCTAAACCTTCCTACATCCCACAACTCCAGCTTGTTCCTACTGCTCGACAAAAATGTTTTTCAACCCTGTAAACATTCTCTCCCATCTTCTGCAACTGATTTCGTACCAACTAGTCCACCTATTTCACATTTTCAATTACTTGAACTTCTTCGTTACATTAAGGGAACACTAAACTGGCTTACACATTTACAGAGCTTCCTTTAAGCTTCAATCTTTCTCAAACTCTAATTGGGCTAGTGATCTCTTAAATCGGAAATCTACTACTGAAGCAATGCATCAGGAATTGGTTAAAAGTTCTCATTTCACACTTTTGTATTGCTCTACCTTAACCTACTAATTTGTTGTGGAAATATTTCAGATTTAGCTTTAGCAAACAATCTTTTTTTCTTACTCCCAAACTAAACATATTGCAATTAATTTCCACTTTATTCCACATTGTATTAAGTCCAATGATACTATTGTTCATCACATCAACTCATAAGATTATGAAGCTAAAATTTTTACCGAGGCCCTTTCTACTACTCGGTTTTAATATCTTCGGGACATGCTTATGGTCCAAGCAAGCCGTATCGGCTTGAGGTGCGGCAACAAGTATACTGACAATGATATGGTTAAATAATTTTGCTTGTAATAGATGTGGTCTCATTCCTCTGTATACAATCTCAGCTTACACCCTCAAGGGGGAAATAAAATACACCCTTCACGGATGAATTCTCAGCTGTTCGATTATAACTACCTGATTTAGTCTTACCTCTCTCCATAAGTACCTTGGCAATTGTACAAGTTGTGTCCCCTTCTACACTCTTATCTTGGTACTAAATATTGGGTGATAATATATGAAACAAGTGAGGTTGCTCTGTTCTTTCCTCGGTTGTTATTTTTGCTTGGTTTTTCCAATTACCTGTACTGAAATTCAACACTTACGCATGTAAAATCCCCAGTATTTTTATGATTCCTGATATCTTGATTGCATCTTATTATGACGAAAATCAATATCAACGATAAAAATTACTGAGCATCTAATTAAAAGATTACCTTATAACGTGACAAAAGGATGTAACCGATCACACTCAGAAGTACACTTAGAAATTTACTCAACATCATGAGGTCCTGTTTTTTTTTTTTTTCTCATAATGCGTTTTTTTGGTTTGAGATACATGGTCAGCTACGAGATCCATAGACCCAAAAAAAACGCATTATGAAAAAGGCTGCCATAAATTGATTAAGGCTACGTTTCTTAAAGATTAAAGTTTAGATAAAGCCAAGATTGTGAAGCTTCGCTGTCAATTCAACTCAGCTTCTTGCAAACGTAATCCAAAAGACCAAAACAGAACATTTTTAATGCAATTTTGACATACGTAAACAATTCAAAGAACAGGTCAATTTGAGAAAACTGGATTCTGCGCAACCACAGTAATTTCGTCAAGCGCGTAAAAGTTGCTTTACATACATGTTGGCTGTGACAGATAATACCAATATATTCTCTCTTTCTTCTGTTACCTGATGTGGGAAATTTGAAGAATTGTTACATGACAGTCTACTCAACGAATTATTTCTTACGCTCATATACCAAGCAGTCTCTCCACGGTTTGCGTCAACAGGAAGCTAGCACCCAAAGCTTTGCCCCATAAGCACACCGAAAGCAATGGGGTAGTGAATTGGGCACTTCAAAGCAATTAAATAATAGAAAATTAAAATTTCAACAAATAATTTGGAGCTGAAGTTATAGCACATTGGCACACTCATACTAAAGAAGAGCAGAAACAATTTTCAAGGATGAGATAATCAGCATGAAGCTTTGAGATAAAAATCCTAGTTCATGCGGAGTGCAGAGAAGATAGATGTGGTACAGAGACCAGCACATTTGTGCTTATCTTTAGAATCATTTCTTATTCACCTTGGACTGAGTGTCAATTTTTGGAGATATGGCACTTATTGAAGCATCTACGGTGATGCACGCCATGGAATGATATTATTTCTGTGCGCTGGTTTTTGTCTTGTTCAAATATTGCTAAAATAATTTGATCCCCAGAGCTTGATTGATAAAAAATATATATATGTGTTAGTCCACGTCGCAGAAATAACCTGGTCAATTATGTTGTTCACTGTTTTTGTCAATTTTCCTCATATAATTACCATGCAGAGACCTCCATCTTTCGAGTATCACTTTTATTTACAGATCTTCGTCATGATATTGAACAGAGCTGATTTTGTTATTTTTTTCATTGAACCATCCTGTGATTAAGATGAAAGTGAAGCCTTGAAGGTTCAAATCATCCTTGGCCAAGTGTTTCCTCATTACATGTTAACAAATCATTGCGAAGGGTAACAAATCAAATAAAATTATCAGATTTTTCTGATTTTATTTGCTCTAGCATTTTAAGAACCTCGAACATGGTTGGCCTCTTTGAGGGATCTGGATTTAGACATTTGTCTGTAATCGAGAATACTTCCTTTACTTCTTCAGCTGAAAAACTTACTAATCCACTATCTATGACATGCTCCTCTCTCTGATCTTCCATTACTCCCTTAACCTGTTATAAAATTAGGGCAGTAAGAGACAATGAAATGCACTCCTTCAACGAGTAGAATTATAATACATCAAAAGTGCACTAGAAAATGTCAACAAATATCGTTATAATTAGTCCCGAGGATTCTATGAAGAAACATTTTGTGGGATTGAAGAATGACATAGGTAACATTAGACGACGTGAAGCCTTAGTTAAATTATATGGTAGTCTTACAATTATTGTCGGAGCTGCTTTAGGTATGAAAGCCACACTTCCCTTCCGTAGTTTGTTATCGCGATCCAACTATATGCTAGATTATCTAAAATTTTGGAGTTATTTTTGAAAAATTAGAATGTAATATCTGGGATGTATTCGAATAGCATATATTAGGGTAACATATTGCTTCATAGAAACAGTGCTACAATTTTATTATAAATTTATCAAAAATCAGCATAAAAGAAACTACTTGGTTGGGCAATTGAAAATTCCTATGAAACTGAACAGCACAAAGAAAGTATGCTTCATGAATTATTAGTTATTTTTCTATTTTGTATATTCTTGTTTTGTAGAGTGAAATTAAATTTCTGATATTTGATATGGAATTATCATTGCAGGGCAAAGGGTTTGGGTTGTGAAAATTTTGATTATTAATTGAAAGAAGTTTTCTTCAGCTAATTATGAGCAATGTAAAGATGGGAGAATCAAATCAAGATTGAGGTGCAAATGAGGAGGTTTGTTTGATTCTCGAGACAATCTAAGGAGCTCCTGGAAATGATTGAGCTAGTTGATGTTCTATGATTGACTTCAAATGAAGGAGCAACCAATGGGCTCATCATTTTGGGAAGAAAGAGAATATAGAGATAAGAGCTTTAAGAGTTGATGAACTAAGATTGACTGCAATTTTATTATTTTTTTTCTAACTCCATCAGACATAGCCTATGTAAAGTCTTTAGGATTGATATCTTACAGAAAATGATGTTCAACAGATTGGAAATGACCATGCCTCATGGATAGGTTTATCGGTTGTTGGTTTCACGAAAAATATTTTTGTTCTAATAATTTCTGAATTTCTCACAAATTATTTCCCTTATGTTTTATTTTTCTCTTCCTCCAATCATATCTTGAGTGTTCATCCATTCATATCTTGTAATCTAGTTCTGCAATAGAATGACCTTTGAAAATTATCATATAAATATATCTTGAAGCTCATATTGGAAATAACTTTATCTTAAAGAGTTGTGATTTATAAGCCACTGATTATTCAATAATTGAGCCTCTAGAATTTATTAAAATTTTATAGGATAATTATATGTATCTCTCTACAACAATTTGGTTGTCTCAAGAATTTAAGAATCACACATAGTAATGTGAGAATAAATTTCAAAGAACTACTTGACCAAGATGATCTCGCTCAGCCTAGTAGCTATTTTGGAATCTTATACCACAAAGATCTTCTTTATCGATGAATGTCTAAATTTGAGATAATATCCTCAAGTCTTCTTGACTCTTCAATGAGTTGAGAATGAATTTTTGTATGGTTAGCGTTGACCTTTTACTACAAGTGCTTTGATTTAGGTTGATTGTGTGTTACTAAACTTGTGACATGTTGTTTATCTTTTTCCCACTGCATAGCTAAAGTTCCTAATAAGTTTATTGAACATGCTTGAAACTTGTAAATTCTATCATTTGGGGAGAATTTGGAGAGCTACATTATTATTGCTACTAGCCATAACATTATTGTTAAGCCCTTTCCCTTCAACGATGTAAATAAAATCACCAAAATTTATTAATGATGAGAATTTTCTTAATCATGACAGTTTTAATTGAGACGCATTTAGTTAAAGTATGACCCAATTTGGTTTGCACGCGTATAATGAATTAATTGGTCGAATTGCAAAGAATAAGGTTTATTGACCTTAAAAAGAAAACCCATAGACTACCAAGAGAATAGAAATCAATCTGATCACTTTATTTTTATTTAAAAAGATTGAAAGTCAGACAGATAACAATCTCTTTTTGTCTATCAAAATTATAAAATCCTCCAATTATGAATTATAAAAGGGTTGCTCAAATATGGGATCTCAATAGTTATAACGGAAGAAACCTAAGCTCACCCTTCACATTGATGAAAATGTGAATAGCTAAAGGTAATAACAAACTATTTATAATTTTTATATTCAACTAGAATACCACGCTGAGTATTGCTTGAAGGTTAACCTAAGTGATTTTTATGGTGTTGCATTTGCACTAAAATGGGAGAAAAAGAACCACAGTTGCTGTAGAGTATTTTAATAGTAAAATATTACATGAATGATACTCCTATCATGTTATAAAATCGATATGTTGAACAGTCAAAAAAATAAGTAAATAAAAAATGCTCAAATTTTGCATGAACCACCAAAGATAAGAAAAATTAAGGGTAGAGTAGGAGAATATACTTTATCAAAAGAAAAATGTTACAAGTGGAAAAAAACCGATAAAGGAAATTGAGTTATTCCATGATAAAATTGGTGGCTATAAACTTTTTGTTTCTAAAAGATCCTTCATAAGAAAATACATAAGAGGCTAATAATACAAAAACACATAAATTAAAATCTAAAAGTTATTATAAAATTAATTGAATGGCAGAGGCCTTCAATCTATGTGCCCATAATTTCCATGAAGGCCAATAAAACAAAAGAAGATTTCAAGTAAGATAGTTACTAATAGATTTTTTTTTATTTAAATATAAGAATTATTATAAGAGTAAATTTTGAATAAATCATGTATATTACTATTGGCTTTCTCAAGGATTCAAGTTCTCACTACATTGTCGTAGTGCCTTAATGTGAGACTACTGAGTTGTGTTAGCTTGGAGAGCAATGATGTTGATTGGAACAAGAAGAGGCATATAAGTCACGATCAATGAACAATGACTTGGATGTAGAGTAATCACATAATAGTGAAACCGAATAAATCAAATGCAGAAGACTATTTTGTATCATGTACCGTGGTACTTTGTAAATGTTTCAATTAGAATATGAGATATTCAAGGGGTCTTTGCTTTGATGCTAAGTTCAAAAATTAGAGAGACAATTTAATCTCTATTTCTTGTATATGTACATCAGCATATTGAATATAAAACGCAAACAACAAAGTAATATAGAAGAAAAAGAATTTTTTTCTTTTGAAATCTCTCAAAATTTAATGCAAATTTTTTATAAAATTTTATAATATATATTAATAAGGATAATAACGATGATGAAAATAATAATAATAAGTACTTGTCATCACTTATTTGATGGGTATATACAATAATTTTCATTACTAATAGTTGCATTATCTGCTTATTAAAATTAGAGATGTAAAAATTTGATTTGACAAGTTTATTTGAACTAGACAATAAATAATCAAGTTTGAGAGTACTTGGGCTTTTTGGGTTGTGTTGGGCTAAAAAATTGACCGGACTAATACATGATTTGGGTTTGAGTTGATTTATAGAATCCAAAATCAACTCACAATTGACCTAATTATTAGTCAAACTGACTTGAAGAACCCAAAATCCACTCACAATTGACATATTATCATTCAAATTAAAATTAGATGATTGGGGATGAGTTAATTAGGCTAAACATGTCATATATAGGTTAATTGAGTTGCATAGATTTAGAAAGTTATGTTTAAGTCAAGAAGTAAATTATGGTTAAGTTTGAGTAATTTGTGTTTGAGTTGAGTCTTTGAGTCATATATTTTGATCCATATAATAAATGTTTTAGGTTGAAGTAAATTTGGGTTAGGATAATTTTAGATTAAAGAAATATGCTCCCTATCAACTAAAATTGACACTAATTAAATGGGTGTGCAATGATTTGAAAACTATAAAAACCTTTATTTCAAAATAAAAAAAAATAATATAAATGTATGAATGTAAATGTAGTGTGAGACTATGATAGTAGTTTATCGTATTTCAATCTATATAGTGTGAAAAGTACTCGCATTATGTTTACAGAAGAGTTACCCAAGAAACAAGCTTTGAGCCTTCCTCGAGAAATGATTCATCTGTTGGTCTTTTCCCAGTAAGAAGTTCAAGCAAGACAACACCGAAGCTATAAACATCTCCTTTTGTTGTTGCTCTACCGGTGTCGAAATATTCTGCGAACAAAAAACAAATAATTACATCTTATCCAGCAAAAAATTAAAATTAAAATAATATATATATATAATAACATATTTATAACCTGGAGGTAAATAACCAAAAGTTCCAGCAACCATGGTTGAAACGTGAGTCTGATCTGGTTCCATCATCGTTGCCAATCCAAAATCAGACACCCTCGCATCCATGTTCTGATCCAGCAGTATATTGCTTGATTTTATATCCCGGTGGATTATGTGAGGAATACAATCATGATGAAGGTATGATAAACCCCGAGCAGCTCCCAGTGCAATTCTGTACCTCGAAGGCCAATCTAGAGGACCTTTTTCGGCTGATTTCCCTGAATATGCAATTCATGAGATAATCAAAATAGTAGGAAATAAAACTCCGATTTTCAGCGGTAAGATGAACTTTAGTACCATGAAGAAATGCATCTAAACCTCCATTCGGCATCAGCTCGTATATAAGAAGATTGAATTGCGGTGCAATATAGTATCCATGAAGAGTAACTATGTTCCGGTGTTTTATGTCTCCCATGGCATTGAGCTCTCTCTCAAACCCAAGGTCCTTATTGTCATTCCCCTTGTTTAACCTTTTCACAGCGAAGGCAGTGGTTTCATCTACAACTAATTTATAGACTGTGCCGTAACCTCCAGAGCCAATGATGTCTTTGTTAGTTAGCTTCATCGTCTTTTTCATAAAAGCTTTGCTGCTGAGAGCTTGAGTTGTTGGTGATCGAAACATTACCATCTTTCCACCTGTCTTCAACAATCTTAGTGCTGCGATCTATTAAAAGCTTACTGAGAAGGTGAACAATTTCCTTTAAGCTAGTTGTAAACTAACCTGTCAAGCTATCTTCAATGATCCTCCGCTTTCGTACCCACCTTTTGTAGCAGAGCAGGGAGATGAGTATCTTCGATAAGATGAAAGCAATACAGCAGATTGTAATGTAAAACACCGTCGGAGGTGACTTGCCCATATTCTCCAAAAGAAACTAATTAAAAACTTTGCTGGATTCCTCTAAAAAAACCCATCAATTGATGATTTAGTTATTGATATCACAAATTACAAAATTGGCATGAAAATGCTGTTAATGTACAAATGATATAATTACTACAAATGCTTTTACACCTCATGCAAGTACAGTGATGCATACAGCGCGAATCCTTTTGATGGAGAAAGGCCAATGAACCCATTTGAGGATAGTGTT
Organism: Papilionanthe hookeriana x Papilionanthe teres; assembly: GCA_022702705.1. Lineage (NCBI taxonomy): Eukaryota > Viridiplantae > Streptophyta > Magnoliopsida > Asparagales > Orchidaceae > Papilionanthe > Papilionanthe hookeriana x Papilionanthe teres. The sequence continues at coordinate 6,636,823 of CM040422.1, forward strand.
TCAGTACATTATATTTTGAAAGTTGTAGAAGACAGCTCTGGCAACTAATAGAGAATAGGCGTCAACTACAACTCTCTCTCTCTCGCGTAAATGCTCTGCTGCGAAGTAAAAGTCAGACTCATCAGCTACAACCGTTTCTCATAAGCGAGAAAGTTGCGAAGCAAAGTCAAACTCATCTCCTCCAAAGTTTTCTGACGGGAATCTTGAGGGCTGTATGTGTCGATTGCTGAGCTGTGGTAGGTGTAAAAGGCAGCAGAGTCATGTGAATGCTCTGAACAATTATTGCGTTTAGATTTTCCTTTTTCTTTTTTCCGGAAAAATAATGGCCTAAATTCAATAATACGTTCAGAGAATTCACATGACACGCTGCTTTTTACATTGTTAATGAGCTGGCTTCCTTTCCATTAGTCTAATATTCTTGGCTGGTATTTGATTCTTTGCTTTAAATTCCCAGACGTAAAATGCGAAAGTGGTAAGGGCGATAAAAAGTTCTAGAATAAACTTATTTTTTAAAATTATGTATATTATGTGATGTGCTATGAATTCCAAATGATAAATTTTATTTTATAATTTTTCCAAGCAAGTATTTCACGCCCTACTTATTGGTATTGCGGCCCTGAAAAACTAAAGTTTCCTGAACCAAGCACCCACTAATTAGAATTCACATGTCCATAGTAATAAACTAAAGTTTCCTGAGCCAAGCACCCACCAATTAGAATTCACATGTTTATAGTAATAAACGTTGTGACATGCTAGAAAAAAATATTACATCTAGGGTCTGGATGCAGAGCTACGTCCAAAAAAAAATATTACATCAAGAGTCATAATGCAGAGCTGCGTCCAGACTCAAATTAAAGGTTTGTTTATGGCAGCTGCAGCTTAATAATAAGCCGCTGCTCAACTGATGCTACATAAAACTGCTGCGCAGAAGCTGTTAAGGATAAGTCTGTTGTTTGAAAACAATTGTGTTGCAGCTATTAATAGACAAATGAACATTTTGCCTATTTATTGTAATATTGTTTGCAACAGAACTGTCATATTAATATATTTTATACTTTAGAAGTAAATATCACTGCTTAAAAGAACAAAAAAATGTTGTACTGAACAGTAAATATCCTGATTAAAAGAATTAATAAAAAGACTATTAAAATAAAATTTAAAAATATTTTTGAGTCTTTCTATGGTGTAGTTGTCATATTTTCTTTTTGTGCTTTAGATTTTTCTAATAATAGATTATATTTTAATTTATATTCTGATTATTTTATTTCTCTAATTTCATTTCCTACTTTTTTCTTCAACTTTTTTATTCCTATTTGTAATTTATTTATTTCGTCTTCCATGATTAATAATTTTTAGTTTGTTCTAAAATATTACGATTCATTATGCTTCCGTCTAAGAGTTTAAAGTAATATCATCTTACTTTGGTTATACATATTCTAGGATTTGATCTTAAAATCACCAGTTCATATTACACATTTCTCTGTGAATTTATGAACAAAGTTAAGACTCAACATGATAATTCAGATCTTCAACTGACCACAACTTTTCGTAATTACTTCAAAGATTCAAAGCACATCAATTGTTCGTTCCCTACAGTAAGCGTAACTAGAAGAGGTAGAACCAAAATAACATAGTATTATTTAAGCAAACCGAAATGAATAAAACATATCAACCATTAATATCTTAAAAATCATAATTACAAACATGGTGCAAGAAGGCTTTTATTTAGCCTCAGTGGCAGTCCATGATGCAAAATTTTTGTATGTGTTATAAATGTCTTTCAACACTACAACACACATGGCAGCTACATTAGAAAATATGCAGAACAATCATAAAAGTGTTTATTTCAGAATAAAAAGTTTTATCTTTTAATATCTTATATCTGCCACTCCTAGTGATTTAATGTATACTTATGATTTTAAATTGTCACTAAAATACAAACACAAGTATACGTATCACTCAAGTAATAAAGGTGTATAATAGAGTCCTAGGTATTGATTCCACAGGGAGGTGGTAATTCTTGTGAAAATAACGCAAATAAAAAATATTCAAACTATTTAAAACTCAAGTAAGAAATACAAGTCAAAATTGGTTTAATGTAGCTAACAGAACTATGTTTACTAAACTAATCTCTAAACTTCAAAGTTAAATTTACTAAGACAAAACTAATTTTTTGTGATGAAAAGTTCAAGTTTAAGAAAGTATCATTCCCCTTTACAATGAGTTTATGGTCAGTGAATGAATCCAATTGTTATAAATTGTATTGTGTCAAATAGGAGCAAACCATTCTTTCTCCTCTTTACGAGCAAAAAAAAATATTGGTTAATCAAGTGTTTGGTCCTTAAATCAGTGGTCAGACTAGAAAATACTGGCTCTCACTCTAGAGTTTCGATGTCCCCTCGCTTGAGGGCTAACATCTAGCTTTAGTTTGCAAACGGATGGACCAAATTGGGGATTTTAGTCTGTCGACCTAAAACACTAATTCTAGGACCATCAAAGTATATTTCCCTATTTATTTGCACTTAACCCCATGGACTTAATTCTCATCCATGACGAAAAATGTGATTCTTACCCTATTGTAGAAAGCATAGTCATTTTAGATTGTACGTTTCACAACCAATTTTAACAATTCAATTGGCCGATTTGAAAAGTAAATGAAGTACGAAGTCTGAATCATCATAATTAGAACAATTTAATTATGGTGCAACAACCTTAATTTTTCATATAACAATTTCCCATTATAAGGAGAAGGACAAAGAAGACAACTCAAAATTCATGAGGAAGATACAACAAAACATGGATTTTATATATTAAAACAAGTTTACAAAACAAACAAAGTAAAGAACACAACTTATCCCATTCTCCTCCCCAAGCAAATCCCTTGAAGTTTCTTTGAATCTTCCTTTCTCTTTACAATACCACCCAATTCTATCTTAGAAGTGTAATGAAAAAGAAATCTGACTTTTTCTCTCCTCTTACAACTCTTAGAAAAAATCATCTCTAAACTCTCTCACAAACAACATTGGACTCACACAACAAAGATAAAAAGACAAGATAATGACAAAAGACTGACTACAGACACTTTTTCTATCATAAAAAGCACTCTTTTATGTATGGACATGTTTCACAAGAGTTACCTCAAGCAACCCTTCAAAATCCATCCAAATTCAATGAATTTAGGAGAATAACCATCTTTGGCGCCGTTGAGGACGAGATTTGGCGCAATTGGTGTCGAAATCTAGATCCTAGAGTTGCTCTCTGGATTCTGGAGCAGTTGGCGCCATTTTTGGTGCCATTAGCGCCAGCAAAATTTCTGCTTTCTGTAAAATGATGTTGTTGGCGCCAATTCTGGCGCCAGTGCAACTGCGAAAATTGCATCATTGACTCCAAATTTCCTTCTTATTTCTAATTTTCGCTCCAAGTGCCTATAACTAAAATACCTACAACAAAACATGAAATTACCTTTCTTTAAAGATTAATAACTCCAAATTTAAGGATAAAATATATATGTAAAATTAAACATTATTTTGGCGTATCAAAATCCCCCAAACATAAACGTTACTTGTCCTCAGGTAACTCTTTTAATATATAAAATGTATGACTTAAGGTAGAGAGCTTTACCTACAGTTTTCTATAATCTTTGTTTAATTAATATAATAGTTTGATCTAAGAAAAGTTTTCATTAACTTAAGTTAAAAATAAAAGTATAAGAATATCTAGTAGTCAAGTTTAAGGTTTTTGATTTTCCCCTCATTTCAAAAAGAATTATAATTTGGCATATTAAAAATGCTTATTTTATGAAAAATAATTTCATGAAAACTTTATTAGTATTTATTCTAATATTAAATGCAAGTTTAGAAATTTATTAAAGCTTTTTTCTTTAAGATGATTCAAGTGAAGCCAATTTTTGGTAAGGCATCTCCTCAAGCTTTTCTTCACATATTTTTCTTTTCTTTTGGCGTTAATTTTTCTTTTGCTTTCTTTTCTTTTCTTTTAGGATCATTTTTAATAATTTTTTTTTCTTTTCTTATTCATGTGAGGATTATTATATGTGGAGAGCCCTTTAATACTAATTTTGAACTTCACAAACCTCTTCTTAAAGTTAAAATCTTCTCACATTCCTTCACTTTATAAATTCATATAAGCTTTGAAGATTTTTCATAGAGTCCCACTCTTTTCTTCTTTTATGTATCCCTATGATTTTTAATATTTCAAAAGTACAATTTCCTTTAGTTCAAATAGAAAAAAACATAGTCTTATTCTTTCATACTAAATATCTTTACCCTAGAGTTAACCTTTATTATTTAAGACATTTACTTAAACCTATTATGAAATTTAAAAACTAAAATATATTTATCTAAAGTTAACCTCTAACACCAAAAGTCATGTTGAATTATTTCTTTTAGAAATATAGCTAATCGAGGATAAATAAAGTTTAGTCTTAAGAAAATTTTTATTCCACCCCAAACTTAAATTTTTAATAGGTAAATATATAATTCAGAAATGTAGTTGGAAAGAGAACATTAAATGCATAAAATAATACTAACCTTTTGTCTGGGTTTTTGACTTCTTGCAGGTACAATTAAAGAAGGAGTATAGAAACAGGTTAGGTTTCATAAAACATGATATATCACAAAGATTTTTTTAAATGAGAGTTTTAAACATAAACAACAAATTTAAGAGAAACATATAACAACAAACAATCTAAACTTTCAAATGATAGGTTCCATGACACATCTCGCATTAGATAAAAAAAAATACTACCTAACAAAAACATAAAAACATACAAACAACAAATTAATGAAAAAAAAATATACTAACCATCACCCTGTTAAAGCATCCTCATCTGCTTCATCGTTTTCCTGTTCTTCTTCTTCCTCTTGTTCTTCTTCTTTCTCATCAAAATTATCATACACATAAGGCATAAAGCTAGGGCAAGTAAGGAATTTCACAATATGATTATCCCTCATATATTTTGTCATAGCCTCATGGTAAACAATAACAACTCTTCTCTAAAGGTACTAATCATGATGAATATTTCTAGATTCCAAACTACTTATTCAATTTTGCATCGTCACCATACCTTCTTGTTGAATCATTAACTGATCCATCACATCCCGAAGAGAAGATGTATCAGAGGTGGAAGGTCCAGAAGTAGATGTAAAAGATATATGGCTACTTCCACCTTGATCTCTCTATCCAACATGTGATTCATACTTATGAACAATGGGCTTCCTGATAGTTTTTAAAGGCTGTAATAATTCTTCATGTCTATCAAAATCTATTCCTAATTGTTCACAAAAAGAGGAAATCAGGGTAGCATAACCTAAACCTTTTGTAGTCCCAACCCTAGAAATACTGATGGCATTCTGATGTATGATAGAACCAATATATATACTCTTTATTTATTAATGTAAAACTTTAGTATGGCTCACTCTTTAGTCACTTCACTAAGGTGATTTGATGGAAGCAGATATGCAGAAATAAAGTAATGCTAAGCTTTGGACTATGCATTTAATATATAAGTACAAAATTTTACCTTATGATTATTCTTTAATTTACAAGCTCCTCTTCCATTAGTCAGAAGTACAATTACTTTGTTGAGAGATGAATTAGAAGCTACAAATGCTGAATACTCACAATGAAATTGTTTCCTTAACTAGTTCAATGCGTTGATTCTTTCTCGAGTGAAGAGAACATTCTTCCCAAGCACAAATACATGCTTGTCTGAAGTCCCGCAGAGGTTGGCATAAAACTCAAGTACAATGGAAATAATGGCTAAAGCTGTGTGATCTACCTAAAAAATACTCATTTTTATGTCTTATTTATGATTCAATTCTTAAGGATATTATGCTTTAATGAAAGGTATTTTCATGTTTTTGGATGTAGATAATTAAAAAGGAGTCCAAGAAAGAAAAAAAAAGGAAAAGGAGTAAAAAGGAGCAAAAATGGAGCTTATGGAGCAAAATATTGGAATTATTGGCCTGGCGCCTGTCGGCATATTTTTAGGTTTGAGTGTGTTGTATTTTAAAAAAAGGGTCGCCTACAGAAGTTGTCGGCGAATCTTAAATTTAATTAAAATATATATATAATTTAGAAAGTAGTATTTGATTTTGAAAATAATTTTAAATTTTAAAATTTTAAGATATGAAATCAAACCGATCTCACATCCCAAATAGTTTATATAAATGAGCACCGCATCACAAACCGTGTATCTATCCCGAAGAATAGACACACTACTTGATTATGGGGCTCGATTAAATAAACTAGAAGATTTGTGACATCCGTTTGGTCTGCAAACCAATTTTATAAGCCGACAAGTTCCCCGCTTAATATAAATGATTTAAGCGGTGGTTTATATTACCAGGTTCTTAAAGTTCCCTATAAGCGCAAGCCCCTATAGTTAATTACATCTTAAATGACGGGAATCATTTAAGAAAACTCTCGATAATGATCAGTGGTTTTGCCCTCAAGAATTTCAAAGTTTAAGGTTTTCAAAGGATTGAATTTTGGAAATTTCAATAGGGATCAGCTCAAATTTGGAACAAGTTTATTTTAATAGTCCAAAGGAAGAGAAGTAGGAGAAGCTGAGGATCCAAGAAGAATCTTGGCGACTTCCCAAACTATCCTATTGTTTGGTTTGAATTTGAGAATATCATTTAATGTTGTAATCCTGCCAATTTTAATTAATTAGGACTTATATTAGTATGAGATGATCATACAAATAGCCTCGAAACCTCGGAATCCTAAGACCGGTTAGGGCTTAATTTGCATAACATGATTATAAAATGCCTAACGAAGAGTTGAGGATTTATGTTGCACTAAGTAAACTACCTCGAAATCCTATGGCTTTGTTGTTTTAATTCTAAGAATGGTTTAGCTGGTGTAGATCCGAGTTTTGCTGATGACGATGGTCGTGCTGCCCACCATGCTCCGAGTTCCTTGTTGTTGTAGAGGTTTAGTTTTAGAAGTCATAAATCAAGAGATGAGAGAAGTGTTTTGGTTTAGAGAAAATCTTAAAATCCAAGTGTTTTTTTTAAAATTTTAATTAAAATAAATCTTAAAGTTATTTAAACGGAATCGATTATGATCACACGGTTCCGTCATCCTGGCACCGTTATTTTCATCGAATTCACTTAGTCCAGATGAATTTGCTAAACTCAACTGAATGAGTTCCACACTTTCATTTCGACCGTGGGAAATCCCGTTAGCAACACGTGGGTTACATCATCCGAGGTATTCCCGATCATTCAATGAGAAGTTTTAATTTAGTTATGATTGTAGTTTTGTTATTCTGTTTGTGATTAAAATTTGAGTTGTTTTATATTTTGGAATGTTGTGGCGGTGAATTTTATCTTGCAATGACTTTTAATTTAGTTTTGGTTTCAGTTCAGGGACTATCCTAAAGGTTTTGGTTTTCATGCTACAGTCTTGTTTATCATGCAAGAAAAAGTAAAGTACAATGCATGTAGGTAAATTGCAATAAAGTAAATTGCAATTAAATAAAAGCGTACCTGGAGGGTCTTCCCGTCATCCCAAGCTGCACTTAAAACACATGTTAATGCATTTAAATATTTTGCAAGAAATACTTAGGTAAAGCTAAGGGAAAGGGTCTTGGTTGTCTACCAAATTCCTAATCCTATAACTAGTCATTTCCTATGATGTCTAGGTTCTTGGTTTGGTTTAAGGATGATTTTCTTCATCAAAGAACAATTAAATTCAGTTGTTCTTCTAAAACATTCCATCGTATTGAGGAAGTGTTTAGGATGAGTCCTAAACATCTTTTCAATACTTCTGGGATTATTTTAAGTCCAAGTGAATTTAATTGCACATATGAATTAATCATCCAGGAGTTTAGTTAGACTTTGTCTCTTGCTCAGTGAACTTAGGTACTTTATAACCTGATGAATGAAGTGACATCTCACTTAATACTCTATTTAAGAGTTATAATAATTAAAGCCTTTAAGGGCAAGTTGGTTTATTGAGAATATTAATTTTTTCAATTTAAAGTTTGAATTAATGATTTAAAGTGTTTTAGTTTAATTATGAGGTTTTAATTGATAATCTTAAGTTTGGAATAATGTTCAAATTATTTTAGATTTTATTCTTAATGATTTCATTTAGGTTTGTTGCTAAATGATTTTAATTCAATTTGATTTTAATTTAATTTAATTTTATTTTATTTTATTTAATTTTAATTTAATTTTAAATTTAATTTAATTTTAATTTAATTTAATTCAATTTAATTTTAATTTAATTTAGTTTAATTTTTAATTTAATTTAATTTTAATATAATTTAATTTTAATTTAATTGGATTTAATTTAATTTAAATTTTGATTTTTATTTTAATTTTAATTGTTAGTTTTAGCTTAACTTTAATTTTAATTTGATTTTAATTTAATTTGTTTTAATTTAATTTGTTTTAATTATTAATTCAAATTAATATTTTAATTTTTTAGTTAAGAATTAAACATTGTTAGGGTGACTCATTTAGGGATTTTTAAATTAAAGAATAAATGTCCTCTTAATAATATCCCTATTTTAATGATCCAAATTTAAATATATTCTTTCCAAAATTTAAATTATTTAATTAATTAAAGTTTCATTTTTGATATTTTTGAAGTGTTTAATGCGTTTCTACCCCTTAATTTCCCTAAGTTTCAATCATCCAAGAGAAAATTAAAATCAAATATTTCCCTAAGTTTCTACCTCTTGCCATGGTGAATTGTCTATGCAAATGAAGAATCAAAATACTGAAAATAGTAAATAAATTATTAAATTAAAATACTCATCCAATTAACTTGATTTCTTTTCCACATTATTCTCCTCTGTTCACTGAGCAAGAGGGTATTTTTATTTTATTTTTGTGATTTTTCTATGCAAAGATATGAATTTTTGAAGTTCTGGGCATTTAAATAATTCAAAAATACTCTATTTATCTACTTATCCACGCGGTGCCAGCGCAACATCGGCAGCTCTGAAAGCCCACGCGGCGCATTCCCATTCGACGCTGCCATCCTACTCAGCGCTCCGGGGGCCCGCGATTCACGTAACATTCCCTGGTCCGGAGCAATCTGAACCGCCCGCTCGATACAAACGCGATCCAACGACTCCCGGTCATCGTCTACAACTGGTGTGCACCCGTGACCGTCCACACTAAAACCCTAAGATCTCACTCGATTCTCAATAGATTTTTGTGTTCTTATGCTCTCTGGATTCGTCTTGAAGAGGCAAACACATCCATACGGTTTATAGGCTATGAAATTAAGTTAAACAAAATGGAGAATCACTGGAAGCTCGGGAGGAAGAGTGAGTTCATACCTTTGCTCAGAGAAGTGAAGCTTCAATCTGAGAGTTGTGTCACCTTTGATTGGGTCCAAGCAAGCTCCATATGAAGTCTCTGGCTCTCGGGAATTGTCTAGGTATGAAAGTGACCAAGCCCGATCACAAAGCTTGGAGGCTAGAAGCAATGGCTGGCCTGGTGAGGGGGCTTTTGCCGGGGAACTTCTCCTCTTAGTCTGGTGAAGGTGTAGGACCAATCAATTTGGAGATTGGCTCACTGTGGTGAAGTGTCTAGTTTTTTGGGTGGATTTTCAACTCAGGAATTGAGCTCACAGAGGGGGTTTTTGGGCTGGATTTCAGTGGGGATCAAGTTCTCTATGTCTGGGGAGGAGTCTGGAATAATTTTGGCAGAGTTTCCTTAAGGTTTGGTTCAAATCCCTTTTTGGCCAAGAGGCGGTGGTGTTTAATTAGGCATGGCTGGAGGGCTTCTCAGGGGCAATTGGAGGCTGGGATCAGCTGCTCAGGGGATGAGAAGAAGAGCTCTGGTGTCGACTAGGGTTGAGACAGCTCAGCAAGGGAGAATTTGAAATTTTGGCTCACATGGAGCTCTCGGCCATGGTATTTTCCGGTGGCTGGCCGGCCAGGCATGGGTCACCATCTGACTCAGTGGGGTCAGGGGTTGAATTTGGTGAAGTCAATTGGAGTTTGACATGTGTAAAAAGCTTGATAAAAATGGAATGGGGGAGAATGTATTTTGGGCTTAGTTTGGGCCAATCCATGGAAATGGGTTGGGTTCACCACCCAAGGCTGACTTGGGCTGAAGAGAAAGTTATTTGGCTCAGCTTAATTAGTGGGGTCAAGTCACAATCCAAGTATAATTAAGTTTAAGCAAGATTTGGAGGAGTCATGGAAAGGCTTAATCAACCTTAAGAGAATCATTAAAAGGCTCCCTCTTCTTGCTACTTTGGGTATGGTGAGGTGTAAAGTGGCTCTCAAGGCTTGCATATGGCTTGTGCATGGCTTCATGGCTCCACGTGGCTTAGGGAAAAGTTTGGTCAATTTCATAAAAGGAGATTTTATGAATTTTGGCATTTTTGGTGGAAATTTGGATGAAGCTTTATTTGGAATTATTTGATCATTGGTTTAGGACTTAGGGATGATTTTGATTAAATGAATGATGTAGAGAAATGTCATGTGGGCTTTGGATTGAAAACTTGGGCTTTTGAAATGGTCTTGGGTGGGCTTTTAAAGTGATTTAGGGAAGTGGGCTCTTGGATTTTAGGATGGGCTTTTGGATGAAAATTTTGTGAAGGACCATGTCAAATAAATGTTGCAATTGGTTTAGATGTTTCATGAACGGTTTGGAATCAATTTGGTGTGATTTGGAGTAGAATTGGGTTGAATTTGGGCTTCTTAGTTAGAGGGGCCAAAGTAGGTCAAATTGGGATAGCTTGGGTTAAGGTTGAATTTGATGTAAAATTAATGTTGGGAGATATTTATGGGAGTGTTACAAAGAGTTTTCAATTTTGGTTGGGCTCTAGTTTTGGGATTTGGGCCCATTTGGGTTGGGTTTGGGCTTAGATCAATTTAAGAGGTTTGGTTTTGGGTTAGGTTTGGGTGGGGTTTAGGTTCAAATTTGGGGCAAATCAAGTTAGTGTTTTGTTTGTGGGAAATTTAGGAAGGTTTTAGAAAATATTTGGGGCCAATTGGGGTTGAGTTGGATTGGTTTGGGCTAGGTTTAGGTCATGGGCCAAAATTGGGCCTTAGGCTTCAAATTGAAATTGGGCTCAAATGTCAATCAAATTGGACTTGGATTTGGTCTAAATTGATGTTGGGGATGTTGATTTGAAGTTTAGAATTGAATTGGACCAAAATTGAGGTCAATTGGGGTGGTTTGGTTTGACATTGGGTTCACTTGGGTTAAAAATGGGTCAAATTGGGGTTTTGATAAAAGTGGGGTAAATTGGCAAAATTGGCCTATGGTGTAGTTAAACAAAATGAAATTGGGAATATTTGGGATTTGCTGGAATTTTTTAGGAATTTTTTAAATTTTTTAGATTTTTGGGCTAAGAAGGGCATTTTGGGTATTTGGAGGGTATTGAGGGGGTACTTTTAGAATTTTTGGTATTTTTGGCTATGTATGATCAATTTGAGTGGGGGAAATGTTTAGGACTAATTTTGAGAAATTTTAGGTAATTTAGGTAATTTTGCAAATTTTGGGTAGCTCCAAGGGCTTTTGGTAGGTTTGGTGGGTCCGGGGCCCCGGGGGTCAAAAATTGAAATTTTGGAAAAATGAAGATTGATAAAATTTGAGTAAAATGTAATCACTTTGGTTGAGCCATGAAGCCATGTTAAGCTCATATAAGCCATGAGAGGACTCGTTTGAGGCATTCACTATGTTGTTCCTAACCCTCTTAGCCAGGGGCTTAGGGGTTAAGGACCATCCATATGAATTACCTACATGAGTCAGGAGGTCAAGTTGGGTGAGAGTGTGGTTTTAGGACTTGGAATGTGTGTGATAGTGTAGTGTATGTACAAGTCAACCCTCACTGGACCGAGGCCATCCAGGGGTATTCCTAAGGCCAAAAGTCCCATAGGGAACTCATCCTTTAAACCTCCACATTTGATTTCAACCCTCCAGGTGATTAGGGGTCTACAATCAAGCTTGTGGGGTTTGTAGGGAGTTAAGAAGTAGTTTGAATTTCTAAAGGGTGGGTTCCATTTCTAGTCCTCTAAGATTAGTCAAAGGAAAAGCCTAAGGCTAGATCCTACGTACTAAAGAGAGAAGCAAAAGACCTTATCAAAAATGATGTCAACAGCGCCTAGGCGCCAGAATCCGGCGTCTAAGCGCTAGCTCGATACAAACGCTGTTAAGATTTTTTGATGATTTTGGGGAGTTATTTTAAAAGAGTTAAGCAGTTATTGGAGCTTCTATAAGACTGGAAGTTACTCCTAATATATAGGACATGTGATACAATGCATTTGGACACAAGGAAATGGTTTTAATCACAAAGAGCTGTGATCCAAAGTGAAGAGGTGCGAAGACCTGGTCACGGAGTCCGGCGCCTAGGCGCTAGATCCCGGCGCCTAGGCACGACAGTTACCTTCTGGAAGATGCATTGAATTTGGATGAATTTTAAAGAGGTGCCTTAAGTAACTCCTGGTCAAATTCAGAGCTCTATAAATAGGATCCCATTCTATAAAAAAAGGGCACCCCATAGTCACCAGACACTTTTTCTCTCCCCTCTAGTTTTACTTAGTCTCTTCCACACTTAGGGTGCCACTTTACTTTGTATATAGTGAGTTTATTTTTAGTATTTATTGTGTGTTGTTGTTGTTGGAGTCTTTCATTAATACTTTGGAGTCAGTAGAAGTCAGCGGATCACTTGAAGGAACACTTTAGCTAAGTATTTGTACGTTGGTTCAAAGTTTTATAAATATGTTTTGTTGTGTGATTTCAATGTGTTCTGAGTAGTTAGTTATCTTTCTCCTTTCAACTATGAAAAGATAATAAATTAATTATATTTTTTAGGGGAATTAAATTTAAAATATGTAAAACATTGTGATGATATTAATACCTGATCTTAGTTTACTTTTTAAATTGGCCTTTTAAATTGTTAAAACCTGTTGACGAATTTTGAGACCTATCCGAAGATAAATTCTTAACTAGTAGATATCACATGAATCCTTGTGTAGTCGAAGGCTTTATGCAGGTTATTCAAGGTGAAGGGCAAATAAATAGGAAGATATTATTTATTGGGCGTAAAATTAATTAGTTTTTAGAGTGACATACTAAATTCTAATAATTTGGTTTATAGAAAGGGAACCGGTCAATGGTAGGGCTAACTATAGACACCCATGGACATCTAGTAGTGTGAGCCTATATTAACCCATTCTACTAATAAAACATCCTGAACTGATCTATAGATTAGTCAATGTTACCATAATCTAAATTCCCCACAAAAGATAATTATTCTAAAAATCTTGGATTAGTTGAAAAGGAGAAAGTCATTTTTATACTTGCATTGAATTTTAATTACTGCTTACTGCTTACTTGCTTATAGTAAAAATTGTTAGTAAATTAAATTTGAATATATATATATATATATATATATATATATATATATATATATATATATATATATATATATATATATATATATATATGTATATTTTCAAGGCAAATACATGTCCTGCTATTTCAGCTCCTCCAACATTGTCCTCATCCCTAAAAACTCTGAACTACATAATTGGTATCAATTCAGACCCATCAATCTTACATCAGTGATAAGTAAATTGATCAACAAGATCATAGTTCTCAGGATCCAGACTCATTTAAACAAAATAGTGAACTTGAACCAAACTGCTTTCATCAAAGGTAGGTCCATCTCTGATAATGTTCTACTTGCTCATGAACTTCTTCTGGATCTCAATAAGAAGTGCAGGGGGGCAACCTTATTTACAAACTAGACATCAGGAAGGCCTTTGACACAATCAGCTGGGACTTTATTCTTGAAGTGCTAGCTGCTAAGGGCTTCAGTGATAATTTTTGCAGGTTAATCCAAAGATGGCTTAGCAACAACACTCATTCCCTTCTCATAAATGGGTCTAGCTGGGGACCTTTCTCAGCTACCAGAGGGCTTAAACAAGGGGATCCCCTTTCCCCCACCCTTTTCATTGTTGCAATGGATTACTTCTCCTCTATGCTTAACCAGCTGCAAAACAGTCACCACCAGCTTAGATACCACCACAAATCTAATATCCTCATCTCTCACCTTATTTATGTAGATGATCTTATGATTTTCTCAAATGCTTCTAAGAAGGCTGTCACTTCTATCTATAGGTGCATTCAAACATTGCAGGATCAATCTGGGCTGACTTTCAACACTGCCAAATGCCAAATTTTATTCTCCAAGAAAGTGTCTCATGCTACCAAACAGTGGATTCTCAATCACACTGGTTTTTCTAGCACAACCCTTCCTATCAAGTATTAGGGGGTCCAGCTCAACATTGGTAGAACTAAGCTTACTCACTTTGATGAAATTCACACAAAGATCAGCAACTATCTTGCACATTGGACCCACATCTTCTTATCTTCTAGGGGAAGAATCACTGTACTAAAAAGCATTCTTACCACCCTCCCTAACTATCTTATGCAGATGACCATCATGAAGAAAAGAACCCAAAGGCAACTTGAAAGAACCTTTAACCATTTCCTTTGGGCTGGCAGGAGGAAACAGATGCATTGGACATCTTGGCAGAAATTAGCTAAGCCTGAATGGCCTGGGGGGCTAGGATTTAAAAACTTAAACCAATTGATTCAAGTTAATCACTGCAAGCTTTGGCTAAATTTCAGAGCCCAAGCCCCCCTCTGGGCTAATTTCCTTATGGGGAAGTATTGCAAAAAAACCCACCCCTCTTTAGTCACCCCTAAGTTGGGGGACTCAAAAATCTGGAAAACTTTGATAAAAAACAGGCAGATGGTTGAGCAACTTTATCTCTGGCAGCTGGGGCAAGGTAATATTAGTTTCTGGCTGGATCACTGGTGCCCTCTTGATTGGTTACAGCCAACCACCCCCATCAGAAATAATAATCTATTGGTGGCTGACTGCTGGGAGAATGACAACTGGTCCACCCCTCTCCTTCTATCTATTCTGAGTGCCCCCTCTGCACAGAAAGTTTCTAAAATCCCTTTTCATAAACACAAGCCTGATACCCCTCAATGGTCCACCACAAAGAACCAAAGCCCCTCTAAGATCACTACTCCAAATTGTTCAACTGGAATGTTGTGCCCTGGGGTGACATTTTCTGGGGAAAATACCTTTCTCCTTCTATGGCTATTTTCTGCTGGAGGACCTTTAATTACTTCCTCCCCACTGATGACATTTTAAAATTAAAAGGGCTTAGAGGACCCTCCTGCTGTAGATTATGCCATAGGGAGGAGGAATCCATCACCCACCTCTTCTTTGCTTGCAATTTCTCCCAACAGGTCTGGAAAAATCTCCTACTTCAAACTAATCTCAACACTTTGAATTTACAATGGGACAACCTATTCACCTGATGGTCTGACTGGAAGAAAGCTGATATCACTGCCCTCCCTCTCCTCACTGCCTGGTTTATCTGGATGGCCAGAAATAAGGCAACATATGAAAACACTCTCGTAAAGGAAAAACTTTGGCTGGTCACTGCCTGTCCTACCTGCTGAAACTGATTAATCTCAAGAAATTCCCTAACATCTGCTCCACTACATCCACCAAACACTGTCAAACCCCCAGGATTACTAAAGTTTTCTGGCATCCCCCACCATATAACCGGGTCAAAGTCAACACTGATGGCTGTTATAAAAATGGTAAAGCTGGTATTGGTGGCATCTTTAGAAACCACCATGGGGTCTGCTTGCTATTTTTCTGGGCCCCCATTGTGGCCTCTGATGCTTTAGACTCTGAGCTCCAAGCTGTTTTCTGGGCTTTGAAGATTGCAATGCATCTCCATTGGACCTCCTTAATTATTGAGATTGATGCTCAAGAGCTGGAGCAGATGGTGACAAATATAACAAAGCATAGCTGGACTCACCTCTAATGGCATCACAAGATTCAGTCACTCAAAACTCAGCTCCATGCCAGCTCACAATTTAATTTTCGAGAAGGTAATAAACCTGCAGACTGGCTTGCCAATATTGATGCTCTATCTATTAAACTCTCTATGGCTACCTCCCCTCCTCCCCACCTCAACTTCTTATATGCTGGTGACCTTCTCCCTACTCCCCATCTCAAATTGAACATCTGAGAGTTTCCATTTTGTTCCAGACTGAACTGCTGTAAGGTGATTGCTTTGTTTGGGTGGTGGTCTTGCAGTGAAGGAATCCACTATTCTTCATTTGTTGTTTTTCCTCCTATGGTTTTTTGGCCCTTCCCCGCTGTTATTTTTTGCTTATGTGGGGACTTTTGTTGTTGTTTTTTGTTTTATTTTGTTTTCTTCCTTGTGTGCTGTTTGGGACTCACCCCCCAAAAATCTTTGTAATGATTTCTATATTTTAACATGTAAGGAGCCTAGTGCCCCTTCTTTGGAAATATATATACATATATATAGACACACACACACACACACTATATATAAATTACCTTTTAATTTGAAAAATTCCAAAATATCTTTTTTACTTTTTATAAAAACACTATCCCTGTGAGATCGATAACCAGGACTCCACTAGAGCCCTGTATTACTTGAACGATATGTATACTTGCGTTTAAAATTTTGACTTTTATAATAAATATTACAAAATCTAAATATAAATTCATAAGTAAAAGTAAACATCGCTCATCAAGTTTTTGAAGCCATTTGCTAGGAATTAAACATTCTAAAAAGTGGTATCAAAATCTTGTATTTAAAAGCATATATAAAATCACATCACATCAAGTTTTTGGTGTCGTTGTCGAGGATAGGATAGAATAAAAAGTAAAAAAAATTAAAAAAATATATAAATATAAAAAATAAAAACAAAACAAAACAAAAATATTTTAAATTTTATGCGTAGTTCTGGATCTGAAGGATTATTACCTTTTGATTCTGAATTAGAAAGAATAATTAAAATAATTAAAAAAGGAAAACAAATTTCAAAACATCAAGATATGGCTAACTTACATAATAATAATATAAATCCAATCGAAATTAATGAACAAAATATTCATAAACCATTAAGGGAATATGCAAACCCTACAGCTGGTGAACTTCATGTTAGTATTCAAATGCCAGCTGTAGATGCTAATTCTTTTGAGCTAAAACCTTCTATTATTCAAATGGTTCAAAATAATCAATTTGGAGGAACACCTAATGAGGATCCAAATTTACATCTTGCTAGTTTTTTAGAACTTTGTGCTACCTTTAAATATATTAATGTTTCTGATGATGTTATTATGCTTAGACTCTTTCCTTTTTCCTTAAAAGATAAAGCAAAGATGTGGCTTAATTCATTAACAACTTGTTCTATTAAAACATGGGCAGATATGACACAAAAATTCCTTGCTAAATATTTTCCTCCTTCTAAAACTGATAAATTGAGAAATGATATTACTTCAGTTACGCAATTTGATGGAGAAACAATTTATGAAGCTTGGGAAAGATTTAAAGAATTATTAAGAAATTGTCCTCATCATGCTTTACCAGATTGGTTAATTATTCAAACATTTTATAATGGACTTGTTGGATCACTTAGATCTATTATTGATGCTACTGCTGCTGGTTCTTTAAGGGCTAAGACATTTGAAGAAGCCTGCACCTTAATTGAAGAAATGGCTAATAATAATTTTAAATATCTTTCTGAAAGGGTTAATTCTAAAAGAATGGCCAGTATTCAAGATATTGAAGCCCTTTCTATTTTAGCTTCACAAGTTGCTGCGATATCTAAGAAATTAGATAATTTTGCTATTAATGTATCGCATGTAAGTAATGATAATTCTGTAAATTCGGATGATTCTCAAACAATGGAAACTTTGCAAGCTATTTCTAGTAAAACTAATAACATTTATTATAATTATTATAATCCTGGTTGGAAAGTCATCCTAGTTTTAATTGGAGTAATGGACTGACCCGATATTTGTACTTCCAAATATAAGAATTTATTATCACTGCTAGAAAATTTAATTTCTGGCGAAGGCGTGAAACACTTGACCTGGAATAACTTGCTATATAGATGTGTACAAAATAAAACTTTTTAAATATATGTTTATATAGCAAAATATAATTTTAGAAAGAAAATATTTTACATACTTTTCGG
The DNA here is from genome assembly GCA_022702705.1 of Papilionanthe hookeriana x Papilionanthe teres. Classification (NCBI taxonomy): domain Eukaryota; kingdom Viridiplantae; phylum Streptophyta; class Magnoliopsida; order Asparagales; family Orchidaceae; genus Papilionanthe; species Papilionanthe hookeriana x Papilionanthe teres. The sequence continues at coordinate 6,654,876 of CM040422.1, forward strand.
GTACTACGCAAGTATACGTATCGTTTCAAGTAATATAGGGCTTTGAAACAAAGACCCCAGTATCGATCCCACGGGGAAAAATTATAGTAATAAATTTTCTAAATAATATATTTCAAAAATCTTTTAATATTTTAATCTAACTATAAATTACTATTAATTTACTAGATGCAAATAAAGAAAACAATAATAAGACAATGATTTTATGAAAACTATATAAAATAAACAACTTTTTTCCCTTCAATTAATCTAAGATTTTTAAGATAATTTAATATTCGTTGGATAATTTAATTTATGGTATTGTGCCAAATAGAAGCATTCTTATTCTTTACCCTTTGAACCAGGCGCAAAGAACATTGGCTAATTTATAGATCAGGTCCGGATGTATTGTTAGTAGAATGGGTTAATCTAGACTCACACTACTAGATGTCAAAGGGTGGCTATGGTCGGCCCTACTAGTGACCCTTTCCTAATCTATAAATCAAATTATAAGAATTTAGTCTGTCACTCTAAAAACTTATCAATTCTACGACCTTTAAATCTTATCTTCCTATTTATTTGCACTTCACCTTGAATAGCCCGCACATGGCCTTCAACTACCCAAGGATTCATGTGACATTTACAAGTTAAGAGTTTTTCTCCTTCTAGGTCTCAAAACTCTTCAACAGGTTTTAACAATTTAAATTGCCAATTTAAAAAGTAAAGTAAGATCAGGTATTAATGTCATCACAATGATTTGAAAATATTTTGAATTTCAATTCTCCATCGAATCTTTTATATCTTATCTACCTCTTCATAATTGAAGAAAGAAAGTAAACTAACTACTCAGAAGACATTGAATATACACAAAAAAACATAATAAATAAACTTTGAATCAAATATAAAATACTTATCTCAAATATTTCTTCTACAGATCTTCTGAGTCCTATTGACTCCACAGTGTAATGAACTCCATATGCAACAACTTGAAAATAAACTCACTAAACTAAACAAAAGTGGCCCTAAATTTCTCTCTCTATTTCTCTCTTTAAGGATGAGAGATCCTAAAGTGGATAAGAGAAAGGGGTTACAATGGGGGCACGTTTTTCTGAAGAAATGGACTCGTATTTATAGGCTTCAAGGGTTGCCTTGAGGCACCTCTTCAAAACATGTCCACATTCAATGAATCTTCTAGAAGGTCTGTCTGGCGCCTAGGCGCCGGACACCGCGTCCAGTTCTTCGCATCTCTTCACTTTGGCTCGCACCTCTTCACTTTGGCTCGCACCTCTTCGCGATTAAAACCGTTTTGGAGTGTCCAAATGCAATGTATCACATGTCATATTATCAAGGAACAACTGCCAGTCTTCTAGAATGTCCATAACCGCTCACTCTGTCAAAATAACCATTCAAACGTTGTCAAAAACTTGACAGTTTCTGTATCGAGTTTGGCGCTTAGGCGCCAACTTCTGGCGCCTAGGCGCCAGACCATATTTTTTTATACCCTTTGTATTTTGCTCTATTTTTGCTCCTTTTTGCTCCTTTTTGCTCCTTTTTCCTTTTTTGGACCTTTTGACATCACCTACATCAAAAAACACAAAAATACCTTTCATTAAAGCATAATATCCTTAGAAATTGATAAGAATTAAGACATAAAAAATAGGTATTTTCTTATAGATCAAAATCTTCCAAACTTAAATGTTACTTGTCCTCAAGTAACTCTTTCTACTATATAAAATGTATAACCTTTGGAATAAAAGATAAATATTTAAGATTCCTTATAATTTTTTATTTTAAAAAGTTTTTAGTAAATTATTTACCCAATTTCACTAACTAGGTTTAATTTTAAGAATTTAATGAATATTTAACTACCAAATCATAAGATTTCAAACTTTTTATTCATTTTGAAAATAATAGAAGTCTATTATATTAAAATCTTATAGATTAATTACAAGAAAAATATCATCCTGAAAAATCTTTCCTAAATAAATATTCATGCATAAAAATTAAGTAAAATATGTAACTAGTTTTCTTCCTGAAAGATAATTCAAGTGAAGTCAATTTTTGATTAGGCATTTCCTTAAGCTTCTCCTCTCTTCTTTTTTTTCTTTTTCTTATATATATATATATATATATATGGGATTACTATATCTGAATAGCCTGTTAATGGTTTTGAACTTCACTATCCTTAACTTATATTTTCAAAACTTATACATTTCCACTTAATTATTATAACACGAATAAGAATTCAAAAAGATTTTCAATCTTTTCTTTTTCAAGTGATAATTTTTTATTACTTAATATTTCTAAAATTCTATTATTTCTATCATGAATAAATTTTTTTTTAATCTTATTCTTCTTTAAGTTAAATAATTCTATTCTTAAAATCAATCAAAGTTATTAAAATTTTGGTTAATTTCACTAAATTGTTTATAATATCAAAAATAAAAGTGATCTCAAATAAATTCATTATTCCTTAAGTTATGTTAAAAAGTTTTTATTTTTATGAAAATATTAGTTCTTTAAGGACAAGTAAAATTTAAATTTGAATGTATTTTCCCTTCCCCCAAACTTAAGTTTTGGTATACTATGATAATTTGAAAGTATGAGAGAAAGAAAATCATAAGAATTTTTATAAGTATGTAAAAACAATCATAAAAAGAAAAATTAACTTCTACTCATGCTTTTATAAATAATTAATATAAAATTGAAGCATGTATAAAAAGTAAGCAGGCTAATTTTTATGATGATACTAAATTTGAAACAAAATTAAAGCAAAGCAAAATTACTAATTACTAAACAGTAGATGACACGCCTAAAATATATACGCCGTTTGCTATATCATTTTACTTATTTTTGATGATATTACACTTTAAAGGAATATATTTTGTATGTTTTTGGTTTTAGGTACAAGAAATGGTGATTGAAGCAAAAGGAAGCAAAAACGGTGCAATTTGGAGCAAAAACGAGCAAGAAATGAAATTCTGCCCTGACACCTTTCGATAAGTCTTTTGATGCTTAATCTCTTTTACACTTCTTGCATATTTTTGAATGAGATTATACTTTAAAGAAAGGTTATTTTTATGCTTATTTTGTAGGGCTATCTGTTACGAACGCAACGCAACTGAAATGGGGTGAAACGGAGTTGAAACGGAGCCAAACGGAGCGAAACCGTGGAGCCGCGCAGCAGCCTGCTTGCCGTCGGCGAGATCGATCTCGCCGACGGTGAGATTTTCCTGAAACCACCGAAAGATGGCCGGAAAGCTCGCCGACAGTGAGCTCGAACCCGCCGACAGCAGCCCGGACGACCATGAACCGACATTTGGCGGTTTTGGGCCAATATTCGACGTATTTGGATGCTTTTTCGAAGGGGTGCTTTAGGAAACTCTTCAAACTTCGTCCATACTCTTTAAAATGGCGAATATATGTTAGAAATGAGTGAGAAACAAGGGAGAAACAATAGAGGAAAGGAGAGAAAAACTTACAGGAATGTTTAGGATTCTTAGATTAAGAGTAGAAATGTAGATTTCTACCCTTTTGGAGTTGAAGTGGAGATTTTGAGAGAATTTGTAAGGGATTTCGCTAGCATTGCATGGATCGCCGGGAGACTTTATGGGAGAGATCTTCTTCTTTCTTTCAAGGGGAAAAAGCTAAGTATTGTTCTTCATTATCTTATAATTTTGTAAACAATTATTTAGTGGGTTTGCTTTTGTTAAATGAAGTTTCCTTTATGTTTTCTTCGTGCTTTGTGACACATCACTCTTACTCTTTCATCTTCTTTGGAAATAGTGGCATAAGAAGATTATGCCATTGTTTTCCTTTTACTTTTCTTTTACAATGAGTAGAAATCATGTTTAGGATTTTGTGATGCATGGTTGAAGTAAATTTAGTTACAAATGTGATGGTTTTTACTTGCACTTCATTTACATTGCAATAAGGGCCCATTGTAGTGTTAAAATTCGTTGTAATTGCATCGACCCGAAAGGGTGGTGTAATTCATAACAAAGTGAAATCACATTCAAATTTCATGGATGGTGAAGTTCATGGGGATTGAATGCAAATAAATAGGAAAATATAATTATCGAGCGTAGAATTGGAGATTTTAGAGTGACAGGCCAAAATCCTCAATTCGGTCCTATCGTTTGGGTCCTGAAGTGTAGATGTTAGCCCTCAAGCGAGGGGAACGTGGGAGCTCTGAAGTGGCAGCCGGTATCCTCCCAGCCTAGCCGTAGATTCAGTTACCAAGCATAGGATTAGTCAATGTTCTTTATGCCTGGACCAAAGAGTAATGAATAGGATTGCTCCTATTTGGCACATACAATATTAAATGCATCTCAATCCTATACATTATTTATTTTATTATATAAGAATAGTAGTTTTTAATATCTCAAAATTCTCCAAACCAACTCATCCAAAAAGGGTTATTTTTAGAATTATTATTTGCATTTAGTTATAGTTACTATTGCATTTAACACTTGCATTTAGGAGTAGTTGCTAGATAAAACACAATTTTAATCGACATTCCAAACTAAGGACTATTAGTAGTAGACTAGAATTTGATTAAAGACTTCTTACTTCACTTCCTCGTGGGATCGATACTGGGGTTTTTAAAGAAAACTCAATATTACTTGAAACGATACGTATACTTGCGTAGTACCCCTAGTGTGTAAAATATTTTCTAATTTTTATATCATTTAAGATTTTACACACTAGCGCTATTTATAAATCGGGTCAAGTTTTTGGCCATATTTTGGAAGTTAATTTACTGCTTAATTGCGGGCCGGGTCAAGTTTTTGGCGCCGTTGCCGGGGAAGCATCGGTAAGAACTTTAGGAGAATTTTAGTTGAAATAATTAGGCTTAGACTTGGAAAACTGTAGTGTCGTAAAAACTATTTTTGTGTGAAAAGTGTTTTTATATGAAAAAGTGTTGTGAAAAACAAGAAAAAACTATTTATATGAAAAATAAGGTGTTCGTGAAAATGTTTTGTTGTGTTGAATATATTTCATCTGTTATTTGTTTAATTATTAATGTATTGTTTGATGTATTAAATATGCGAAACAAAGGATCTGCAGGACTTGTACCTTATGATCCCGAGTTTGAAAAAAATAAAAAATTAAAAATACAGAAAGGACTCAAAAAACTAGAATTGGAAATGGAAAACTTTCATGATAATAACTTAGAAAATCGTCATACTTCATTGAGGGATTACATAAATCCTATGACAGATGAAATTCAATATAGTATACAAAACCTTATCGTAGAAGCTGACTCATTTGAAATAAATCCTGAGATTATCCAACTGGTGCAGAACAATCAATTTGGGGGAACTCCTTTAGAAGATCCCTATTTACACTTATCAAATTTTCTAGAACTTTGTGCTACATTTCGTTAGAATGGCATGTCAGACGATGCTGTTAGACTAAGGATTTTTCCTTTCTCACTAAGGGATAAGGCTAAAATGTGGTTATACTCATTAGCACCTGGTTCTATTAAGAATTGGAAGGAGTTAACTCAAAAATTCCTAGCTAAGTAATTTCCACCTTCAAGGACTACTCAACTTAGAAAAGATATTATCTCATTTTGTCAGTATGAAGAGGAATCAATATACGAAGCCTGGGAAAGATCTAAGGAACTCCTAAGAAAATTTCCACACCATGCTCTGCCCGATTGGTTAATCATTCAAACTTTTTATAATGGGTTAGTAGAATCCCTTAGGTCTATAATTGATGGTGCCGTTGGTGGATCATTAATGTCAAAATCATTTGATGAAGCGTACGAGTTAATTGAATAAATGGCTACAAATGAATTTCAATGGCCCTCTGCAAGGGTAAATAATAAAAATGTAGCTAGTATTTATGATACAGATACGATTTCAATTCTTGCATCTCAGATTGCTGCAATATCAAGGAAGTTGGACCAATTTGGAATGAACCAACCTCAATTTACTCCTATAAGTGAGGAAAGTTCATTAGGGCGTATAATTGATTCTAAACTATCATATGAGACTTTAAATACCACAAACAACCCATATTCTAACTTTTACAACCATTGTTAGAAGAACCATCCTAATTTTAACTGGAATCATACTACTAATGGTGGAAACCAAAAATGGGAAAATAATCATATAAATCCCGATGGAAGTTGGAATAATCAGGGGAACACAAACTATAGACCTTCATATCCACCGGACTCTAACAATGATCAACAATTTGAGGATAAGAAAATGTCTATGGAAGAAGTAGTATTGCAAATGGGAAAACAATTGCAAAGTCAAAATGCTGCGATTAGAAACATAGAGAATCAACTGGGACAAATTGCTAATTCACTTAGCAATAGACCCCAAGGAACACTTCCTAGCAACAATGAGATCAACCCTAAAGAGAACACTAATGAACAAATAGAAGTTGTCCAATTAAAAAGTGGAAGAGAGATAGAGGATGTGGTTACAAAAGAGAAAGATGTTGTGAGAGAAATAAAGGAAACTAAAAGACCTAAAGAACATGTTTCTAAGGATCTGGAAAAATTAATATCTCCAACTAAAATCAGTTTGGAAAAACCACCACCTCCATTTCCTCAAAGACTTAGACAGCATGAGTTGGATAAAAAATTTTCAAAGTTCATGAAAGTACTTAAGAAGATAACGATTAATATTCCTTTCACTGAAGCTTTGGAACAGATGCCAAGTTATGCAAAGTTTATAAAGGATATATTAAACAAGAAAAGAAAATTTGGGGATTATGAGACAATTGCACTAAGTGAGGAGTGCAGTGCCATACTTCATAAAAATTTTCCTCAGAAACTTAAAGATCCTTGTAGTTTTACAATTCCTTGTGCAATTGGAGAAAAATTATTTGGAAAAACTTTATGTGATTTAGGAGTGAGCATTAATGTGATGCCTCTATCTATATTTAGAAGGTTAGGTTTAATAGATATTTCTCCCACTACTGTAACCCTTATGTTAGCTGATCGATCTCTCACTTATCCAAAAGGAGTTATAGAAGATGTGCTTGTTAAAGTGGATAAATTTATCTTTCCTTTGGACTTTATTGTAATAGATATCGAGGAAGATAAAGAAATTCCAATTATTTTAGGGAGACCTTTCCTTGTTACTGGACAAGCTATGATAGATGTGCAAAAAGGAAAGTTGACTATGAATATTAATGACCATGAAGTCGCTTTTGATGTATTAAAGACTATGAAATATCCAGCTGAGAGAAAAGATGATGATTATTTTTGTATGGATGATATTGATTATCAAAGTAAAAACCATTTCCAAGAAAGTTTTGAGAGTAAGTTAATAGATGAGATTGAAATAGATTTTCATGATGAGTCAAAAACATTACTTAAAGAAGATTGTATGTAAGTTCAGGAGAGGTGTGAAATGATGGACGCTACCAAAAATAGTAAACTTTTAATTCCATTTGTTGACAAATCTCATGAACTTAAGATGGAAGTACCCCATACAATTTTAAAGCCTATCTATTCAGGGAATTCATCTACACTACCAGTCTTTATATCTTTAGATACGACTCAATCACAAGAAAAACATGAATTAAATGATGAACAAGATAAAATTATTGAACTAGGACTTAGAAGAGAATTTGAGGATAAATTTTGAAAGAACTTTGAGTTGAGAAAAGAGGATAAGGATATTGGAAGACCATTGGAAGAAATTCTTACGGAATTAAAAAAACATGTTTCCTCAACTAAGATAGATCCTCAATCATTTAATAATTATAAAGGAGAAGAATTGGAAGATAATTTCAAACAGAAGAGTGACATAGAAGAATTTGATCCAGAATCTGAATTATCTAAAGAGAATCTTATCCAAAATTTGGGAGATATTGAAGTATCTTATAAAGATCCATTTCTTATAAATTTCAAAGATGATATTAATATGCAATTTCAGAAAATCCATAGAAGAATATTGGATCTAGAAAGAAATATGAGGAACAATGATATAAATCCATTTGAAAAGGAAGAGCTGAATAAAAAATTAAAATTTGAGAATTTTGTAGGAATCCCTGGATCTGGAAATGATTGGGCGATTGATCGAGGATTACTTAAATAGAATTTTGATCCAGGAGGAATCATTTATCGGGCTAATGACGTTAAACCAAGCGCTTTATGGGAGGCAACGATTTAGTGTGCTCGAGAGTCATGATTGTTAGTGTTGTATTGTGTTTGATTTAGAGTAGATAGACTTGATCTTTATGTGTCATTATAGATTGATAAGTTTGATTGTTGATTGATAGATGTTTGGATTATTAGTGCTTTGATCTGATCTTTGTCTGTGTTATGAGGGAGGTGATTCCTTAACTTCTTATTATGGCTAGAATTGATCACTTGTAAAGTTGGATTGTCGAGTCCACTGTGACTTGGGTCTCATCCAGACTTAAGTTTTACAGGAGAAATCATGAATTTCAAACATTGATAATTCCATCTTAATTTGTTACTTCCTTTCTGCAACTTTATTTTCATTAGATAGGAGTCATGAACCTATTTGATGAATATTATTTGGATGATCTCACACTATCTTTATAACTGTTAGAGGTGCTTAATTATAAAGCTTAGGTGATGCCTGAGATTGGTGTCCGGAAACCAATTTATCAGGGGTAATCTTATCTTTGAGATTATAATTTATGAAATCATTTTAAAGTACTTAATTTACTAGTGTAGTGATTCCATTAGAAATTGGAAGTAAATTAGTGAGATGTGATGAGTTAAAGGAAGAATTGACCTCATTTATCATTTGTGATTGTATTTGAATTGTGTGTTTATGTTTGTGTTACAACTTTGTTTAGGTCTTGAAGAACATTTTTATATTCCCTTGCTGAAACATGCTATGCCAGTTAGACTTTGGTTTAATTAATTTCATTCTGACATGATTAGTTTAAATTTACTTTATGCTGCATATTGTTCTGTCCTAATGAATAATTGGAAATGGGTTTTGATAGATATTTGTGGTAGATAGAATTTTTAAACTGTTTTCTTCATGCTTATATTTTCTGTACTAAATACTACATATGTTAAAAATTAAGTTTGGGGGTAGGAAGAAAAATAAAATTTTAATGTGAAAATACTTCCTTTTAGTGTAATTTTATTACAAGCATGTTTTAGGCTAGTTTTACTTTCTCCTACAGTCATTCTATCCTGATTATGCATGATATGAATTTGATAGGATGTTGTAGTAGTAAGTATATTCAACCTTTACTTTTTCTTCCTGCTACATTTTATGAAATTAATTGCAAAATATTTTAAAATTTAAGTTTGGGGGGAAGAAAAATATTAACTCTTATTTGTTCTCAATTATTATATTTTCAAAAATTATTATCATAACTTCTGGCAATTGAAACTCACTTGAGATAACTAAAACTTTTTATTTTAGATGAATATTATGGAAGGATTGGATGAAGGGTTTTACTAATAATGGTTAATTTTATAAGGGTGAGATATTTGATATGAAATAATTTGATTATAGTTAACTATTTGAAGTAAAGAAAACTGTATTTTTGAAATGTTAAGAGACTTAAAGTATTGTGTGTTAAGAAGAGATTGTGACTTTATGATGAATAATAAGGCTCATACCTAATTATAAAGTAAGGATGTGTTTCAAGTTTGAACTTTAGAAAGAAGAGAGTGAAGTTCAAAATCATTACAGGCTCTCCAGATATAGTAATCCTCATCTTAAAAAAAAAGAGAGAGAAAAATAAAAGAGAGTAAAAAAAAGGGGACTGAAAGTGATCCCGAAAGAAAAAAAAAAGAAAGAAAAATATTTATGAGGAGAAGCTTGAGGAGATGCCTAATAAAAAAATTGGCTTCACTTGAGTCACCCTAAAGGGAGAACTTGATTTCATTTCTGAATTTATATTTAAAGTATTAGCCTACATTCTGATGAAGTTTACATGAACTCCTTTTCACATAATCTTTCAACGCACTCTTAATATGACAAATTATGGTTTATCTTGAAATAAATAGAATACTAGAACCCATTGACTTGATTGCTAAATATTCTTATACCTGTAGCATTAACCTGAGTTACTGAATTTATTTCTAAAAATCTAACCAATATATTCCTTTGAATGAAAAATTTTAGTGTATTACAAGTGAAAAGTACATTGTCCTGAGTTATATTTTTATGTAGTAAAAGTGTTACTTGATGACAAGTAACAGTTAAGTTTGGGGGATTTTGACACGCCTAAAATATATACGCTCGTTTGCTATATCATTTTACTTTTTTTGATGATATTACACTTTAAAGGAAGGTATTTTGTATGTTTTTTGGTTTTAGGTACAAGAAATGGTGATTGGAGCAAAAGGAAGACAAAACGGTGCAATTTGGAGCAAAAACGAGCAAGAAATGAAATTCTGCCCTAACACCTTTCGATAAGTCTTTTGATGCTTAATCTCTTTTACACTTCTTGAATATTTTTGAATGAGATTATACTTTAAAGAAAGGTTATTTTTATGCTTATTTTGTAGGGTTATCTGTTACGAACGCAACACAACTGAAATGGGGTGAAACGGAGTTGAAACGGAGCCAAACCGAGCGAAACCGTGGAGCCACACAGCAGCCTGCTCGCCGACGGCGAGATTTTCCTGAAACCACCGAAAAATGGCCGAAAATCTCACCGACAGCGAGCTTGAACCAGCCGACAGCAGCCCGGACGACCATGAACTGACATTTGGCGGTTTTGGGCCAATATTCGACGTATTTGGACACTTTTTCGAAGGGGTGCTTAAGGAAACTCTTCAAACTTCGTCCATACTCTTTAAAATGGCGAATAAATGTTAGAAACGAGTGAGAAACAAGGGAGAAACAATAGAGGAAATGAGAGAAAAACTTAGAGGAATGTTTAGGATTCTTAGATTAAGAGTAGAAATGTAGATTTCTACCCTTTTGGAGAGATTGGAGAGGAGATTTTGAGAGAATTTGTAAGGAATTTCGCTAGCATTGCATGGATCGCCGAGAGACTTTATAGGAGAGATCATCGTCTTTCTTTCAAGGGGAAGTATTGTTCTTCATTATCTTATAATTTTGTAAACAATTATTTAGTGGGTTTGCTTTTGTTAAATGAAGTTTCCTTTAAGTTTTCTTCGTGCTTTGTGACACATCTCTCTTACTCTTTCTTCTTCTTTGGAAATAGTGGCATAAGAAGATTATGCCATTGTTTTCCTTTTACTTTTCTTTTGCGATGAGTAGAAATCATGTTTAGGATTTTGTAATGCATGGTTGAAGTAAATTTAGTTACAAATGTGATGGTTTTTTACTTACACTTCATTTACATTGCAATAAGGGCCCATTGTAGTGTTAAAATTCGTTGTAATTGCATCGACCCGAAAGGGTGGTGTAATTCTCAACAAAGTGAAACCACATTCAAATTCCATGGATGGTGAAGTTCATGGGGATTTAATGCAAATAAATAGGAAATATAATTATCGAGCGTAGAATTGAACATTTTAGAGTGACAGGCTAAAATCCTCAATTCAGTCCTATCGTTTGGGTGCTGAAGTGTAGATGTTAGCCCTTAGGCGAGGGGAACGTGGGAGCTCTAAAGTGGCACTGCGGTATCCTTCCAGCCTAGCCGCAGATTCAGTAACGAAGCATAGGATTAGTCAATGTTCTTTATGCCTGGACCAAAGGGTAAAGAATAGGATTGTTCCTATTTGGCACATACAATATTAAATGCATCTCAATCCTATACATTATATATTTCATTACATAAGAATAGTAGTTTTTAATATCTCAAATTTCTCCAAACCAACTCTTCCAAAAAGGGTTATCTTTAGAATTATTATTTGCATTTAGTTATAGTTAATATTACATTTAACACTTGCATTTAGGAGTAGTTGCTAGATAAAACACAATTTTAATCGACATTCCAAACTAAGGACTATTAGTAGTAGACTAGAATTTGATTAAAGACTTCTTACTTCACTTCCTCGTGGTATCGATACTGGGGTTTTTTAAAAAAAACTCTATATTACTTGAAGCGATATGTATACTTGCGTAGTACCCTAGTGTGTAAAATATTTTCTAATTTTTATATCTTTTAAGATTTTACACACTAGCCGCTATTTATAAATCGGGTCAAGTTTTTGGCCATCTTTTGGAAGTTAATTTACTGCGTAATTGCAGGTCGGGTCAGCAGACTAAAACAAACATATCATAAATTAACTCTAAATTCAGTCTCAACACAATATACTAAGAATATTTTAACAACAGAATCTTAACACTAATCAATCCACACAGATACTTAAACAAATCAACATACATCAAACTCAAAACTAAATAAAATAATCCAAATAAAACAAACTAACAGAGTAGCTCATCATAAAGATCTATAACTACTAATCACTAGCTGTAGCCTCATCATCATCATCATCACCAAAGGAAAATTCTACGTCCTTAGGATAAACAAATGGTGCGAAACTAGGAAAAGTAGGGAAACTAACATCATGTTCACCCTTCAGAAATTTGACTAGGGCTTAATCATACTCAGCATCATAACTACTCTTCCTCTGGGTATAATCAGATAAATGATCAAGTTTCCTATCAATAGTATCAATCCTACAGTGAGTTTGAAATAACTCCTGCTGCTGCTCTATAAACTGATCAAGCATTGATTCCCAGAAACTCGATGGTGGCTCAGCAGAAGTAGAGGGACTAGAAGTAGAAGGTCTACCTGGAGTATGTGCAGAAGTAGAAGGAGCGGTTGATCTCTTCCCTCGAAGACGATCATATATACTAACACTCTCTTGCCCAATTGGTTTGGTGGACTTTAGCTTCTCCTCAGAAATATCAGTAGTAACTCCATTACTAACACATAATGAATAAATTAGAGATGGGAATCCCAATCCAACAGAAGTGCTGGATCTCGCAGTAGAATCCACAGAATCATAAATAATACTGCCGACATCAACATGTTTTCTCTCCTGAATGCAGTAGTTTAAGATCGCTCGATCTCTAGTCACTTCACTCAGGTGGTTGGAAGGTAACAATCTACCAGAAATAAAATAGTGTCATGCTTAAGAAATACCATTTAATTTGGAGGATTTGAAGTTTACCCTTTTTCCGTTCATGATCTTCCAAGATCCAGTACCAACAGTCAAATAAGCAATGATCATATCCAAATCTCCCTCAGATGGTGATAATCCAGAATAATGGCATTCAATAGTTGGTGGCAGGCCATAGAATATATTGATTCTTTCAGGACTAAATCCTACTCCGATTCCTCTGACAAAGACTTCATAATCTTCGGCATCCAGAAAATTTGCATAAAATTCTCGAACAATAGGGATAACAGCAACAGCAGTGAAATAACAGAATCGTTGCCAATTGTGTGCAACGATAGTGTGCAACGATAGTGTTTTCAATCATTTCTCCCGGATAATAGAAAATTCATTCTGAAATGAACTTTCTGGACGTCGCAAATTTGTGGAAGCGAAAATGCGTAGCCGCAGTAGAAAATTTGCTGCTATCAAAGTTATCTCGTGCCTTCCCGCGTTTAGATTTTGGAGCCATCTAAACGTGAAAGAAAACAAGAACAAATTTAGGAATCAAAGATTTAAACTCTTTTTAAGTTTATAAAACTTAAAATAAGTTTAAAAATCCAAAGAATTCACTAAAAATCAAAAAAAAAAATTTTCAAAATTTCGGTTCTTAGCAAATCTAGGGAAATCTATGGTGAAAATCAAAAATAAATGGTTTAAAGTGTAGATCTCGTCCTTGAGACGAAGAAATCGAGTGGTTTCACGCTCAAATCCTTGATGTTTTGACCTCAAAATGGATCTAAAAGGTGTATTTTCACGAAAATGGGGAAGAAGATGAAGCTTAGGCGTAAAAAATGGCTTTTGGGGGTTATTTAAGTAAATTTTCGGGTACAGGCCGAACTGGCGCTTAGGCGCCGAATTCTGGCGCCTAGGTGCCAGACTCGCCTTTCACAAAAAATTATTTTTAAATTTAATTTTCCACCAAAATTCATAAATTCAACTTCCAATTACTCATATCAGAGTAGGGCTTCAATTTCTAACTTCCACAACATTTTTCAAAAATTTATAAAAATTAAATATTTAATCCACCAATCAAACAATAAAATTTAAATCAAACTTACTAAATTCCATTTATAATCTTCAATATTGACTCAATACATTCCAGATAAGTATTATACTTGATTCAAGTTCCTAATACACACTCAAACATAACAATTTCTAAGCAAAAACAACACACATTGAACATGAAAGCAAACACACAAACAAACACAATCGATTCTCTAAATCGATACAACGACTCAACAAACCATATAATAACTATCTCATTACCAGAATATTCTAATCTTCACAAGGGAAATTGTGTATTCCACTTGTAAAGAATACTAACTCTCTCGGGAAATTCGTAGTCGTCTTTTCGTCAATCCAGTTGTTCTTCGCATACATTTCAACTTGAGCATCTTGATAAGCCGCAAAATGATCAAATTGAAGTTTCATTTGCCATTCTAGATGTTCAATTTGATGAAACATCTCATGAAGGCGATTTCCAATGCTTTTAAACTCCGCTTCAAACTTATCCAAACGGCTAGAAATTTTCTCTAAACTTACAGCGATGAAACCATTGAAGTAGGGTTGAGGATCCTTTGAGACCTTGTCCCTAGCTTCTTCTCCATGATTTCTTCCTTCCATTTCTTCAAAAATTTCTCAAATCTCTCAAGAATGAAGTGCAAGGGACGTAATTTCGATTGCTTGATGGTTAGGGAAGAAGATAGGTTGATTTAAAGGTAAAAATCGTGTGAAAAACTGAAAATTTTCGATTTTTGCACGACCCAGTAATCGTGGCGCTTATGCGCCGAATCTAGCGCCTAGGCGCCGGACCAATTGATACATAGTTTGATTCTGGCGCTTAGGCGCCGAAATCTGGCGCCTAGGCGCCGGAACTATGTTCCACTCTGTTTCGCCTAATCGTCAAATTTCAAAATTTCGTTCTCCAAGATAGGTAAATTATACTGGTAAGAGTAATTTAAACTCAATAACTCACATTGTAAACAATCATAATGAATGTTAACTTGATCCCCATTTTACTCATATTCAGAAAAGAGTGATCCAATTTCTAAATCTTACATACTTCAAAATAATTTTCAGCGTTAGTCAACAAAGACTTATGAGCATCAAATTTTTCTAAAGTAATATAAATTTAATCAAGATCGAGGCATAACCTTACATTAAAACACAAAACACTCATAACACAAGATAATTATGGGTTGCCTCCCACAAAGCGCTTGGTTTAACGTCGTCAGCCCAACTAAAGTAAATCTTTAATCAGGTTGACTCAATTGATAAGCCTCTATATAAATCTTTTTAATATCTCCCAAATAAGGCTTCAATCTTAATCCATTTACTTTAAAAATTTTTCCTGTTTTGGGATCTTTAATATCCACAGCTCCATAATGGTATACTTTCTCAACTATATAGGGTCTAATCCATTTAGATCTTAATTTTCCAGGAAAAAGTTTTAAACAAGAATTAAACAGTAATACTTCTTGTCCAGGTTCAAAAATTTTTTCTGAAATTTTCTTATCATGCAACATCTTCATTTTCTTTTTATAAATCCTCGCATTTTCATATGCTTCATTTCTTATTTCTTCCATCTCATTTAATTGCAATAATCGCTTTTCTCCTGCTTTATTCAAATTAAAATTAAACTCCTTTATCGTCCAATAAGCTTTATGTTCACGTTCTACAGGTAAGTGACAATGTTTACCATAAATTAACTGGTAAGGTGACATTCCGATTGGTGTCTTATAAGTCGTTCTATAAGCCCATAATGCGAATCAAGTCTATCAACCCAATCGATTCTTTTAGGATTAACGATCTTCTCTAAAATTCTTTTAATTTCAGTGTTTGATACTTCAGCCATTCCACTTGTTTGTGGGTGATAAGCAATTACAATTCTATGTTTGATTCCAAATTTTTGTAGTAATGTTTGAATTCTTATATTCCTGAAATGACTTCCACCATTAGTGATAATTACCTTAGGCATTCCAAATCTTGAAAATATCATTTTCTTTAAAAATATAGAAACACATTTGGAGTCACAGTTTGGTAAAGCAACAGCTTCAATCCACTTTGAAACATAATCAACTGCTAATAAAATATAAATTTTTCCAGATGATGGAAAAAATGGTCCCATAAAGTCTAAACCCCATATATCAAAAATTTCAACTTCCATTATATAGTTTAAAGGCATTTCATTCTTCCTAGATATATTTCCCATCCTTTGACATCGATCACATGTTTTCACATAATGTCTCACATCTTTAAATAAGGTAGGCCAAAAAATCCGAATTTAAAATTTTAAATGCGGTTTATCTATGCCAAAGTGTCCTCCAAAATCAGAATCATGACATTTTTGAATAATAGCAAAAGTTTCCTCATAAGGTACACGTCTTCGAATCATAGAATCTTTACCAATTTTAAATAAATGAGGTTCTTCCCAAATATAAGATTTAGCATCATATTTAAATTTCTTAATAAATTTGTTATCCAAGTCATAAGGCAAAATATTGCTAACTAAATAATTAACAATATCAGCATACCAAGGTGTTTTGCATTCTTGAATAACATATAAAGATTCATCAGGAAATTTTTCATTTATATTTTCTTTCGAAATAATATCATTTTTAATTCTAGACAAATGATCAGCAATTTGGTTTTCAGTTTCTTTTCTATATACTATTTGAAAATAAAATTCTTGTAGAAGTAAAACCCATCTTATAAATCTAGGTTTAGAACCTTTCTTAGGTAATAGATATTTAATATCAGAATGATCAGTATGAACTATGCATTTAGTACCAAGAAGATAAGGTCTAAATTTATCAAAGACATATACTATAGCTAGAAGCTCCTTCTCAGTGGTAGTGTAATTTCTTTGTGTTTCAGTGAGAGTTTTACTAGCATAATATACAACTTTGAAAATTTTCTCATATTTTTGTCCTAATACAGCTCCAATTGCAAAATCACTTGCATCACACATTAATTCAAAAGATTTATTCCAATTAGGTGAAACAATGATGGGTGCAGTTATTAATTTTTCTTTTCAAATATTAAAATCATTAATACATTCTTTATTAAATTCAAATTTTGCATCTTTTTCCAATAAATTACAAAGAGGTTTAGCAATTTTAAAAAAATCCTTTATGTATCTTCTATAAAATCTAGCATGAACTAGAAAACTTCTCACATCAGTAACAGTAGTAAGTGGTTGCAATTCAACAATAATTTTCACTTTTGCTTGATCTACTTCCATCATTTTTTGTGATACTTTGTGACCAAGTACAATGCCTTCTGTGACCATGAATTGACATTTTTCCCAGTTAAGAACTAAATTTGTTTCTTCACATCTTTTCAGAACTTTGGCTATGTTTTCCAAACAAGATTCAAAAGAAGTTCCAAAAATTGAAAAATCGTCCATGAATATTTCAATTCCTTTGTCAATCAAATCACAAAATATTGACATCATACATCTTTGAAAAGTTGCAGGTGCATTACATAAACCAAAAGGCATTCTTCTAAAAGCAAATGTTCCATAAGGACTTGTAAATGTTGTCTTTTATTGGTCCTCGGGAGCAATAAGTAATTGATAATAACCGAAATATCCATCCAGAAAATAGAAATATGGGTGTCCAGCTAATTTATCGAGCATTTGATCCAAGAAAGGTAAAGGAAAATGATCCTTTCTAGTGGCTTTATTTAATTTCCTATAGTCAATACAAATTCACCATCCAGTAACTTGTCTTGTAGGAATTAGTTCATTTTTATCATTAACAATCACAGTTACACCTCCTTTCTTCGGAACACAATGAATAGGACTTACCCATTGACTATCTGAAATAGGATAAATAATACCAGCATCTAATCACTTAATAATTTCTTTTTTAACAACCTCTTTCATGATAATATTTAATCTTCTTTGCGATTCTATAGTAGTTTTAAAATTTTCTTCCATTAAAATTCTATGCATGCAAATGGAAGGGCTTATTCCTCTTATATCAGCAATAGTCCAACCAAAAGCTTTCTTATAATTCTTTAACACACCTAGTAGTTTTTCTTCTTGATCTCTACTCGGTTAGAAGAAATAATAACAGGTAAAGTTAACGAATTTCCAAGAAACGCATATTTTAAATGTGAAGGTAACATTTTTAATTCCAGTTCAAGGGCTTTTTTAATTGATGGTAAAAGTATATCATTTTGAGTTATGTCTAAAGTTTCCCAATTATCTTTAATAAAATGAGTCTCTTCTTCTTCTACTACTTCATTTTCATCAGTTAAAAATTCAAATTTTTCTTCACAAATGACTTTACATTTTTCTTGATAAATTTTTTCAATTAAATAATCAATTATATCCATTCGATAACATTTCTCTTTATCAGGGTACTTCATTGATTTAAGAACAATGAATTTAATTTCTTGATCATGAACTCTCATGGTTAGTTCTCCCTTTTGCACATCAATCATAGCTCGTCCGGTAGCTAGAAAAAGTCTCCCTAAAATAATAGGTATCTCTTTATCTTCTTCCATATCAAGTACTATGAAATATACAGAGAAGATAAATTTATCCACTTTATAAGGACATCCTCAATAACTCCTTTAGGATAAGTGATAGATCTATCAGCTAACTGAAGGGTTACAGTGGTGGGAGTAATATCTCCTAAATCCAATCTTCGAAAAATAGAAAATGGCATGAGATTAATACTTGCTCCTAAATCACATAAAGCTTTTCCACAAAATTTTTCTCCAATAGCATAGGGTATAGTGAAACTTCCAGGGATCCTTAAGCTTTTCGGTAATTTCTTTTGAATTATTGCACTCGCATTCTTCACTTAATGCAACAGTTTCAAAAGCTTCAAATTTTCATTTTTTGCTTAAAATATCCTTCATAAATTTTGTGTATGTTGACATTTGTTCCAAAGCTTCAGCAAAAGGTATGTTAATAGTAAGTTTCTTAAAAATTTCAAAGAACTTAGAAAATTGATGATTTAATTTCTGCTGTTTAAGTCTTTGAGGAAAAGGTGGTGGTGGTTTTTCAACTTCCACATTAACAGGTATAACAGTCTAATCTTGACTAGGAGAGAGAGTTTCTTTAGGTTTTTCAATCTCTTCAACCTCAACCTCTTTTTCAATTTCATTATGCATTCTTTCTTTTAATTCCTTTCCACTTCTAAGTTGCACAGCTTTAACTTTTTCATGTTCTTTTTCAGTTTCCTTTGAATTAATTTCAACATTACTAGGAAGTGTTCCTACAGGTCTGTTATTATTTAAAGTAGCAATTTGCCCCATTTGATTTTGAATATTCCGAATAACAGTATTTTGTTTTTGTAATTGATTATTCATTTGTAAAATTAATTCTTCTATTGATAACTTTTTCTGTTGATTATTAAATCCAGGAGGTTTATAATTTGGATTAACTTGATTATTCCAATTTCCAGTGGGATGAGATTGATTATTACCCATTGTTGTTGTGAATTATTCCAGTTAAAATTAGGATGATTTTTCCACGCAAAATTATAATAATTTGAATAAGGATTATTTTTACTTGCAATAGCTTGTAATGTTTCAATAGTTTGAGAATCTTCAATGTTAGCAGAGTTATTATGGGAAATATTAATTGCAAAACTATCTAATTTCTTAGACATTGCTGCTACTTGTGAAGCTAAGATAGAAAAGGCTTCATTATCGTGAATACTTGCCATCTTTTTAGGATTAATCCTTTCGGAAGGCCATTGAAAATTGTTATTAGCCATTTCTTCAATTAAAGTGTAAGCTTCTTCAAATGATTTAGACATTAAAGAACCTCCAGCAGCAAAATCAATAATTGATTTTAAAGATCCAATTAATCCATTATAAAATTTTTGAATAATTAACCAATCAGGTAAAGCATGATGAGGACATTTTCTTAATAGTTCTTTAAATCTTTTCCAAGTTTTATAAATTGTCTCCTCGTCAAATTGACTAAACGAAGTAATATCATTTCTTAATTTAGCAGCTTTTAGAAGGAGGAAAATATTTAGCAAGGAATTTTTGTGCCATTTCAACCCATGTTTTAATAGAACCAGATTGCTAATGAGTTCAACCACATCTTTGCTTTATCTCTTAAAGAAAAAGGAAAGAGTCTAAGTCTAATAACGATCATCGAAGCATTGTTATATTTAAAGGTAGCACAAAGTTCTAAAAAACTAACAAGGTGTAAATTTGGATCCTCATTTGGTGTTCCACCAAATTGATTATTTTGCACCATTTGAATAATAGACGGTTTAAGTTCAAAAGAATTAGCATCTACAGTGAGTATTTGAATACTACTATGAAGTTCATCAACTCGTAGGGTTAGCATAATCCCTTAATGGTTTATAAACATTTTGATCATTAAGTTCAATTGGATTTTGTAAAGTAGACATTTCTTAAAATTTTTGAATTTGTTTTCCCTTTTTAATTTTTCTAATTGTTCTTTTTAATTCAGAATCTAAAGGTATTAATCCTTCAGAACCAAATCTTCGCATAAAACAAGGAATAAAATATATATCTTTGTTTTATATATATTTTTTATATTTTTATATTTTTAGAAATATAATTTTTTTTTTTTTAATTTATAACTATTTTATTTCTTTCCCCGGCAACGGCGCCAAAAAGTTAACCAGATATTTGTACTTCCAAATACAAGAATTTATTACCACTGCTAGAAAATTTAATTTCTGGCGAAGGCGTGAAACACTTGACCTCGAATAACTTGCTATATAGATGTGTACCAAATAAAAATTTTTAAATATATGTTTATATAGCAAAATATAATTTTAAAAAGAAAATATTTTATATACTTTTCGGGTATTGCGCAAGTATACGTATCGTTTCAAGTAATATAGGGCATTGAAACAAAGACCCCAGTATCGATCCCACGGGGAAAAATTATAGTAATAAATTTTCTAAATAATATATTTCAAAAATCTTTTAATATTTTAATCTAACTATAAATTACTATTAATTTACTAGATGCAAATAAAGAAAACATCAATAAGACAATGATTTTATGAAAACTGTATAAAATAAACAACTTTCTTCCCTTCAATTAATCTATGATTTTTAAGATAATTTAATATTCATTGGAGAATTTGATTTATGGTATTGTGCCAAATAGAAGCATTCCTATTCTTTACCCTTTGATCTAGGCGCAAAGAATATTGGCTAATTTACAGATCAGGTGCGGATGTATTGTTAGTAGAATGGGTTAATCTAGACTCACACTACTAGATGTCCAAGGGTGGCTATGGTCGGCCCTACTAGTGACCCTTTCCTAATCTATAAATCAAATTATAAGAATTTAGTCTGTCACTCTAAAAACAAATCAATTCTACGCCCTTTAAATCTTATCTTCCTATTTATTTGCACTTCACCTTGAATAGCCCGCACATGGCCTTCGACTACCAAGGATTCATGTGACATTTACAAGTTAAGAGTTTTTCTCCTTCTAGGTCTCAAAACTCTTCAACAGGTTTTAACAATTTAAATGGCCAATTTAAAAAGTAAAGTAAGATCAGGTATTAATGTCATCACAATGTTTTGAAAATTTTTTGAATTTCAATTCTCCATCGAATCTTTTATTATCTTATCTACCTCTTCATAAATGAAGGAAGAAAGTAAACTAACTACTCAGAAGACATTGAATATAAACAACAAAACATAATAAATAAACTTTGAATCAAATATAAAATACTTATCTCAAATATTCCTTCTATAGATATTCTGATTCCTACTGACTCCACAGTGTAATGAACTTCAAATGCAACAACTTGAAAATAAACTCACTAAACTAAACAAAAGTGGCCCTAAATTTCTCTCTCTATTTCTCTCTTTAAGGATGAGAAATCCTAAAGTGGATAAGAGAAAGGGGTTACAATGGGGGGGCACGTTTTTCTGAAGAAATGGACCCCTATTTATAGGCTTCAAGGGTTGCCTTGAGGCACCTCTTTAAACATGTCCACATTCAATGAATTTTCTAGAAGGTCTGTCTGGCGCCTAGGCGCCGGACACCGCGTCCAGTTATTCGCACCTCTTCACATTGGCTTTCACCTCTTCACGATTAAAATCGTTTTGGAGCATCCAAATGCAATGTATCACATGTCCTATTATCAAGGAACAACTGCCAGTTTTCTAGAATGTCCAATAACTGCTCACTCCGTCAAAATAACCGTTCAAACGTTGTTAAAAACTTGACAGTTTCTATATCGAGTCTGGCGCTTAGGTACCAACTTCTAGCGCCTAGGTGCCAGGCCATATTTTTTTATACTTTTTGTATTTTGCTCCATTTTTACTCCTTTTTGCTCCTTTTTGCTCATTTTTCCTTTTTGGACCTATTTACATCACCTATATCCAAAAACACAAAAAATACCTTTCATTAAAGCATAATATCCTTAGAAATTGATAAGAATTAAGACATAAAAAATAGGTATTTTTTTATAGATCATGTACATCAACAATGGAATAATAATCAAGTTAATCCAAATTAGAACAATCAAGGAAATTTAAACTATAGACTAACTTATCCTCCTGGTTATGAAAATCATCAGAAAAAGTTGTTTGTAGAAGAATTGATCTTGCAACTAAGTAATCAGCTACAAAGTAAAAAACTGTTATTCGTAATATTGAGAATCAGATGGGTCAAATCGCTAATTTCATTAATTACAGGCCTCAAGGAACACTACCTAGCAATGTCGAAATTAATCCTAAAGAATCTGTAAAAGAACATGAACATGCAAAAGCTGTACAACTCAGAAGTGCAAAGGAATTAAAAGAGAAAACACAGAATGAGATTGAAAAAGAGAAAGAAGTTGAAGAGATTGAAAAACCTAAAGATACCCTTTCTCCAAATAAAGATCAGACTGTAGTACTTATTGAAGTGGAAGTTGAAAGACCACCACCACCTTTTCCTTAAAGACTAAAACATCAGAAACTTGAACATCAATTTTCTAAGTTCTTTGAAATTTTTAAGAAACTTACCATCAACATACCTTTTGATGAAGCTTTGGAGCAAATGCTATGCTATGCAAAATTTATGAAGGATATTTTAAGAAAGAAGAGAAAATTTGAAGCTTATGAAACCGTTGCATTAAGTGAAGAATGTAGTGCAATAATTCAGAAGAAATTACCTTAGAAACTTAAAGATCCTGAAAGTTTCACTATACCATGAGCTATTGGAGAAAAATTTTATGGAAAAGCCTTATGTGATTTAGGTGCTAGTATTATTCTGATGCCATTTTCAATCTTTTAAAGGTTAGATTTAGGAGAGATTTCTCCTACCAATATAACGCTTCAGTTAGCTGATCGATCGATCACTTATACTAAAGGAGTTATAGAGTATGTTCTTGTTAAGGGAGATAAATTTATCTTCCCTGTGGATTTCATTGTTCTAGACATAGACGAAGATAAAGAAATACCTATTATTTTAGGGAGACCTTTTCTAGCTACCGGATGAGCTATGATTGATGTTCAAAAACTAGAATTAACGATGAGAGTTAATGATTAAGAGATAACATTTAATTTTCTCAAATCAATGAGGGATGGATATTTTTAATTATTTAATTGAAAAGCATTATCAAGAAAAATGTAAGGTCATTTTTGATGATAAATATAAAGAATCTATGTTATATAATGAGTCATTAAATGAGGAAATTGAAAAATTAAATGAAGAAAACTTATCTAAAGAAACTCATTATATTCATGAAAATTGGGAAATTCTAGACACAACTAAAAATGTTATACTTTTACACTCAATTGAAAAAACCCCTGAAATGGAATTAAAAATGTTACCTGCACATTTAAATTATGCATTTCTTGGAAATTCATTAACTTTACCTGTAATTATATCTTCATAATTAAGCAAAGATCAAGAAGAAAAATTAATAGGAGTTCTGAAGAATTATAAGAAAGCTTTTGGTTGGACTATTACAAATATAAAAGGAATAAGACCTTCAATCTGTATGCATAGGATTTTAATGGAAGAAAATTGTAAACGCACTATTAAACCTCAAAGAAGATTAAACCTAATTATGAAAGAGGTTGTTAAGAAAGAAATTTTGAAATGGTTAGATGCTGGAATTATTTATCCTATTTCGGATAGCCAATGGGTGAGTCATATTAATTGTGTTCTGAAGAAAGGAGGAGTAACTGTCATTGTTAATGAAAAAAATGAATTAATCCCAACAAGACAAGTTACTGGATGGCGTATTTGCATTGAATATCAAAAATTAAACAACGCCACTAGAAATGATCATTTTCCTTTACCTTTCTTGGATCAAATGTTGGATAAACTAGCTGGACACTCATACTTCTGTTTTCTGGATGGATATTCTGGTTATCACCAATTACCCGTTGCTCTTGAGGATCAAGAGAAGACAACATTTACAAGTCCTTATAGAACATTTGCCTTTAGAAGAATGCCTTTCGGTTTATGCAATGCACCTGCAACTTTTCAAAGATGTATGATGTCAATATTCTGTGATTTGATTGATAAAGGAATTGAAGTATTTATGGTCGATTTTTCAGTTTTTGGAACTTCTTTTGAATCTTGCTTGGATAATATAACGAAAGTTTTGAAGAGATGTGAAGAAACAAATTTAGTTCTAAACTGGGAAAAATGTCAATTTATGGTCACAGAAGGAATTGTACTTGGACATAAAGTTTCACAAATAGGGATGGAAGTTGATCAGGCAAAAGTGAAAATTATTGTTGAACTTCAACCACCTAATACCATTACTGATGTGAGAAGTTTTCTGGGTCACGCTGTATTTTATAGGAGAAATATAAAGAATTTTACTAAAATTACTAAACCTCTTTGCCATTTATTGGAAAAAGAAGCTAAATTTGAATTTAACGAAGATTTACTGAATGCGTTCAATATTTTAAAAGAAAAATTAATCACTGCACCTGTCATTGTTGCACCTGATTGGAATAGACCTTTTGAATTAATGTGTGATGTAAGTGATTATACAATCAGAGCTGTATTAGGACAAAAATATGAGAAAATTTTTAAAGTTATATACTATGCTAGCAAAAATCTTAATGAAACTCAAATAAATTATACTACTACTAAAAAGGACCTGTTAGCAATAGTATATGCCTTTGATAAATTTAGACCATATCTTCTTGGAACAAAATGTATCATACATACTGATCATTCTGTTATTAAGTATTTAATGTCTAAAAAGATGCTAAACCTAGATTGATCAGATGGGTTTTACTTTTATAAGAATTTGATTTTGAAACTATGAACAAAAAAGGAACTGACAACCAAATTGCTGATCATTTATCAAGAATAAAAAATAATAATGAGAAGATTTATAAAGAAAATATAAATGAGAAATTCCTGGATGAACAATTATATGTTATTCAAGGATTACAAATGCCTTGGTATGCGGATATAGTTAACTATTTGGTTAGCAATATTTTACCATATGGGTTGAATAGTAAATACATTAAGAAATTCAAGAATGATTGTAAATCATATATTTGTGAAGATCCTCATTTATTTAAAATAGGAAGAGATTATGTGATTTCAAGATGTGTACCTTATGAAGAAAATTTTGCAATTATTCAAAAATATCACAATTCTGAATTTAGAGGACACTTTGGAGTAGATAAAACTGCATTTAAAATTTTAAATTATGAATTTTATTGGCCTACTTTATTTAAAGATGTTGGACATTATGTGAAAACTTGTGATCGATGTCAAAGAATGGGAAATATATCCAGAAAAGATGAAATGCCTCTAAACTTTATATTAGAAATTGATATTTTTGATGTTTGGGGTTTAGACTTTATGGGACCTTTCATACCATCATCTGGAAAAAATTATATTTTATTAGCAGTTGATTATGTTTCAAAGTGGATTGAAGCTGTAGCTTTACCTAACTGTGATTCCAAAAGTGTTTCAAAATTTTTAAAGAAAATGATTTTTACATGATTTGGAATGCCCAAGATAATTATCACAGACGGGGCAAGTCAATTCAGAAATATAAGAATTCAATCATTATTGAAAAAATTCAGAATTAAACATAGAGTTGCAACTGCTTATCATCCTCAAACAAGTGGAATGACTGAAGTATCAAACAGAGAAATTAAAAGAATATTAGAAAAGACTGTTAATCCTAAAAGAATTGACTGGGTTGATAGACTTTATTCTGCATTATGGGCTTATAGAACATCTTATAACACACCTATCGGAATGTCAGCTTATCGGTTAATTTATGGTAAACATTGTCACTTACCTATTGAACATAAACATAAAGCTTATTGGGCGATAAATGAGTCAATTATAATTTGAATACTGCAGGAGAAAAACGATTATTACAACTAAATGAAATGGAAGAGATAAGAAATGAGTCTTATGAAAATGCAAGAATTTATAAAGAAAGAATGAAGAAATTGCATGACAAAAATGATTTCAAGGAAAGTATTCGAGCCTGGACAAGAAGTATTACTATTTAATGCTCGTTTAAAACCCTTTCCTGGAAAATTAAA
Source organism: Papilionanthe hookeriana x Papilionanthe teres (assembly GCA_022702705.1). Classification (NCBI taxonomy): domain Eukaryota; kingdom Viridiplantae; phylum Streptophyta; class Magnoliopsida; order Asparagales; family Orchidaceae; genus Papilionanthe; species Papilionanthe hookeriana x Papilionanthe teres. The sequence goes on from CM040422.1 coordinate 6,681,406, forward strand.
ATCTAAATGGATGGGACAATTTATAATAAAGAAAGTATACCCTTATGGAGCTGTGGATATTAAAGATTCCAACACCAGAAAAGTATTTAAAGTTAACGGATTAAGACTGAAGCCTTATATTGGAGAAATTAAATTAAATTACAAAGAGGCTTATGAGCTGAGTCAACTCGATTAATTCAATTAATTAGGTTGGGCAGACGATGTTAAACCAAGCGCTTTGTGGGAGGCAAACCATATTTATTAGTTTGAGTTAAATTATTGTTGTAAGGTTATGCATTGGTCTTGACTAAATTTGCATGTAACTTCTGGAAATAGAAGGCTAACAAGTCTTTATTGGCTTAAGCTAAACATTATCTTGAAGTATATAGAATTTGGACTTTGACCAATCCATGTCAAATGTGAGTAAAAATGAGATCAAGTTAACCTTCATTTATGATTGTTTGTGATTTGAATTTTTTGTAATTGTGTTTGTGTGTTGATCATACCCATTTGTTAGACCTATTTTTACGACTGAAACTTGCAAAATTTGACGATAGGTTAATCAGAGTCGATTGAGGTTCCGACACCTAAGCACCAAAAGTTGGTGCCTAAGTGCTAGAATGGCCTGCGTATCGATGATCTGGCGCCTAGGCACCAGATTCCGGTGCCTAAGAGCCATGGTTACAGATCGTGTAAAAACAAAAAATCTTCAGTTTTTCACACGAAATCTCTTTATATATTGCCTTATCTTCATCCCCAATCCCATAAAAACCTTAATTTCGACCAGAGAAATCCATTTTAGAGGAGTTAAGAAGGATTTGGAGGCAATGGATAGAGGAAATCGTAGAAATGAGGTAAGAGACAAACCTCCTAAAGATCCTCAACTTTGTTTTGATGGTTTTATTGCTGTTAGTATAGAGAAATTGTTTAGTCGATTGGAGAAGATTGAAGCGGAACTTCAAAGTATTGGTAACCATCTCCATGAGATGTACCACCAATACGAACACTTGGAATGGCAAACTAAACTTCAATCTGATCATATGGTGGCCTATCATGACGCTCAAGTAGAAATGTATGTGAAGAACAAGAGGATCGATAAAAAGACGGCTTTGGAATTTCCAAGGGCATTGGTGTTCTATCCCTTCGGTCCTAGCAAACTTCATTATGAAAGAGATGGTAATTAAAGATCGGTGTTAAATAGATCTTAAATGTGTTTTAGGTGTGATCGAGTCATGTGTTAGTGTGTTTACTATAGAATTTGTGTGTTTGCTTAATTGTTCAATGTGTGTTGTTGGATTTGAATATTTGCTTTGAATATGTTGTTGTTTGTGTTATTTATAAAACTATGAACCTTAATACAGTCTTGTACTGAAATTTATTGAATTTGGAATGGAAGTTATGGATTGGAATTGAAGAATTTGGATATATTTTTGTGGTTCTAAACTATCATTTTAATTTGATTGTGTAAATGTTTGGAGGATATAAATTGGATTAATACTCTCATAAGAGTAATTAGGAGTCAAATTTGGTAAGATTTGATAGAAAATATAAAATTTAAATTGAATTTTTGGAAAGGCGAGTCTGGCGCCTAGGCGCCAGAATTTGGTGCCTAGGCACCGGTTCGGCTTGAACCCAAAAACTCGTCTTCTTAAAAACCCCCCACGCCATTTTTGACGTCTAAGCTTCCTTCTCCACTATTTTTCGTGAAAATACTCTCTATAGATCCCATTTAAAGCTGGATTTTCAAGTTTTTGAGCTTGAAATCACCCGAGTTCGTCATCCTGAGGTCAAATCTACATTCTAAACTCATTATTTTTTATTTTCACCATAGATTTTGCTCTCATTGAGAAAAACCAAAATTTTGAGAAAAATTTTGATTTTTAAGGTTAAACCCATTAAATTTTTAAGCACTTTCAAGTTTAAAAAGCTTAAATTAGTTTATTTTCCTAGATTCGTTGAATTTAATTCATGTTTTTTTATTTCAAGTTTAGATGGCACCCGAATCTAAGAGAGGAAAGGAACGAGACAATTTTGAGCGTAGCAAATTCGTCGCTACTGCTGCACACTTCCGATACAATGATTTTGCTACAACTCAGAAATTTATCTTGGAGTGAAGTTTTTACAATCCCGGAGAAAGAATTGAGGATACAATCGTTGCACCCAACTGGCAACGATTTTGCTATTTCACTGTTGTTGTCGTTATCTCGGTTGTTAGAGAGTTTTTTGCTAATTTCGTAGATGCTGAAGAATACGAGATTTTTGTTCGAGGAGTTGGAGTAGGATTCACTCCTGAACGTATCAATATTTTTTATGGTTTGCCGCCAAACATTGAGTGTTATTACTCTGAATTATCTCCATCTGAGAGAGATTTGGACATGATCATTGCCTACCTGACTGATAGTACTGGAGCCTGGAAGATTCAGAACAGAAAAAGGGTAAATTTTTCAACTTCTAAGCTTAATGGTGTTTCAATGGCATGACACTACTTTATTTCTGCTCGTCTTCTTCCATCCAATCATCTAAGCGAGGTTACCAAAGATAGAGCTATTCTCAACTACTGCATTCAAGAGAGGAAGCCTATTGATGCAGGGAGCATTATTTATGATTCTGTAGAGGCTACTGCTCATTCTAGCGCTTCTATTGTACTTGGTTTTCCATCTCTGATCTATTCTCTATGTCAAAGTGCTGGAGTAGTTACTGAGCTATCTGAGTAAAAGCTCAAGTCGACAAAGCCTATAGGAAGAGAAAGCGTCAGTATCTATGATCGACTTCGAGGTAAGAGTTCTACTGCACCTTCTGGTTCGTTAACTACTTCAGGTAGAGCTTCTACTTCTAGACCATCTACTTCTGCTGAGCCACCATCTACTTTTTGGGAGACCATGCATGATTAGTTTATTGAGCAGCATAATGAGTTATTCCTAACTCATTGTAGAGTAGATACGAACAATAAGAAGATCGATCAACTTTTTGAGTATACAAAAAGAAAGAGTGATTACGATGCTGAGTATTCTGAGTCTTTAGTGAGATTTCTGAAGGGTGAGTGATGCGATGCGACTTTATATATGCTTTAAAATACAATAATTTGATACCACTTTTTAGAATATTTAATTTCCAGCAAATGGCTTCAAAAACATGACGCGTGAGGTTTACTTTTATAATTTTATATTTAGATTTTATTATTGTAAAAGTCACACTTTTGAACCCAAGTATACATATCGTTCAAGTAATATAGGGCTCTAGTAGAGTCCTGGTTATCGATCCCATAGGAATAGAGAATTATATAAAAAGTAAGAAATATAACTAATATTTTGAAATTTTTGAATGCAATTTATATATACTTTTGTTTATATATATATTTATTCAAATTTAATTAACTAATAATTTTTACTAAAAGAAGGTAAGCAATAAGCAGTAAAGTAAAGTAAACAGTAATTAAAATTCAACGCAAGTATAAAAACAACTCTCCTTTTTCAACTAATGCAAGAATTATAGAGTAATTATCTTTTGTAGGGAATTAAGATCATGGTATTGTGCCAAATAGAAGCATTTCTACCCTTTGGTCCAGGTGCAAAGAACATTGACTAATCTTTAGATAGGCTCAGGATGTTTTATTAGTAGAATGGGTTAATCTAGGCTCACACTACTAGATGTCCAAGGGTGGCTATCGTCGGCCCTACCAGTGACCCTTTACCTTTCTATAAACCAAATTATTAGAATTTAGTCCGTCACTCTAAAAACTAATTAATTTTACGCCCAATAAATATTATCTTCCTATTTATTTGCACTTCACCTTAAATAATCTGTGTATAGCCTGTGATTACCTAAGGATTCATGTGATATCTACTAGTTAAGAATTTATCTCCTGATAGGTCTCAAAATTCTTCAACAGGTTTTAACAAATTAAATGGACAATTTATAAAGTAAACTAAGATCATGTATTAATATCATCACAATAGTTTAAAATATTTTATATTTAATTCTCCTACAAAATTTAATTAATTTATAATCTTTTCATAGTTGAAAGGAGAAAGATAAATAACTAATCATAACACATTGAAATAACACAACAAAACTATTTATAAAACTTTGAACCAAAGTACAAATACTTATCTGAAGTATTCCTTCAAGTGATCCACTGACTTCTACTGACTCCAAAGCAATGATGAAAGACTCCAACAACAATAACACACAATAAACACTCAAAATAAACTCACTAGATACAAAATAAAGTGGCACCCTAAACATGGAAGAGACTAAATAAAACTAGAGATGAGAGAGAAGATAATAAATGGGTATATGTACTAAAGGGGGGGTTGGTGTGATTTTCTCTGTGGAATGGGCTCCTATTTATAGAGCTCTAAATTTGACCAGGGGTTGCTTAAGGCACCTCTTCAAAATTCATCCAAATTCAATGTATCTTCTAGAAGGTAACCGTTGCGCCTAGGCGCCGGGATCTGGCGCCAAGGCGCCGGACTTCGTGACCAGTTCTTTCGCACCTCTTCACTTTAGGTCACACCTCTTCACGATCCAGGTCGTTTCCTTGTGTCCAAATACATTGTATCACATGTTCTATATATTAGGAGTAACTTCCAGTCTTCTAGAAGCTCCAATAACCGCTTAACACTGTCAAAATATATACCCGAAGTCATAAAAAAAAACTTGACAGCGTCTGTATCGAATTGGCGCTTAGGCGCTGGATTTTGGCTCCTAGGCGCCAGGCCAATAATTCCAAACTTTTGCTCTATAAGCTCTATTTTTGCTCCTTTTTGCTCCTTTTTCCTCCTTTTTCCTTCTTTTTCTTTCTTGGACTCTTTTTAAATCATCTACATCCAAAAACATGAAAATACCTTTCATTAAAGCATAATATCCTTAAGAATTGAATCATAAATCAGGCATAAAAATGGGTATTTTTTAGGTAGATCAGTGAGCAGGATGTTCAGTTCCCTACTTATCCCAGATATTCACCATATGTTGATCCGAAGGATATGGAGTTTCCTTTTGGTGATGACGATGATGAAGCTACAGATAGTGATTAGTAGCTTGACTTACCTCTGGAGATGTGTTGATTCTATTTTTAGTATGTTTTTTGTTTATTGTGTTATTTAGTGTGATGTTATTTATTAGTATTGATGTTAACTTTTTATGTTGAAACTATTTTTAGATTATCTGATGTATGTTTTAAACTGAAATATGAATGAATTTTTATAAAAGTTTATTTCTATTTCAGCCCACTGTTTAGTGTTTATGAATAGTTAGTAAGTTTGCAAATTCAAAAATAATAAAAAAAGAGAGATTTTAAAAAAAAATTAACTACTTCTCAACAAAACATTTCTATATATGCTTAATCATTTCTATTATATATATTAAAACATGTGTAGAAGTAGAAGTTAGTTTTTCCTTACTACATCATTATTGTACTTTGATTAATTCCTGTTTATTTCTTTCTCTCATGCTTTAGAAAATTTCATGATTCATATTTATACTAAAGCTGAAGTTTGGGGGAAGTGAAAACATTTATCAAATTTAAACATTATTTGTCCTTAATGAACTAATATTTTCTTTCAAAATATCTTAACATAACATAAGAAATGAAAAATCTGTCTAAGATTACCTAAATTTTTGAATTTATAAATAATTTAGTAAACTTAACAAAAAATTTCAAAAATTTTGATTGATTTTAAGAATAGAATTATTTAACTTAAATAGTAATAAAATCAAAATTTTTCTATTTATAGTAAAGAGAATTGTATTTTTGAAATACTAAGGAATCAAGAGTATTGCTTGAAAAAGAAAAGATTGAAATGAATTTTGAAAAATAATAAGTTATTAAAAATGTCATATTTATTAAGTAAGAATGTATAAGTTTTTGAAAATATGTTGAGAATAGTGATGTTCAAAATCATTAACAGGCTATCCATAAATAGTAATCCTCACTTAAAAGAAAAGAAGAGAAATAGGATTGAAAAACAATCCAAAAGAAAAAAAAATGTGAGGGGAAGCTTGAGGAAATGCCTAATCAAAAATTGGCTTCACTTGAATTACCTTATAGGAAGAAAACTGATTACATTTTTAACTTAATTTCTATGTATAAATATTTTACTAAATAAAATATTTCATGAAAATTTTTTTCTTGTAAATATTCTATGTGACATTAATATGATGAACTACAATTATTCTTGAAATAAATGAAAAATTAGAAGTCTTATGATTTGGTAGCTAAATGTTCTTTAATTCTTAAAATTAAACTTAATTAGTGAAATTTGGTTAATGATTTGCTAAAGCATTTAGAAAACAAAAAATTATAAGGAATCTTAAATATTTTAACATCATTCCAAATGTAATCTATTTTATGTAATTAAAAGGGTTACTTGAGGACAAGTAACGTTTAAGTTTGGAGGAATTTGATCTACCTAAAAAATACCCATTTTTATGCCTTATTTATGATTTAATTCTTAAGGATATTATGCTTTATTGAAAGGTATTTTCATGTTTTTGATGTAGATGATTAAAAAAGAGTCCAAGAAAGAACAAAAAGAAAAAATGAGAAATAAGGAGCAAAAATGGAGCTTATGGAGCAAAATATTGGAATTATTGGCTTGGCGCCTAGGCGCCAGAATCCGGCGCCTAAGTGCCAGCTCAATATAGACGCTGTTAAGATTTTTTGATGATTTTGGGGAGTTATTTTAACGGAGTTAAGCAGTTATTCAAGCTTTTAGAAGACTGGAAGTTACTCGTAATATATAAGACATGTGATACAATGCATTTGGACCTAAGGAAACAGTTTTAATTGTGAAGAGGTGTGAACCAAAGTGAAGAGGTACGAAGACCTGGTCACCGAGTTCGGCGCCTAGGCGCGATATTTTCCTTCTAGAAGATGCATTAAATTTGGACGAATTTTGAAGAGGTGCCTTAAGCAACCCCTGGTGAAATTCAGAGCTCTAGAAATAGGAACCCATTCTACAGAAAAAAGGGCACCCCATAGTCCCTTCTAGTTTTACTTAGTCTCTTCCACACTTAGGGTGCCACTTTACTTTGTATCTAGTGAGTTTATTTTAAGTATTTATTATGTGTTGTTGCTGTTGGAGTCTTTCATCATTTCTTTGGAGTAAGTAGAAGTCAACGGATCACTTGAAGGAACACTTCAGATAAGTATTTGGAGCTTGGTTCAAAGTTTTATAAATATGTTTTGTTATGTGATTTTAAGTATTCTGAGTAGTTAGTTCTCTTTCTCCTTTCAACTATGAAAAGATAATAAATTAATTAAATTTTTTAGGGGAATTAAATTTAAAATATTTAAAACATTGTGATGATATTAATACTAGATCATAGTTTACTTTTTAAATTGGCCATTTAAATTTTTAAAACCTGTTGAAGAATTTTGAGACCTCTCCATAGATAAATTCTTAACTTGTATATATCACATGAATCCTTGTGTAGTCGAAGGCTTTATGCGGGTTATTCAAGGTGAAGTGCAAATAAATAGGAAGATATTATTTATTGGGCGTAAAATTAATTAGTTTTTAGAGTGAAAGACTAAATTCTAATAACTTGGTTTATAGAAAGGGAACGGGTCACTGGTAGGGTCGACCATAGCCACCCATGGACATCTAGTAGTGTGAGCCTAGATTAACCCATTCTACTAATAAAACATCCTGAACTGATCTATAGATTAGTCATTGTTCTTTGCACCTGGACCAAAGGGTAAAGAATATGAATGTTTCTATTTGGCACAATATCATAATCTAAGTTCCCCACAAAAGATAATTAGTCTAAAAACTTGGATTAGTTGAAAGGAGAAAGTCATTTTTTTACTTGCATTGAATTTTAATTACTGCTTACTTTACTTTACTACTGCTTACTGTTTACTTGCTTATAATAAAAATTGTTAGTAAATTAAATTTGAAAATATATTTAATATATTTATATATATATATATATATATATATATATATATATATATATATATATATATATATATATATATATATATATATACATACACACACACACACACACACACACACACTATATTTAAATTTAGTTTAATTTGATAAATTCCAAAATATTTTTTTTACTTTTTATAAAAATACTATCCCAGTGGGATTGATAACAAGGACTCCACTAGAGCCCTGTATTACTTGAACCATACGTATGCTTGAGTTTAAATTTTGACTTTTACAATAATTATTATAAAATCTAAATATAAATTCATAGGTAAATGTAAACATCGCACACCAAGTTTTTGAAGCCATTTGCCAGGAATTAAACATTCTAAAAACTGATATCAAATTCTTGTATTTAAAAGCATATATAAAGTCACATTGCATCACTGTGAAGTAGCAAAAAGTTTCTCAATGTCTTGCTACAATTAATCTCTCGATCGAACCTCTCGAGTTGTAAAATGCACGTTCCTAAATAAGCTTCTTTTTGACCAATTGGGTGTTGTAGTGATATTGAGCCTTAATAGTTACAAATGTTCTTGCATCAAAGTTCTCTCTACCCTTCCCCTTTCTCATCTTTGTAGCCATAATAATTCTAAAAAATTTATAATAAATCCAAATACATACTCAATAACAAAAAAGAGAACTAAAAAAATCAAAATAGTTGGTAATAAACTTCACACCATGGATTCTTACTAATTTTTCTTCAAAATCTTCCAATTTTTGGTTTTCCCAAAATGCAAGAAAAATCTATGATGAAAACTAAAAATTTTTAGGTTAAAGTGAAGCGCTTACTAAGGGAAGTTGAAATCCAAGCTTTTTGATCCTTCAAATCACCTTAAATCCAAGCTCTAGTAAGCCCTAATATCAGATTTGCCCTTAGTCGAGAGGTAAGAGACGAACCAGGCAGTAAAAATTGAGGTTACTGTTCAGTTTCATGATTTTTAATAGCCCTGAGCAGTTTTTGGTAAACTGGCACTGACACTTAGAATATTAAATTTCGATTTTTGTCCACCAAAACTCCACAACTTATAATTATCGTAAATTAACGTTAATTTTATAATTAAGCAATCCTCTAACAATTTATTTTCACAAACATCACAAAACTCACTATTATATATGTAATCTAAACAATTACAAGAATATATATTTTCTAACCATAACATAATTCTCAGCGTCGCAATCACACCAATAACACTTTGGCACTGAAAACTAAAGAAGAAACACTTAACATAAATAGCATAAAGTCTGACATTGAAAATAAAGGAATTCCAACAAAAAAAAACACATAAAAGCTCTCATAAATTGGAATTCTACAATTTAGAGCAACTACACATCTTCATATTCTACACTCTCATCTCTCAAATATCTCCCATGGATTGGTGGTGCACATACAAGTTGTAAAAAGGGTGGTGAGGAAATTCATCTGTTGAATCTTCTTTAATCCAATCATTCTTCTTATACATACGTACCATAGCCTCTTCCATAAGTCCAGTGTGCACAATTGTCCTTTAATTTGCTAATCTAGATGATCAATTAGAACATAAATGTTGCTAATCACATTCATAATATTATGTATCTCTTACTCCAACTTTGGATTCCTCTTCAGAATAACATGTGAACTATCAAGAAAGTGGGGTTTTATAAGCGATGAATTTTGTGATGATTGATCCATAAAAATATTTATATCATTCACTTCCCCATTCTTTATATAGTCACAATTCAACATTGGGTCCATCAGCTTCAAAGGGAGAAGCACTTTTTCTCAATTATCATAAGGAACTTGTGCTTGACTGCATAACAAAAATATTGTAGATGGATGTCAAAGTCCATAAGTAGATTCATTTAAAATCAAATCAAGAGGGGATATAACCATTAAAGCACCCACATCAATAGGTCTTCTCATTTGAATATTGTAATTCAAAATAGTGCTTTCTTTTGTGATGCACCAAATATATGTTAGATTATTGTAATCAATTTTTACTCATTTTTAGTGATATTGCACTTTAAAAGAAGGTATTCTTCATGTTTCGCTGCAGGTATGATGATTTTAGGTGATTGGAGCAAAAGGAAGCAAAAAGAAACAAATTTAGAGCAGAAAGAGGCAAATTACTATAAACAACACACTAGCGCCACTGACGCCCAATTCTAGAGAGCATTTAAATTAAATCGTTAGGGTAGAGCCACAGGCTCCCTATGTCGGTGGAAGTCAAATTCAATGTAGTTGGATGATTTTTGAAATGTTTCTTGAAGAAAATCTTGGAAAATTGTTTTCTAATCTATTTCGAACAGATTTAGACGGCAAGAAAGAGAGAGAAGAGAGGGAAAAGAGTCTTTAGTCTTTTGGAGTAAGAAAAGTGTGTTAGGGTTTGTGGAGAGTGAGTGGTAAGTGTGTTAAAGTGTGTAGAAGTCATGTTTTGTAAGGGATTCTTATCTAAAGAGTGTAGGAGAAGGATGAAAGTGAGAGATTGCTTCTTCCTTACTATTCTAAAGAGACAATTGAGTATTGTAGTGAAGAAAGAAAAGGATTCAAAGGAACTTCAAGAGATTTTCTAGGGGAAGAAATTGAAATAAATTGTATTTACTTCTTGTAGTTTGTATGAATTTGATTTTATATATGAAATCCATGTTTTGTTGTATCTTCCTCATGCATTATGAGTAGATTTCTTTGTCATTCTTCTTGCAATGAGATGTGGTGAAGTGGTGATGTAGATTTGATGTCCCATTTGAAGTGGTGAAGTAGATTTGATGGGAAAACCACCACCTTCATTTCCTTAAGAGCTTAGAAGAGTGTGTAGTGCAATTATTCAGAAAAAGCTTCTAGAAGAATATAAAGACCCTGGTAGTTTCACTATCCCTTGTGGTATAGGTGAAAATTTTTTTGGAAGAGCTTTATGTGATTTAGGAGCTAGTATTAACCTTATGCCGTTATTAACTTTAAAAAGATTGGAAATAAGAGAAATTTCACCTATTTCTGTAACTCTTCTTTAACTGATCATTCTATCACTTATCCTAAATGAGTTGTAGAAGATGTATAAGTTAAGGTTGATAAATTTATCTTCCCTGTGGATTTTATTGTCCTATATATGGAGGAAGATAATGAAAGTCCAATTATTTTAGGATGATCATTCCTTGCTACTGGAAGAACTATGATTGATATTCACAAAGGAGAACTAAATATGATAGTTAATGATTAAGAGGTGACATTTGATATTTTGAAATCTATAAAATATCCCTCAACAAAAAAACATGATCAATGCTTTCAAATGGAAATTTATGATTATTTGATAGATGATCATTTTAAGGAAATGTTTAAAGAGAAAATAGAATATGAAAATTTGAAATGTGAGGATAATAATGAAATAGAAGATGATTTTGATGATATGAAGAATGAAGATTTAAATTATGTTCAAGAAAGATTTGAAATGTTGGATACTTTGAAAAGTTATGATAAAAGTTTATTTTCATCTATCATAAAACCTCTAGAACTTGAAATGAAAATTCTTCCTAATCATCTGAAATACATGTTTTTAGGAGAATTATCTACTTTATCATTAATTTTATCTTTGGATTTGAATGAATATCAAAAAAAAATTATTAGATACATTAAAAAGATACAAAAAGGCTTTTGGTTAGACGTTAGCTGATATTAAGGGAACCAGTTCTTCGATCTGTATGCATAGAATTTTGTTAGATGAACAACATAAACCTTGAGCTGATCCACAAAGGAGACTAAATCTAATGCTGAAAGAAGTAGTTAAGAAGAAAATTTTAAAATGGCTTGATGCTAGAATTAATTATCTTTTTTCAGAAAGTGCTTGAGTAAGTCCAATTCATTGTGTCCCTTAGAAAGGAGGAGTGATAGTTGCTCTGAATGAACGGAATGAATACCAACAAAACAAATTAATGGCTGGCAAATTTGTATCAATTATATAAAATTAAATGCCGCCACTAAAAAAGATCACTTTCATTTTCCTTTTCTAGATCAAATGTTAGAAATTCTTGTTGGGCATAAGTACTATTGCTTTTTAGACAGATATTTTGGCTATCATCAAATACCTATTGCTCCTGAGGATCAAGAAAAGAATACATTTACTAGCCCATATGGAACTTTTGCTTTTCGATTATGTATGCAACTGCAACGTTTCAGAGATGTATGATGTTTATTTTTATTAATCTGATCGATAATTGAATAGAAGTATTTATGGATGATTTTTCTGTATTTGGAACATCATTTGACATATGTTTGAATAACTTAGAAAAAATTTTGGAGCTTTGCGAGAAATAAATTTATTTCTAAATTAGGAAACATGTCAATTTTTGGTTGCAGGAGGAATTGTACTTGGGCATAAAATTTCTGAATTTGGTATGGAGGTTGACCCTGCAAAAATTTAGATTATTGAAAAATTTTCTCCTCCTACTACAGTGAGAGTGGTAAGGATATTCTTAGAACATGTTGGGTTTTACAGGTGTTATATTAAAGATTATTCAAAAATTACTAATCCTTTATGCCAAATTTTGGAAAAGAATAAGAAATTTTATTTTTATGAAGAATGTTTAAATGCCTTTGAACTATTAAAAGAAAAACTAATCACTGCTTCTATAACTGTTTCACCTAATTGGGAGAAACCATTTGAACTTATGTGTGGTACCAGTGATATTGCGATTAGAGTTGCTTTAGGGCAAAGGTATGATAAAATGTTTAAGGTTATTTACTATGCTAGTAAAACTCTTAATGAAGCTCAAATCAATTATACCACTATGGAAAGAGAATTATTAGCTATTGTGTATGCTTTAGAAAATTTTAGACCGTATTTGATTGGAACTAAATGTTTAGTGCATACGGACCATTCGGCTATCAAATATTTAATGTAAAAGAAGGATTTCAAATAAAGATCAATGAGATTGATACTTTTAATGCAAGAATTTGACTTTGTCATTGTTGATAGAAAAGGAACTGATAACAAAATTGTTGACCATTTGTCTAGACTGGAGTACTATAAACTATCTGAGTTTGAGAAGAAAATTACAGAAACTTTCCATGATGAACAACTTTATAACATTAAGAAAAGGAATTTGTCTTGTATGTCGATATTGTAAATTATATAGTAATTGATATTTTGCCACTTGATTTAACAAGGAAACAACAAAAGAAATTTATTTATGACACTAAATTTTACTTTTGGGTAGATCCATACCTATATAAATAGTGTAAAAATCTTATTATTAGAAGATGTGTGCCGTATGAATAAATTGAACCAATTATTCAGAGATATCATGATTCAGAATTTGGAGGACATTTTGAAACTGATAAAACTGCTTATAAGATTTTACAATCTGGATTTTAGTGGATTACTCTTTTTATGAATGTTTATGGATATATAAAATCATGTGATCAATGTTAGAAAGTAGGTAACACTTCTAGAAGAAATGAAATGCCTCTAAATTTTACATTAGAAGTTGAGATCTTTAATGTTTGGGGATTGGATTTTATGGAACCATTTACTCCTTCATTTGAAAATTTATATATATAGGTTGTTGTTGATTATGTCTTGAAATGGATCTAAGCAATTGCTTTACTTAGATGTGATGCTCGAAGTGTTTCAAAATTCTTAATGAAAAATATTTTTACAAGGTATGGAATGTTGAGAGTGATCATAATTGATGGTGGATCTCATTCTAAAAATAACATAATTTAGAGGTTGGTTGGAAAATATAATATTATTTATAGAATCTCTACTGCTTATTGTCTGCAGAAGTATCTAATACTGAAATTAAATGAATTTTGGAGAGAACTGTGAATTCTCACAATTTAGATTGGTTTGTGAGATTTTATACTAAATTATGGGAATATATGACTACTTACAAGACCCATATCGGAATGTCTCTTTATAGACTAGTAGCATAAAGTATATTTGGTGATAAAAGAGCTAAATTTCAATTTATAGAATGATGGTGAGAAGAGATTTGTGAAATTGAATGGATTGGAAGAAATTAGAAATGAATCTTATGATAATGACAAAGTTTATAAGGAGAAAATGAAATTATGGCATGATGGAAAGATATTAAGAAAGACATTTGAACCTAGACAAAAAGTTTTAATATATAATAGAAGATTGAAATTATTTCTTAGAAAACTAAAATCTAGGTGGATAGGACCTCTAAATGTTGAAAAGGTTTATTCATTTGGAGATGTTGAAATTGAGAATCCTAAAAATAGAAGGATATTTAAAGTTTATGGGCATAAATTAAAACCATATTTTAAAGGGTTTCAAAAAATTTAAAAGTTTTTTTAATGTTAAGTCATCCTGAATAACAGAAAAATTTAAAAGTTTTTTTAATGTTATGTTGACGACGCCAGAACAGGTGTCGTCGGTGCCCAATTCCAGAGAATGCACCAATAATTCTGATGATGCCGACAAACCAAAGACGGTTTTTAGAGTTTTAAATTTTGATATTTGGCAGTTTTAGGAGGTATTTCATCCTTGTAACTTCCCAAAACTTGTTTTCAACCCCTTAAACTCCAGAAAAATGAAAGGATTCATTCCAAATTTGCATCCAATGGATTCCAACTCCATAGATACTCTGCGATTTAGAGTTTTGAACTGACGAAAGTTATCAGTTTTGAGGCGCAATGATTATTCAACAATGTGATGATGAAAAGGAGAATATCAAAGAAAGAGGATTTGTGAATCGAGATATGGATACTCCAAACACTCGAGTAGAAGAGATTATTATGTAGAGGCATTGGGAGGTGTTAGGCTACACTACTGCCGCTGTAGTCCTTTTTGTTGTGAAAGAGTTTTATGAAAATCTTTATGGAATCAACCAAGGATTCATCTATGTGTGAGGCATGTTTGTACCATTCACTCCTCCAAAGATTATTGACTTATTTATGTTGAAAACATGTCTATCTGCCATTATATGATATTTGATGCGACGAGAGACAACATGAATGAGATTTATCGATATTTAACGGATGAATGTGAAGAGTGCGAGATAAGAAAAAATGGATTTATAAGATTTTCTACTACATTTTTAAATTTGGTGTCGAAGCAATGGCATTATTTCATATCTGCAAAGTTACTCCTAACAAAGATAATAAGTAAAGTGACAAAAGAAAGTACAATTTTAAATTACTGTAATAAAATGGGAAGGCTTATCGATATTGGTACTATAACTATGAAATCTATATTAAGATTGATTGTTCATGGATCTAATTATGGGCTTAGACATCCTTCCATCATATTTCTTCTTTGCAGCTAGTCACAGGTGCCATATAAAAGCTGGGAAAAATGCTTCTTCCATGGAAGCCAATAGACCCAACTAATATTTATGACTGTCAGGAAATATGAGATGTGAATGATATAAGGCTCATTGCAGATCAACCATCTTAGAGTTCACAACCTATTCAACCTTACTTTCCTGAAAGTTCACTAGTGATTTTGATGAAAATCAAGAAGTTGGAGAAAGAGGTACAATATCTTATGAATTCTATTAATAATATTACTGATTTATTTTATCAATCAGATTGGGGGATGAAAGAACAATTTGATTACACTGGGTGAATTGAAAAAAGTTTGATAAATTTGATGAAAAGGAATGCTGTGATTACTGATGATTTGACTGATAAATTCTTGTATCATCTCTTTTATAATTTATTTGTGCATCTTCAATCTATGGGAGATATCAGAGGAGAAGATAGTACTAATACTGATGATGAGTAGTGACTTTGCTTTATATTTAGTATTTGGTATTTTACTATGCTTTGGTGTGCTTAGTATTGGCTTGATTAACTATGCAGTATGTGTTTGGACTTATTATGCTTGGAATTTGTGTTTGTGTTTAGTATTCAGCGTTAGAGTATTGTAGTGTGTTTGTGATACTGAATTTCTATGGTTTGGTGAACTCTTATGGGGAGTGCTTTAATGTGTTTTTTTGTATTGTGGGTTTTATATATTAAAGTGATGTTTTTTATTGTTTGTATAAATTTGATGTTAGTTAGTTGCTTAATTGATGAAATAGATGCTTAAAAAGGTTAATTATGTGATGGCATAACATTAAAACGATCAAAATCGAAAAAATTTTACGGACTCAGAATTTGAACTGTTTAATTAAAAAGAGCGCTGAAAGGGAATCTATATATGAAGCATGCAAACATTTTAAAGATCTCTTTAGAATGTGTCCACATCATTCAATACCAGATTTATTAATAATTCAGACCTTTTATAATGGATGAGTTGGATCTCTTAGATCTATTATCGATGCCGTTGCTGATGGTTCATTGATGTTTAAACAGTTTGCTGATACTTATGCTTTAATCGAAGAAATGACTACTAATACTTGTCAATAGCCTTCTGAAAGGTTAAATCCTAAAAAGGCAGCCAAAATTTATGAAAATGATGCTTTTGCGATACATGAAAATCAAGTTGCTGCAATTTCAAGAAAGATAGACCAATTTAGGATGAATTTTTCTCAGCCAACATCCATGATTGAAAAAAAATCATTTTGTCAAATGGCTGATTCTCAAACTTCATCAGAAATCTTAAATTCCTTTAGTAAGCCTAATAACCCATATTCCAATTATTATATCCTTGGTTGGAAAAACCATCCAAACAATAACTGGAATACCAATAATCAACAATGGGGGAACAACAAAGTAAACCCATTGAGAAACTGGAACAACCAAGGGAATAATAATTATGGACCAACCTATCCTCCAATTTTTAACAATACTTCACAATTTAAGGAGAAGAAGTTGTCTATTGAAGAAATGGTGTTTTAAATGGGAAATCAATTAGAAAGTCAAGGAGTTGCAATCAAAAATATTGATAATCAATTGAGACAGATTGCCAATTCATTACGTAATAGATCCACGGAACGTGATGCCCTGAAAATATATGCTATTTTTGTTATTTAATTTTACCCATTTTTTGTGATATTGCACTTTCAAGAAAGATATTTTTCATGATTTGTTGCATGTATGATGCTTTTAGGTGGTTGAAGTGAAAATAAGCAAAAATGAATGAATTCGGAGCAAAAAGGAGCAAAAGGAGGAAAATAGAGGCGACCATTCTCACGAGAGCTGTGAAATTAATTTGACGATAGAGCACTGCCGACGCCCTATCGTGCGCCGCTAGTGCCCAATGTCGATGGAATCCAAATTTGAAGAGTTTTGGTGACTTTTTGAAGGGATGCCTATGGAAATTATTGGGATTTCGTTCCTAACTTATAAGAAACAATTTTTGGATGAAAAATAGTGTGTGTTCTGTGTATTCTAGAGAGTCTAGTGTGTTTTAAGTGTTAGGGCTTAGGAGAGAAGAGTGTAGAAATTAGAATTTGAGAGGGATTCTTCTCTAAGGAGTGAAGGAGAAGGAGTAAAGTGAGAGATTGCTTCTTCCTTTCCATTCTAAAGAGGGAATTGAGTATTGCAAAGAAGAGAGAAAATGATTAAAAGGAACTTCAAGGGAATTGCATTAGGGAAGAGAAAGAGATAAGTTTTATTTTCTTTTGTGGTCTGTATGACTATTCTTTTATATATAAAATCCATGTTTTATTGTGTCTTCTCTATGAATTCTATGTAGTCTCCTTTGTCTTTCTTCTTGCATAGAGATGTGATGATGTGTTGATGTGGATTTGAAGTGTTTTAAATGTATTGAAGAAATTGTGATGGTTTTCATTTTGAACTTAATTTACTTTTCAATCTGGTTAATTGAATTATTAAAATATCTTGTTGAACATTAACTCTGAAAGGATTTAGTGTCTTACAACAACAATGAAAAACCCATTCAAATTCCATGAATGAATTGCGTAGTTCATGGGAATTGAGTGCAAATAAATAGGGAAATGTGTTTTGATGGACGTCAAATTGGAGGTTTTAGAGTGACAGGCTGAGATCCCCAATTTGGTCCTAAGATTAGTAACTAAACTCGAAGGTTAGCCTTCAGGTGAAGGGAGAGTGTAAGCTTCGTAGTGACAACCAGTATCCTCCCAGCCTAGCCTTAGATTTAGTAACTAAACTTAGGATATGTCAATGTTCTTTTCATGCTTGGAAGATAGGGTACTCTTTTAAGGGTAAAGAAAAAATTATGCTCCTATTTGGCACAATACCATAAATAATCATTCCATATCATCCACACATCATATTCTCATTGCAAGAGGAAAGATATTTTTCTTATATATCAAAACCTTTTAACTATATAGCTTAGTGTGTGACTGTTAGTTAATTCGGTTTTAAAGATATTAGAAGTAATTGTAGTTTGCTTATTGTTACTATTTTCTGCATCTTGTTAGTAGAAGTAAACATCAAACTTTGATCGCAATTTGAATATTGGAATTCAGTATGCATTATCTATAGTAAGATTCACTCCTTCCCTGTGGGATTGAAATCCAGGACTCCATTAGAGCCCTGCATTACTTGATACGATAAGTATACTTGCGTTGAATGCGTGGCCTTTACAAATCATTATAAATATATATATTTTAGTTCATAAGTTCTTGCAATATTAATGTCCGGCCCGCATCAAGTTTTAGGCGCCGTTGCCGGGGAAGGAAAGATTCGAAGGAAGGAATCGAAGGAAGGAAGTATAAACAATATCTATTGATAATATAGTAATTGAAAATCATTACTTTGTAGTGTGTAATTGTGTGTGTATGCTTACATTTTAGAGTATTTGTGTGATTTTATATGCATCGTAGTTGATCTATAGGTTTAGTACCTTATGATTTGGAGTTAGAGCGTACTATTAGAAAAATTAGAAAACAACAAAAACAAACTGAAAATCCTTTTGAAATGGTGAATAATCAAGATAATCAAAGAAATGATATTGGAAATTTATCAAGACCTTTAAGAGATTATGCTAACCCAACAACAAATAAAATTCATATAACTATTCAAAATCATGATATTACTGCTAATTCATTTGAACTTGTACCTGCTATTATCCAAATGGTACAAAACAATCAATTTGGAGGAACACCTAATGAGGATCAAAATTTACATCTCACTAGTTTCTAGAACTGTGTGCTACTTTTAAGTATGACGGAGGGTCGAGTGATCTTTGTCAGACTTAGAATTTTTCCTTTTTATTAAAGGATAAAGCTAAGGCGTGGTTAAATTCGTTAGCACCTGGATCTATTAGAACATGGGAAGATTTGTCTCAAAAGTTTCTATCAAAATATTTTCCTCCATCAAAGACTGCTAAGCTAAGAAATGATATCACATCTTTTGGTCAATTTTAAGGGGAATCAATATATGAAGCTTGGGAGCGATTTAAAGATCTTCTTATAAAGTGCCAACTTCATGCTTTACCAGATTGGTTAATAATTCAAACATTTTATAATGGATTAGTGAGATCATTGAGATCGATTATAGATGCTGCTGCTAGTGGATCGTTAATGTCAAAACCTTTTGATGAAGCAAACGCATTAATTGAAAAAATGGCTACTAATAATTTTCAATGACCCTCTAAACGGTTAAATTATAAAAGAGTAGCTAGTGTTCATGATTCAGATATTATGGCTATGATAGTTTCTCAAATTGCAGCCCTTTCCAAGAAAATAGATCAATATGGAATGAATTATTCTCAACCACCCCAAGTGTTAGAGAAAAATTCATTTGGATAGATAACAAAATCTCAAACACCTTATGAGACTTTGAATGTTATTAATAGATATAACAATTATTATTCAAATTATTATAATCCTGGTTGAAAGAATCACCCAAACTTCAACTAGAATAATAGTAATGCCAATGTTAACTCACATTGGGGGAACAGTTTTATAAATCTAGTTGAAAATTTGAATAATCAAGGAAATACCAATTTTAGACCATCTTACCCTCCTAGATTTAATAGTAACCCGCAAATTATGGATAAGAAATTTTTTACTGAAGAAATGATTCTGAATATGGGAAATCAATTACAAGCTCAAGGTGTTGCGATAAAAAATATTCAAAATTAATTGGGGCATATTTTCACTGCACTTAATAACAGACCTTCTGGAATGCTTCCAAGTAATGTTGAGATCAATCAAGAAGATCAAAACAAGGAACAATTTAAGGCTATTCAATTAAGGACTGGAAAGGAATTGGAAATAAGAGTACAAAATGAATTTGAAATAGAAAAGGAGAAGGTGAATAGTGAAAAAGGTTCAAACAAGATTTATCCAGACTTAAATTATCCTCTTGAACCAATGAAGATTACTATTGAAAAACCACTGCTTCCATTTCCTTAAAGATTGAAGCAACAAAACAACGATAACAAATTTGGAAAATTTTTGGAGATCCTTAAGAATTATAGATAAATATTCCTTTTGTTGAGCATTAGATAAGATGTCTGATTATGCTAAGTTTATGAAGGATATTCTAAAAAAGAAAAGAAATTTTATAGATCATGAAATTGTTGTGCTCAGAGGAGAGTGTAGTGTAATTATTCAGAAGAAGCTTCTAGAAAAACATAAAGATCCTGTTAGTTTCACTATCCCGTGTGCCATAGGAGAAAAATTTTTTCGAATAGTCTTATGTGATATGGGAGCTAGTATTAATCTTATGCCTTTATCAACTTTCAAAATGTTGGGAATAGGAAAAATTTCTCCTACATCTGTGACTCCTCAGTTAGCCGATCATTCCATTACTTACCCTAAAGGAGTGGTGGAAGATGTGTTAGTGAAAGTGGATAAATTTATCTTTTCTGTGGATTTTATTGTACTTGATATAGAGGAAGATAAATAAATTCCAATCATTTTGGGAAGACCATTCCTTGCTACTGGGAGAGCAGTGATTTATGTTCAAAATGGAGAATTAACTATGAGAGTTCATGATCAAGAGGTGACCTTTAATATTTTGAAATCTATGAAGTATCCCTCAATGGAAAAAGATAATGAATGTTTTAGGATGGAGTTCTGTGAATATTTGAGAAATGATAATTTTGAAAATATGTTTGAAAAAGAAGTGGAGTATGAAAATATGTTTGAAGAAGAAATTGAAAATGAAGAAAATTCATATAGTAAGAAGAATGAAGATTTAGAGTATGTTCAGAAGAGATTTAAAGTACTAGACACTATGGAAGGTGGAAATAAAAGCTTAATTCCATCTATAATAAATCCTCCTGAACATGAGATTAAATTTCTCCCTAATCATTTGAAGTGTATGTTTTTAGGAGAATCATCTACCCTGCCAGTTATTGTATCTTCGGAATTAAATGATTATTAAGAACAGAAGTTGTTAGAAATTTTAAAAAGATACAGGAAAACTTTTGGATGGACTTTAGCAGATATTAAAGTAATCAGTCCTTTGATTTGTATGTACAGAATTTTATTAGATGAAAAACATAAACTAAGAGTTGATCCGCAGAGGAGATTAAATCTAATAATGAAAGAAGTAGTTAAGAACGAAATTTAAAATGGCTGGATGTTGGAAATATTTTTCCTATTCCGGATAGTGCTTGGGTGAGTCCAATACATTGTGTACCGAAAAAGGGAGGAGTGACTATTGAAGTGAATGAATGTAATGAAACTGTAGCCACAAGACAAATTAATGGATGACAAATTTGTATTGACTATAGGAAATTAATTGCCGCCACCCGAAAATATCACTTTCCTCTTCCTTTTCTCGATAAAATGCTGGATAGACTTGCTGAACACAAGTACTACTACTTTCTAGATGGATATGCTGGTTACCATCAAATACCTATTGCTCCCGAAGATCAAGAAAAGACAACATTTACTAACCCTTACTGAACCTTTACTTTTTGAAGAATGCCTTTTGGACTGTGTAATGCACCTGCAACAATTCAGAGATGTATGATGTCTATCTTCAGCAGTATCCTAGATAATGGAATAGAAGTTTACATGGATGATTCCTCTGTATTCGGGACTTCATTTGTAATCTGCTTAGAAAAAATATGAAAAGTTTTGGAGCTTTGTGTGAAAACAAATTTAGTTCTGAATTGGGAGAAATGCCAATTTATGGTTGCAGGAGGAATTGTGCTTGGGCATAAAATTTCTGAACATGGTATGCAGGTCGACCATGCTAAAATTAGAGTGATTGAGAGATTGCAACCACCCACTACTGTGACAGAGATGAGAAGTTTCTAGGATACGCTGGATTTCATAGGAGATATATTAAAGATTTTTCTAAAATTACTAAACCTTTGTGCCAACTTTTAGAAAATGATAGAAAGTCTAATTTTAATGATGAATGTTTGAGTGCTTTCGATTTATGAAAAGAGAAATTAATTATTGTCACCTATAATTTTTTCACCAGATTAGGAGAAACCATTTGAACTCATGTGTGATGTCAGTGATTATACGATCGTAGTAGCATTGGGGCAAAGGCATGATAAAGTTTTCAAAGTTATTTACTATGCTAGTAAAACTTTTAATTAAGCTTAAATTAATAATACCACTATTGAAAGAGAGTTATTAACTATAGTATTTGTTTTTGAAAAGTTTAGACCTTATTTAATTGGAGCTAAAATTATTGTGCATACAGACCATTCAGCTATCAAATATTTAATGCAAAAGAAGGATGTGAAACCTAACTGATTAGATGGATACTTCATTTACAAGAACTTGATTTTGTGATAGTTGATAGGATGGGATCTGATAATCAAATAGCTAATCATTTATTGAGATTAGAGTATGATAAATTATTTGAATTTGAGAAAGAAGTTACAGAGACTTTCCCTGATGAACAACTTTACACTATTATGGGAAGAATCTTGCCTTGGTATGCTGATTTTGTGAATTATATTGTGAGTAATATTATACCACCTGATTTAACAAGGCAACAATAAAAGAAGTTTAAATATGATGCAAGATTTTATTATTGGAATGTGCTCTATCTATATAAACAGTGTAAGGATCTGATTATTAGGAGATGTGTGCCACAAGAAAAAAACGAATTTAATTATTCAACGATGTAATGATTTTGAATTTTGAGGTCATTTTGGTGTTGATAAAACTGCTTTTAAGATTTTACAATCTGGATTTTAATGGCCTACTCTTTTTAAGGATGTTTACAAATATATTAAATCATGTGATCGATGTTAGAGAGTAGGTAATATCTCTAGAAGAAATGAAATACCTCTAAATTATAATTTGGAAGTTGAAATTTTTTATGTATGGGGATTAGATTTTATGAAACCATTTACCCCATCATTTGGAAATTTATATATACTAGTTGTAGTTGATTATGTCTCAAAATGGATTGAAGCTATTGCTTTACCTAAATGTGATGCTTGGAGTGTTTCAAAATTTTTAAAGAAAAATATATTTACACGATATGGAATGCCGAGAGTGATTATAACTGACGGTGGATCCCATTCCAGGAATAATCAAAGTAAGAGATTGTTTGAGAAATATAATAGTATTCATAGAATCTCTACTGCTTATCATCCCCAGACTAGTGGTTTAGCAGAAGTGTCTAATCGTTAAATTAAAAGAATTTTTGTGTATACTATGGATAATCATAAATTAGATTGGTCTTCTCGATTAGATATTGCATTATGGGCTTATAGGACTGCTTTTAAAACCCCTATTGGAATGTCTCCTTATAGACTAGTGTTTGGTAAGACTTGCCATTTACCGGTTGAATAGGAGCATAAAGCATATTGGGTGATAAAAGAGTTTAATTTTAATTTGAAAATTGCTCAAGAGAATAGATTTATGCAATTGAATGAATTGAAAGAGATTAGAAATGTATCTTATCACAATGATAGGATCTATAAAGAGAAAATGAAATTGTGGCATGATCGGAAGATATTGAAAAAAAATTGGAATTTGGACAAAAATTTTTGTTATACAACACGTTATTGAAGTTATTTCCTTAAATGCTCAAGTCTAGATGGTTGGGACCTTTTACAGTTGTAGAAGTTCATTCTTTTGGAGCTGTTGATATTAAAAATTTTGATACTGGAAATATTTTCAAGGTTAACGGGCATCGATTAAAGCCTTACATTGATGAGTTTTAACCTGACATCAAAGAGGTTTTAAGGCTGGGTCATCTCGATTAACTGAATGTTTTTTTGGGCTGACGACGTTAAACCAAGCGCTTTATGGGAGGTAACCCATATGTATCTTCGTGGTGAGTTTGCTTGTCTATTGTAGTTGTGCTTTTTAGATATTATTTGTGAATCTTAATCGCTCATAAATACTTTTAAAATAGATAAATATTGGATCGTATTGCGATATTGGAATATTTTTGGCCAAACGAAGTTTAGTGAAATCTTTGTCCACTGGCACCAGAATGGGCGTCGTCGGTGCCCAATTACAGAGAAGAATTGTTAAATTTCAGGGAAAATCTGTTGAAGGTTTTTGGAGTTTCAAAATATGAGTTTTGGTGGTTTTTGAGCGGGGTCTTTGTCCTTATAACTCCCTAAACTCTATTTTAGACTTCCAAACTCCAGAAAAATGAAAACTACCATTCCTAATTCGCATCCCATGGATTCCTACTCCATAGAAACCTCTCAATCTCGCATTTTCAATCAAAGGAAGTTTATAAGTTTCGAGGCGCAACGATTGTTCAACAAAGTGATGATGAAGTGGAGGATTATCAAGGAAAGAGGCTTTATGAATCAAGGTATGGCTAATCCTACTAAGAGAATTGAAGAGATAAGTAAGGAAAGACGTTGGGAAGTGTTATGTTACACTATTGCTACCGTAGTCGTTCCGATTGTGAAGGAATTCTATGCAAATTTGTACGGGATCAACCAAGGATTCGTCTTTGTGTGAGGTAGGTTTGTACAATTCACTCCTGCGAGAATTAATGATCTCTTTATGATTGGGAATGTACCTATTTGCCACTATGCTAATTTCAATGCCACAGATGATAATATGAATGATGTGTATCGTTATTTGACGGATGAAAATGAAGATCGGGAAGTTAGAGAAAATGGAAATATTAGTTTCCCTTTCGCATCTTTAAATCTAGTTTCAAAGCAGTGGCATTACTTTATTTCGACAAAGTTATTTCCAACTTTGAAGATTAGCAAGGTAACTAAGGAAATTGTCATTTTAAATTTTTGTATTCAAATTGGGAAGCCGATTGATATTGGTAATATAATTGTGAAATTAGTTTTGGGATTAATTATTCATGGATCTAAATATGGGCTTGGACACTTGTCCACCATATTTCTATTATGTAGTCAATCACAAGTTTCATATGAGAGTTAGGAAAAGGTTCTTCTTCCCTGTAGGCCTATTGATCCAACTAATCTTTATGACTACCAAACAGTGGGAGATGAAGATGATATGAATCTGCTTGTTGATCAACCAACTCAGACTTCACAACCGATTCAGCCTTATTTTTACGAAAGTTCCAGAATGATACTGAAGGGGATCAAAAAGTTGGAGAAAGAGGTACAGAATGTTATGAATGCAATCAATAATTTTTATGATTTATTTGATCATATAGATTGGAGGATGAAGGAACAATTTGATGGAGATGGGTTTGATTAATCTAATGAAGAAGAACGCTGTGAATGGTGAGGATTCATCTGATAAATTCCCATTGCGTCCCTTCTACAATTTGTTCGTGCATCAGCAATCTATTGGAGATATTAGAGAGGAAGAAAGTTCTAAGATCGATGTGGAGTGATTATTGGATTGTACTTATGTTTGATTTGTGTTTAGTTTACATTTTTTAATTCTGTTCGGCGTGTTTAGTATTTACTTTGCTTTGCTTTGTAATGTGAATTTAGATTTGCTATGCTTAATTTCATTATGTGTGCTTAGATTTTAGTGATTTCTTATCGTAGCATACTTACAACACTAAAAATCTAAAGAGTTGTTGGTTTAATTTGATGAACATATTTAGTGTTTATGATGTAACATGGATTTTATATATAAAAGAATGTTTTGTATTGTTTGTGTAAGAATTGTGTTAGTTATTACTTGTGTGATGAAATAGATGCTTAATGAAGTGTTAAATGTCATTGTGGAGGTCAAATCGATTGAAATTACGAAAAAACTTTCAGACCCAGAAAAATTTTTGGATTGGCGCCGCCGATGCCCAAATCTAGTGAGTTTTGGCATTTTAAATAAATTGAGCGCCGGTGGCACTCGATAAAAGGCCGAAAGCTCTTTATTTCGCAATTTTGACCCTTGGACCCGCAGTTTTTTTCCATTGCCATTGTCTTCCTCCTCCATTTTCGCAATTTTAAAGACCTAGGGCTTGCTAGATTTTAGATTTGAAGTGATTTCAATGCTTTTCGAGACCGGATCTACACTTCTCTTGGTAAGAGCTTCACTTTAAGTTAATTTTTTTTTTATTTTCACCAAGGAAATCTCTCACATTTCTTAGATTGGAATTTTGGATTTTGGAAGAAATTTTGAGATTTCCTATGATCAAATTTGCTCTTAATTGTTTAGAATAGTATTTGGAGTTTGTTACATTGTGGATTTGGAATTTATTGGAATTTTATTGCAATTTTTAGAAATTCACATGGCTCCAAGGATGAGTAAAGGGAAGAGAAATTTGGATTTTGATGAAGAAAATTTTGTTAATGTTAAAGCGCAATTTCTCTTAAACTCTTACCTTTACAATAAGAAGTGTATTCAGGATCGGGCTTTTGATAATCCTGGTAGATCTGTAGAACAATAAATTGTTGAACGGAACTGGGAACGATTTTGTTATTTTACTGCAAATGCTGTTATGGGAGTTGTTAGAGAGTTTTATTCAAATTTTCCCTGGACTGAAACTGAGTATGTGTTTGAGGAAAAATAGTTGAATTTACTCCTCAGTATATCAATGCTTTCTATCAGACTTAGGAAACATTTGTTTGTGAATAGAAAAACTTTTATAATCACGAGGAGAATATGAAGGAAGTGATTGCTTTTCTGAGGGATGGAAGAGGGGAATGGAAAATAAGTCAAAAATAGATGATTAATTTCCCCGCTTCCAAGTTAAATGTTGGATCAATAGTTTGACACTATTTCATCTCAGCAAGACTGTTAACTTCTTATGACCACAGTGAAATTACAAGGGATAGAGCAATTTTGAACTATTGTATTAAGAAGATGAAGAAGATTGATATTGGAGCTATTTTCTTTAAGAACATTCAGAATATTGCTAGAGGCGAGACCACTGGAAGATTAAAACATCCTGCCCTAGTTCATGCCTTGTGTGTTCAGTCTGGAGTAGAGTTCAGTAGCTCTGAAGAGATAGCTATTTCGCTGAGACCGATTACAAAGACTATTATTCATACTTATGAGTCTCATGTATGAGCCCGAGATGAAAGTAGGAGTACTGATATTCGTACTACGAGTTATGACGTTCCATCTACATCTGAGCCCCCTACATTATCTGATATTATGGAGCAGCTGAGATTACAGAGTGCTAGTGTGGATAGACTCCATGGTATGATGGATGTGTATGAGGCTAGAAGTGATTTGAATGAAGATTATATGAGAGGAAGAGTTGACTTTGATATTTCCTATCATGATGCTCAGGTCAGATTCATGAGGGGGGAGACTGATGTGCTATTTCCTACCTGCCCTAGCTATACACCATATAAACCTGATCATGCTGACCCTGCTGATGAACCTGGTGATGAAGATTGGTAGTTTATTTGTTTATGTTTTTGCTTTTCTTATTGTGTGGTATATTTTATTGTTGTGATGTATTAGTTATTTGCTTTCATGTGATGTGTAAACCTGTAGATGTACTATTATGTTGAAATTATCAAATGAATAGTGTAATGATGTGATAGTTGTTTAGTATTGTGGTGTTTTGTTGGATGTTTAGATGTCTAAAGTTAATTTCTTTACCCATGAAAATGTTTAAAATATTTATATATCACTGTAACTAACTATTTTATGCCTGCTAGTTGTAAATTTTGACTAATACAAGATAGCTGTTGAAAATTTCAAGATCTCAGCACAAAAAGGTTAGTTTCTTTTACTCTCTACTGTTTCAAATTTATTGAAAATTTTAAGTTTGGGAGAGGGTAGAAAAATATTAACTCTTATTTGTTCTCAATTATTATATTTTTAAAAAAATTATTAGCATAAGTTCTGGCAGTTGAACCTCACTGTAGGTAACTAAAACTTTTTATTTTACTTGAATATTATGGAAGGATTGGATGAACGCTTTTAGTAATAAAGGTTAACTTTATAGAGGTAAGACATTTGGTATGAAAGGATTTGATTATAGTTAACTATTTAAAGTAAATAAGACTATATTTTTGAAATGTTAAGAGACTTAAAGTATTGTGTGTTAAGAAGACATTGTGACTTTATGATGAATAATAAAGCTCATACCTAACTATAATGTAAGGAGGTATTTCAAGTTTGAACTTTAGAAAGAGACGAGTGAAGTTCAAAATCATTACATGCTATCCAGATATAGTAATCATCATTAAAAAAAAGAAGAAGAAGAAAAGAAAAGATGGATTGAAAAACAATCCTAAAAAAAGAAATAAAAAGAAAAAGAAAGAAAAATATTTATGAGGAGAAGCTTGAGGAGATGCCTAATAAAAAATTGGCTTCACTTAAGTCAACCTAAAGGGAGAACGTGATTTCATTCCTGAATTTACATTTAAAGAAATGGCGTACATTCTAATGAAGTTTGCATGAACTTCTTTTTCACATAATCTTTCAAGGCACTCTTAATGTGATATATTATGGTTTATATTGAAATAAATAGAAGACTAGAACCCTTAGACTTGATTGCTGAATATTCCTATACCTGTAGTGTTGACCTGAGTTATTAAATTTCTTTTTAAAAGTCTAACCAATATTTTCTTTTGAATGAAAAATTTTAGTATCTTACAGGTGAATAGTGCAATGGCTAGAGTTATATTTTTATGTAGTAAAAGGATTACTTGAGGACAAGTAATAGTTAAGTTTGGGGGATTTTGATGCACTAAAAATATATGATATTTTTGCTATATAATTTTACCCATTTTTGGTATTATTGGACTTTAAAGAAATGTATATTTCATGATTTGTTGCAGGTATGATGATTTTAGGTTTTTGGAGCGAAAAGAAGCGAAAAGGAATGAATTCGGAGCAAAAAGGAGAAAAACAGATTCTGGCACCACCGGCGCCATTTTCCCGAGACCTCTGCAATTAATTCCACGATAGAGTGCCGTCGGCTCCCTATCAAGCGCCACCTGTGCCCAATGTCAGTGGAGTTCAAATTTGAAGAGTTTTAGCTAATTTTTTAGGGGATGCCTATGGAAACTCTTAGGATTTCATTCCTAACTTATAAGTAACTATTTTTGGATGAAAAATAGTGTGTGTCCTGTGTATTCTAGAGAGTCTAGTGTGTTTTGAGTGTTAGGGCTTAGGAGAAAAGAGTGTAGAAGATGGAATTTGTGAGGGATTCTTCTCTAAGGAGTGAAGGAGAAGAAGTAAAGTGAGAGATTTTTTCTTCCTTTCCATTCTAAAGAGGGAATTGTGTATTGCAAAGAAGAGAGAAAAGGATTCAAAGGAACTTCAAGGGAATTGCAATGGGGAAGAGAAAGAGATAAGTTGTATTTTCTTTTGTGGTTTGTATGACTTTTCTTTTATATATAAAATCCATATTTTATTGTGTCTTCTCCATGAATTCTGAGTAGTCTCCTTTGACTTTCTTCTTGCATAGAGATGTGATGATGTGTTGATGTGGATTTGAAGTGTTTTTAAAGTGTTGAAGAAATTGTGATGGTTTTTCATTTTAAAATTAATTTACTTTTTGATCTAGCCAATTAAATTGTTAAAATTTGTTGTTGGACTTTAAATCTGAAAGGATTTAGTGTCTTACAACAACAATGAAGAATCCATTCAATTTCCATGAATGAATTATGTAGTTCATAAGAATTGAGTGAAATAAATAGGGAAATGTGTTTTCATGGATGTCAAATTGGAGGTTTCAGGGTGACAGGCTGAGATCCCCAATTTGGTCATAAGATTAGTAACTAAACTCAAAGGATAGCCTTCAGGTGAAGGGAGAGTGGGAGCTACGTAGTAATAGCCGGTATCCTCCAAGCCTAGCCTTAGATTTAGTAACTAAACTCAGGAGATATCAATGTTCTTTTCATGCTTGAAAGAGGAGGTACTCTTTTAAGGGTAATGAAACAATTATACTCCTATTTGGCACAGTGCCATAGATAATCTTTCCATATCATCCACACATCATATTCTCATTGCAGGAGGAAAGATACTTTTCTTATATATCAAAACCTTTTAAATATATATCTTAGAGTGCGTCTGTAAGTTAATTCTATTTTAAAGATATTAGAAGTAATTATTGTTTGCTTAATTGTTACTGTTTTCTGCATCTTGGTAGTAGAAGTAAACATCAAACTTTAATCTTAATTTGAGTATTAGAATTCAATATTACATTATCTATTGTAAGATTCACTCCTTCTCTGTGGGATCGATTACCAGGACTCCATTAGAGCCCTGTATTACTTGATATGATACATATACTTGTGTTGAATGCGTGGACACAAAATCATTATAAATATATATAAATATGAGTTCATAAGTTCTTGCAGTATTAAAGTTCGACCCGCATCAGAGCGCTTCCTAGTAATACTGAAATAAATCCAAGAGACAAGACTAAAGAGCAAGTACAAGTTATTCAGTTGAGTAGTGGAAGAGTGTTGGAAAGTAGAGTTCAAAAAGAAATTGAAGTAGAGAAAGAAAAAATTGAAAAATCAAAAGGGGACGCTCTGAAAGATTTGGAAAGACCTATTTATCCACCTAAGGTTGATTTAGAAAAGCCACCACCTCCATTTCCTCAGAGACTTCGACAACAAAAATTGGATAAGAAATTTTCAAAATTCTTGGTGATATTTAAGAAGCTTACGATCAATATTCCATTTTCTGAAGCCTTAGAACAAATGCCAAGCTATTTGAAATTTATGAAAGATTTTATTAACAGAAAGAGTAAGTTTGAAGAAAATGAGACTGTTGCACTTAGTGAAGAGTGCAGTGCAATAATTCAGAAAAATTTTTTGAAGAGCTTATAGATCCTGGAAGTTTCACAACTCCATGTGCAATCAAAGACAAATTTTTTGGAAAAGCTTTATGTGAGTTGGGTGCAAGCATTAACTTTATGCCAACATCAATTTTCAAAAGACTGAGATTAGGAGAAATAACCCCTAATACTGTAACTTTAAAATTAGCTTGTCACTCGATCACATATCCTAAAGGAGTTATAGATGATGATTTGGTGAAAGTGGATCAATTTATTTTCCTGTTGATTTCATTGTGTTGGATACAGAGGGAGATAAAGAGATACCCATATTTTTAGGGAGACCTTTCCTAGCCACAGGTAGAGCGATGATAGATGTGCAAAAAGGAGAATTAACAATGTTAGTTAATGATCAAACTGTTACATTCAATATTTTAAAGTCAATGAAATATCCTACAAGAGGTAAAGATGATAAGTGTTATAGGATCGATGTTATCAAATATTTGAGTGCATGCCATTTCAAATCAACTAATGAAGAAAAATCTGAAAGTAAAGAATTGGGACACAATCAAGAAGAGGAATTACAAGATTCTGAAGATTTTCATGAAAAAGATTTAAATTATGTTCATGAAAATTTTGAAATATTGGACATGACTGAGAAAGATGAATCTTTTCCTCCATCAATTAAAAAACCTACTGAACTTGATTTAAATATACTTTCTAATCATTTAAAGTATGCCTTTTTTGGTGATTCCTCAACTTTGCCAGTTATAATTTCCTCTCACTCAACTGAAAGAGAAGAAGAGAGTTTGCTTAAAATTTTGAAGAAGTATAAGAAAGCCTTTGGATGGACAATATCTGATATTAAAGGATTCAGTCCTTCAATTTGTATGCGTAGAATCCTTAAGGAGGATAACTGTAAACCTCGGGCTGATCCTCAAAGGAGATTAAATCTTATAATGAAAAAATTTGTTATGAAAGAAATCTTAAAGAGTTTGGATGCTAGAAATTATCTACCCTATTTCAGATAATGCATGGGTTAGTCCTAATCACTGTATACCTAAGAAAGGAGGAGTTACTGTGACTGTGAATGAAAAGAATGAAATGATTCCAACAAGACAAGGTACAGGGTGGTGAATATGCATTGATTATAGAAAATTAAATCACGCCACAAGGAAAGATCATTTTCCACACCCATTCTAGATTAGATGTTGGATAGATTGGCTGGGCATAAATATTTTTGTTTTCTGGATGGATATACTTGTTACCACCAAATTCAAATCGCTCCTGAAGATTAAGAGAAAATAATGTTTACCAGTATTTATGGTAAATATGATTTTAGAAGAATGCCCTTTGGTTTATGTAATGTCCCTGCTATATTTCAGAGATGTATGATGACAATTTTCTGTGATCTAATAGAAAAAGGAATTGATGTTTTTATGGATGACTTTTTCAGTGTTTGGAATTTCATTTGAATCATGTTTATAACATCTATCTAAAGTTCTGAAAAACTATAAAGAAACTAATTTGGTCCTTAACTGGGATAAATGCCAATTTGTGGTAGCAAGAGGAATTGTTTTGGGACATCGTATATCAGAAAATGGTATGGAAGTAGATCCTGCAAAAATTCAAGTGATCTCTAATTTACCTTGCCCAACTAATGTAAGGGGAATTCAAAGTTGTTTGGGACATGATGGATTGTGCAGGCGTTATATTAAAGACTTTTCAGAAATTTCAAAGCCTATGTCGTTTACTGGAAAAAGATGTGATTTTTTATTTTGATATTGATTGCTTAAAAGCTTTTGAATCTTTAAAAGAAAAATTAATCACTGCACCTGTTATAGTTTCACCTAATTGGGAAAAACCTTTTGAATTAATGTGTGATGATAGTGATTATGCTATTGATGATTTTCAAAGTGACAAAGTGATTTACTCTTCTAGTAAAACTCTTAACGAAGCTCAAGTTAATTATACCACTACTGAGAAAGAGTTATTAGTTATAATATTTACCTTTGATAAATTCAGATCATATTTAATTGGAACTAACTGTATCGTGCATACTGATAATTCTGCTATAAAATACTTAATAATGTAGAAGGATACAAAACCAACATTGATTAGATGGATTATTCTTTTACAAGAATTTGATTTCGAAATAGTAGATAGGAAGGGTGCTGATAATCAAACTTCTGATCATTTGTGCATGCTTCAAGCAAAAAATTTCTTTGTGATGCTAAAAAATTAATGAAACTTTTCCTCATGAAAAATTGTTCACTGTTAATGAGTGGTGTGTTCCGTGGTATGCCGACATTGTAAACTTTATTGTCAGTGATATTTTACTCTATGCTTTGACATACCAGGTGAAGAAGAATTTTTTATCTCAAGCAAAGACTTATTTTGGGATGACCCATTTGTATATAAATAAGGAAAGGATTTGATTATTCAAAGATGTGTACCTTTAGAACAAACTAATGAAACTATTCAAAATTGTCATAATTTTGATTATGGGGGACATTTTGGAGTTGATAAAACTGCATATAAAATCTTACAATCTTGATTTTATTGGCATACAATTTATAAAGATGTTAATGTTTATATTAAAAATTGTGATCAATTTCAACGTGTAGGAAATATTTCTAGAAGAAATGAGATGCCCCTTAATTATATGTTGGAAGTTGAAAATTTTGACATTTGTGGATTAGATTTCATGGGACCATTTATACCATCTTTCAAAAATACAAACATTTTGATAGCAATAGACTATGTATCTAAATGGATAGAAGCTATTACTTTATCTTAATGTGATGCTCAAAGTGTTGCAAAGTTTTTAAGAAAGAATATATTTTGCAGATTTGGGATACCAAGAGTAATGAGAACTGATGGGGGAAGTCATTTTAGAAATGCGATTATGGAAAAGTTAGTAAAGAAATATAATATTAACCATCACATTGCTACTTCTTATCATTCGTAGACAAGTGGTTTCGTTGAATTATCCAATCGTAAAATTAAAGGAATATTGGAAAAGACTATTAATCCAAATAGAAAGGATTGGTTAATCAAATTGGATTATGCTTTGTGGGCCTATAGGAATGCCTATAGAACACCTATAGGAATGTCCCCATATAGGCGAATTTTTGGAAAAGCTTGTCACTTACCAGTTGAACTTGAGCATAAAGCATATTGGGTTATTAAAGAGTTCGATTTTAATTTGAAAGATCCAGGAGAAAAGTGATTGTTGCAATTAAATGAGCTTAAAGAGATAAGGAATGAATCTTATGAAAATGCCAACATTTATAAAGAACATATGAAGTTGTGGCATTCTTACTAAAAATCTTGAGCCAGGGCAAAAGTTCTGTTATATAATGCAAGATTGAGAATTTTTGCTGGAAAACTTAAGTCCAGGTGGATAGGCCCATTTATTGTAATGAAAGTTTTTTCATATGGAGTTGTTGAACAAGATCTTAAGACTGGACAAATATTTAAAGTGAACGATCATAGACTTAAACCTTACTTTTCAGTAGAACAATCTAAACCTGATGAGAATCTGATGTTGGATTACTTAGAATAAGCTTTGGGTATGTCAGGCTGATGACGTTAAACCAAGCGCTTTGTGGGAGGCAACTCATATTTATCGGTGTGCTTTGTTTTATGTTTACTTAATGTACTTTTAATTTGTTTGATTTGAGAAATGTGGTAGAATTTTAGAGTTTTTTATGTTATATCAGTGTTTATTTGACCTTATTTAATGACTTAGAGGAGTCAGAATAACGAATTTGATGTTTGGCAGAACTGTGCAAAAAAGTGCACTAGCGGCTATGCGCCACTGGTTGGCGCATAGGCGCTACAATTATAAAAAATATAAAAAATAAGGTTATAAAAGCCTAAATCATGGGTGAGTATTTTTTTGAGTTATTAAGGAGTTTTAACACGTGTAGGGTCAGTTTTGTGCCTTCATAAGTCTATAAAAAGGCCCTGAATTTATGATATACTTGCCCTAGTTCTTATTTTCATTCCTGAGTCTTAAAAAGAGTACTTTGAGTGCAAAATGTCTTCTTAAGAGAGCAAAGTTAAGAATAAAGAGGAAGTCAAAAAGAAGAAGTTTATTTGTAATAGTGCACAAGAGTTATATAATGGATTTCTGGGTGTGAGTATCCACAGAATAGCAGTAAGGATTACAAAGATTGAGGCCAATGTGGAGTTTATTAATGCAAAGGATAAATGAATTTAATGCACATTTAGCACACATTGGATGACAACTCAAAATGCAATTCAGTCATACAAGTCATGTGAAAGAGGCGAATAGAGCGATGCATCTGAAGAACAAATAGATAGAAGAAGAAGATGTAAGAGCTTTTAATCATCGCCCGTTTTATCAGATTTACATTCTAGATGGTTCAAATGGAACAATTGGTGGTTATGGATTTTATCCACCTAATGGAGATTTGTATTAAATTATGTGTGGTCTTGTGGTTCAATTATGTGTGTTTAGTGTTTTAAATGTTTTTTTTAATGTTTGTGTTTGTTGCACTTTACATATGTTTGTTACATCTCAATGATGTAAATTTGTGTTTAATTACATGTATTGGGGAATTTTTTCCAAAGTGTTTGGATAGAAATTTGTAGTTTGTATTAAGTGTGCTTTGATATTTATGTAATATAAGTTTGCGTTTGTGTGAAACTTGTGTGAAATCATTGGAAATTAAAGAGTACTTTTGGAGTATTAGAAGATTTGATGGAGAGAAATTGTTATTTGAAGAGATTAAAGGTGATTGTTGACCTCATTTTTGGTGAGGTCTGATCTCTCTCCTTAGTACTTAGGATCTAGCCATAGGTTTTCCCTTCGACTATCCTAGAGGACTAGAAATGGGACCCACCACTTAGAAATTCAAACACTTCTTGACTCCCCTTCAAACCCCACAATTTTGAATGTAAACCCCAAGGTCACTTGGAGGGTTGAAATTAGTATGTGGAGGTTTAAAGGATGAGTTTCCTATAGGATTCTTTGGCCTTAGGATCACCCTGAGTGGCCTGGCCTTGGTGAGGGCAAGCTTGCACACACCACACTTTCACACACATTGTAAACCCTAAAACCACACTCTCACCCAGCTCAACTCCCTCACTCATGTAGGTAACTCATATAGATGAACCTTAATCCCTCAACCCTTGGCTAAGAGGGTTAGGAACAACATATTGAGTGCCTAAAATGAGTCCTCTCCTGGATCTTGTGAGCTTAATATGGCTTCATGGCTTAACCAAAATTGTCCCATTTTACTCACACCTAATTAATCTTCATTTTCCCCAAATTTCAATTTTTGACCCCCGGGGCCCTAAACCCACCAAACCTACCAAATGCCCTTGAAATTGCCCAAGATTTGCAAAATTGCCTAAATTACCCAAAATTCCTCAAAATCAATCCTAAATATTCTCCACCACTCAAATTGATCATCCATGGCCAAATATACCAAAATTTCCAAAATACTCCCCAATACCCTCCAAATACCCAAAATACCTTTTTTGACCCAAAAATCCAAAAATTCTACAAATTCTCAAAAAATCCGAAATATTCCCAATTTCATTTTTTCCAACTGTCACATACCCCAATTTTTTCAATTTAATCCAATTTGATCAAAAAGTCCCAAATGGGCCCTTAAGGCCCAAAATGGCCACTTAACCCAATCCATCCCAAATTCAACCTAAATGTCACTGAATTTTCCCCAAATTTGTTTTGAAATCTTCCTAACATCCCCAAAAATAAAATTCTAACTTAATTTGCCCAAATTTGAACCTTAATTCCACCCAAACCTAACTCAAACCAAAATTCCCCAAATTGGCCTAAACCAATCAAGAACCAAAACAAGCCCAAATCCAAAAATTAAGACCCAACAAAAATTGAAAACTCTTTTTCACACTCCCATAAACCTTTTGCAACATTAATTTTACATCAAAACTAACCTTAGCCCAACTCTAGCCCAAGTTAGCTCAATTTGGCCCACCTTGATTCTATTATTAAAAGACCCAAATTAAACTCAATTCAACTCCAAATGACACCAAATCTTTTCTAAAATTTTAATGACACATCCCTAAATTAAATACAACATTTATTTGGCACATTATTTTACAAAATTTTCATCCAAAAGCTCATTTTAAAACATAACATCCCACTTCCATAAAGCATTTGAAAAGCCCATTTTCATCAAATTTAAAAAGCCCAAATATCCAATCCAAAGCCCACATGACATTTCTTTCCATCATCCATTTAATCAAAGTAACCCTAAGTTTTAAATCCATGACCAAATAATTACAAATCAAACCTCACGCCAAATCACCCCTAAATGCCAAAAATCCCTAAAACCCATTTTCATAAAACTTGGCTAAGCCATTCCAAAGCCACATGCAAGCCTTGGGAGCCACTTAACACGTCACCATGCCATTAATTGCAGAAGGAGTAGACTCTTTTAAACTCCCTTAAAACGGTTTTAACCCTTTTAATGCTTCACCTTAACCCATTATGAATCCAAATAATCATAGATGGGGACTTCACCACCCTTTCCTAGCTGACTCACCTGACTCCCACAGCACCTAAGGTCCCCTTGGTGGGTGTACCAAACCCTAATCCATGACTTGGACCCATTTAGACCCAAACTTAGCCCTCCCCCATTCCATTTAAATCAACTCCTTTACACTTGTCCAAAGCCAATTGAACTCACCAAACCCCAGCCCTGACTCCCCTGACCATGATGGTGACCTGACTCTAGCCAGCCAGCCACCACAGTCGCTGGAAAACCCCATGGCTGAGAGCTCCATGTGAGCCAAAAATTCAAATTCTCCCTTGCTGAGTTGTCCCATGGCCAGTGGACACCATGACTCTTCTTCCTTTGACCTAAGCAGCTGATCTCAGCCCCTAGCTTGCCCTGATAAGCTCCCCAGCCATGGCTGTTTAAACACCACCACCCCACGGCCAAAAGGTTGGATGCACTGGACCTTACCAAAACTTAGGCCAATTCATTCCAAACCCTTCTCCTCACATAGAGCAGTTGATCACCACTGAAATCCAGCCCTAAAACCCCCTCTGTGAGCTCAATTTTTTAGGTCAATTTTAAGCCCAAAACCAGAACACTTCACCACAATGAGCCAATCTTTAAATTGATCGACTCTACAACTTCGCCAGACTTAGAGAAGAAGTTCCCCAGCAAAAGCCTCCTCACCAGGCCAGCCATTCTTCCTATCGGCCAAGCTTTGAAATCGGGCTTGGTGGAAATCGGATCTAGACATTTCACCAGGACCAGAGGCTCGATCCCTAGCTTCCTTGTACTCCAACGAACGTGCCGAGCACATCCGATCGAGGCTTTACCTCTTGGACCAAGGTATGGAGACTTCTCCTTAGTCCGAGCTTTCAGTGATCCATCATATAATTTGAGTCGATTTCAATGCATGCTAGCCATATGAATGTGTAGCTCTAGGCTAGACGAACATGTTGGAGAAAAGCACATGTGATTTAGTTAACTATAGCTCGAGATCTCAAGGTTTAAGTGTGTATGGTTCTCGGGTTAGAACACCTGGGGACGATGAACCAATGCCATCCATTCGCGCATGTATTGAATGAACAAACGAGACCGCGGGGCCTCGTGGTGCTGAGGTGGAAGGCGGCGTCGAATGGAGAAGCGCTGTGTGGGACATCGGAGCTACCGAGGATGACAGGGCGTCGCGCTGGATAAGTAGAAAAATAGGGTTTTTTCATATTTATTTAATTGAACCAACTTCAAAAATCAATATCTTTGCATAGAAAAATCACAAAAATAAAAGAAAGATACCCTCTTGCTCAGTGAACAGAGGAGAATAATATGGAAAAAGAATTAAGTTGTTTTGTTAAGTATTTTATTTTTAATTAATTTAATACTGTTTTAAGTATTTGAATTCTCCATTCATGCATATAATTCACCATGGCATGAGACCATAAGGCTTTTGTAGCCTCTGTTCTTGGGAACATTCCCTGAATTTTTCAAGACTAGAGCCTATCTCTGTGGTATGTTATTGATTTTTCAAGTTTATGTGTCTACTTTGATGTTTTAATTCACGTAATTAGTATATTACTTTGAAAATTCTAGGAATATTAGGGGAAGTATCTTAGGGCCAGAGGACCCTAGGAAAATAATGGTTTGACTTAATTCCTTAAAAATAACTCTAATTAGCCTAAACACTCAAAAATGAATTTTAATTAATTAGGAGTAACCACACATCAAAATCACTTGAAAAAATTCGCCACTGCCACTTAGGATGAAGAGAGCCTCATATAAAAATTTCAAGTCAATTTGAAATAATTTAAGTCATTAAATGAATTAATTAAGTGACATAACCATTTTAAAAATTAAAAAATTCATAAAACCTGAAATACACTTTAAAAATTTACCAAACTAGTTTTGTAGGCTCTCTAATATTAGAGGTGGCTAACAAAATTAAAATTGAAATTTTTTAAAAATTTTCTTTTTTAACCATATTTTTAATATTTTAATAATTAAAAAATTAAAAAATCACAAAAATATTAAAATTCATAAAAATTTCATATTTGGTCCCCTAATCACTTAGGAACCAACCAAATATTTTTCCTAAGTCCCTAAGTTAAGATATTTAATTTTAAAGGCTTAAGACAATTTTTAATATTAAAAAATAGATTTTCCAACCTTTTCACCAAATTAATTCTAATAAATCAACGAAAAATCAGAAAAATAATAAATTTGTTTCTCTGGACTCCTTGAGGTTAGAGGGACTTAAGAAAAATATAAAATCCATTTTTAAACTTTAATTTTATTTTATAATTAAGTAATACCCCAAAACTCAAAATAATTATATTAAATAAAATGTAATTCAAAAAAAAATCACCAAAAATTTGTCCAAATGGTCCTCTCGTCAGTAGGGACATCACATAATTTTCTTAAGGACAGAAACCTTACCTTGGTCATGTTATTGAATTTTCATTGAAAACCCTTATTTTCCACAAAAATAATTATTAAAATTAAATTAAAAATAGAAAAAAATCACATTTTCTCCTCTGATATTTTAATTGACCCATGAGTATGGTGACATAAAAATTCCAAAGTCATTTGAGTTATATTTAATGAATTATGAAATGAACAAGCCTAAGGGGCAAAAATGGTAATTATTGAAATTTAGCCTTAATCAATATTTAGTTTTAATTATGGGTAACGGGTAATGAATGATCCTAATTAATCTCCTTAGATGATTGAAACATGAGGAATTAAAGAGTAGAAACACATATATCACTTTTCTAACATAAACAACATGGTTATAATTTCTTAAATTATTAAAAATTTGAAGTTAATTAAAGGTGAATGTATTAAGTAAAGGGGTTTAATATTGGAAGATATTAATTTATTAATCTTAACCCCTAATTAATAGAAATCAAATACCACTTAATATTAATTTAATAACTCATTAATGAAAACTAAGATAATTAAATAATCAAATTAAAACAATTTCTAAGATAATTTAATAAAAAAAATAATTTTAAAATAATATAATTAATTAAATTAAAAATATTTTTAAAATGACATGATTAATTCAAAACAATTTACATTAAATATAAATAAATTAAAACAATTTTAAAATAATTTAATCAACTTTAAATCAAAATTAAATCAATGAAACTAAATTAAAATCAACTTCAAATCAACACAATTAAATTAAATACAACTAAAATTAAAGTTAAGACAATTTTAAAATAGCTATGTCAACTTTTGAAATTACAAAATCAAATTGAAATAACATACGATAGTTATAATTAAACTAAAATATTACGATTAATTTGAATCAATCTTAAAAAACCAACTTAAATCTAAATAACATGGTTAAGTTTCTTAATAACATAACTTGCCCTAAAGGCTTCCACCCACATAATTCCTAAATGGAGTATCAAGTGAAATGTCACCTCACTCATCGAATAATCAAATGTCTAAGTTCACTGAGCAATAAACAAAACTTAACTAAATTCTTGAATGATTAATTCACTTCTACATGAGAATTCATTTGGACTCAAAATAATCTCAGAAGTATTGAAAAGATGATTAGGACTCGTCCTAAGCACTTCCTCAATATGATGGGATGTTTTAGAAGAACAATTGAACGTAATTGTTCTTTGGTGAAGAAAATCATCCATAAAACACAAGAACCTAGACGTCATAGGAATTGACTAGCAATAGGATTAGGATTTTGATAGACAACCAGAACATTTCCTTAGCCTTACCTAGGTGCTTTCCTTGAAATGTTTAAATGCTCTGATATGTCTTTTAAGTGCAGCTTGGAATGATGGGAAGACCCTCCAGGTACGCTTTTACTTTATTGCAATTTACTTACCTGTACTGCACTTTACTTTTCTTGCATGTTAAACAAGAATGTCACCCTGCATGAAAACTAAAACTTTTAGGATAGCTACAAAACTGAAACCCAAAACTAAATTAAAAGTCACAACAAGATAAAATTCACTGCCACAACATTTAAAATATAAAACAACTCAAAATTTAATCACAAACAGAACAAAAAAACCACAACAGCAATTAAATTAAAACATCTTGTTGGATTATCAGGAATACCTCGGATGATGTAACCTACGTGTTGCTAACGGGATTTCTCACGGTCTAAAAGAAAGTGTGGAACTCATTTAGTTTAGTTTAGCAAATTCATTTGGACTAAGTGAATCCGATAAAAATAACGATGCCAGAATGATGGAACCGTGGGATCTTAACCGGTGTTGTTATAACCAACTTTAAGATTCCCCTAACAAAATGTTAAAACACATGAACCTTAAGACTTTTCTATACTAGAACACTTCTCTCATCTCTTGATTGTCACTTTCTAAAACTAAACCTCTACAACAACAAGGAGCTTGGAGCATAGTGGACAGCACGACCATCGTCGTCAAGAAACTGGAATCTACATCAGCAAAACCTTTCTTAGCATTAAATAACCAAGCCATAGGATTTCGAGGTAGTTTGCCTAGTGCAGCATAAATACTCAATTTTTTTGTTAGGTATTTTGCATAATTGTGTTATGTAAATTAAGACCTAACCGGTTTTAGGACTTCGAGATAGTCGTTTGGTACGACATAAACCCTCACATCTTTGAGGCTATTTGTG
Organism: Papilionanthe hookeriana x Papilionanthe teres; assembly: GCA_022702705.1. Taxonomy (NCBI): domain Eukaryota; kingdom Viridiplantae; phylum Streptophyta; class Magnoliopsida; order Asparagales; family Orchidaceae; genus Papilionanthe; species Papilionanthe hookeriana x Papilionanthe teres. The sequence goes on from CM040422.1 coordinate 6,723,375, forward strand.
TGATTATATCATACAAGCATAAGTCCTAATTAACTAAAATTGGCAGGATTGAAATGTTAAAAAATTCTCTCAAATTGAAGCCAAACAATAGGATAGTCGGGAAGTCACTGAAGTTCACTTTGGGTCCGTGGCATCCTATACTTCTCTTCCTTTGGTTTCTCAAAATAACTGTTCCAAATTTGAGCTATTCCCTATTGAAATTTCGAATACCCAATTTGTTTGAAACTTTAAACTTCGAAATTCTTGAGAGAAAAACCACTGATCATTATCGAGAGTTTTCTTAAGTGTTTTCGAACATTTAAAATGTAATTAACAATAGGGGCTTGCCCTTATAGGGAACTTTAAGAACCCAAGTAATATAAACCCTGCTTAATTCCTTTATATTAAGCAGGGGAATTTGTCAGCTTATAAAATTGGTTCGCAGACCAAACGAATGTCACAAATCTTCTAGTTTATTTAATCGAGCCCCATCATCAAGCAAAGGTGTCTATTCTTCTAGTTAGATACACGGTTTGTAGTGTGGTGCTCGTTTATATAAATTATTTAGGATGTGAGATCCGTTTGATTTCATATCTTAAAATTTTTAAACTTAATGTTATTTTCAAAATTAAATGATTCTTTCTAAAACTATATATATATATATATATATATATATATATATATATATATATATATATATATATATATATATATATTTAAATTAAATTTAAATTTTAAAATTAAGAGAAAACTTCTATAGGCGACCCCCTTTTTAAAACACATAACCTAAAAATATGCCGATAACTTCTGGCGACTCTGCTGGGAACTAGTTCCTCTCTCCATTTTGATCAGATGGTTTTACTTTCATAAATCGGTAACAAGTCCATGTAATTAGTGGACCAAGATACCATCCTTCCGTTGAAATACCACGTTCATTTCTATCTTGAACGGGTATAATCAACTCTCTCTCGGATTTTGGAGCCACTGTTTAGACACCTCTAAACAGAGAGGTTCCGAAATCCTTTTACCTCTTTGAGGTAGGGTGGACCCCCAATAGGTGTTAGCTTAGGAGCTGTTTTTCGGATCGAGAAGTCTTGTGAGACTCTCCCTTCCTTTATAATTTTTGGATTGGGTCCCGTACCTTTCCTTTAACCTCTCCCATTTATATTTGTTTTGTTCCTAATGAACAAACCTTCTAATAAACAAACCCTTTAATAAATAAAATTTATGTTAAACCACAAATACACAACTAAAACAAAATCCAAAAATATCTTTTAAATAAAATTAAGAAAATAAAAAGATAAATGGAAATGTGTTCGGACTTGTTAATGAAATTTCCTCTCTTTCTTCGTCCCGACGAAAGGAAGCATAAATTGGAATTGACGCTTAGAATCTACCCTGCAAAAAATGTCTACACCGAAGCTGATTTTCTCCTTCACCAACGAGATAGACTTGGTTGTCTACAACGACGAGCTACCTAATGATGTTGTCATTCGCTTTGGACAAGGGTTTGACAAAAAAGACATTAAGTTCACCGATGTTACTCTTTTCACACTGATAAACAAAGTACCGGAAACTGAGGAGCCCATAATTGAGTTCAACCTGAGATCGGCTTAAGATTTCCCTCCCCTGCAAAGGGTCCCAAACGAAAGAAACACTGCTATTCATAGGAGGACTATTATCTCTACCCCCACCGGTCTGGTCATCTCTGCACCGACCTAAACTCCTGCCAAACTGAAAGGGAAGGAAGTTCAAGTCGGTGAGGAGCCTGTTACCGTGGAGGGTTCAGATTTTACTGTGATACTGTCTGTCTTCGAGATAGGGTCCAACTCTAAAGTTGCACCCTTAACTCGGACTCAAAGAAGAAATAGGAGCAGAAAGATCACCAGGATCGAGAAGGCCAAGGCTGCTGTAGTTGCCTTTTTGGAAGAGATTCCTGAGGAAGAAGGAGAACTGCCTGAAATTTCACCGCTGTTGGGAGGAAGTAGATTCCACCCTCTCTCTGCTGCATCGGATGAAGAAGATTTCCGAAGGATTGCCGCTGCATTACCCCAACCTGCGTACTATAGTGACTGTAAAAGGAAGAGGGCCAAGGGTACACCACTTACCCGACTGCGAGCCGTAGTAGAGAAACTAGCTATGAAATAAGTGTGCCCCGTATTAGAGATTCTAAGAAGGATGGGACGAGCACCAGTCAAATCCCGCCTCGCACCGCGAGTAGACCCCATCACTGCTCCAGAGAGGCCAAGGAAGAAAGTGCGAGCTAGTGAAAGAAGTTCGCCTGTTGTCGTATCAGGTCACCTTATTAGGGAGAACACCACCTACCAGCGTACAACCAACAGACCTTCTGGTCCTAGGCCTTCTACTACAAGAAAGATGGTGTGGCAACCTATTATTGCTGAACCGATACCGACATAAAGTTCTGGAAAGAAGAGTCTCGTCAGAAAATCTGAATCTGAAGAAAGTGCTATCGCATTAAAGGAACTCCTAAAAGAAGTTCAACAAGTCATCACATGACAACCGCAAAACCGTTCGGAAGAGACCACTCGAGGATGCTATAGGAAAGCTAAGAACGGACATCCGACAGGTTAGCGAGGGAAAGAGGAGAAGAATTGAGAAATGAAGTGGATTCATCGAATTCATGGAAGAAGAATGTGCCGAGATCAATATGGTCGAGACCCGAGCATCGTCGCCTTTGCGGGAGCTCCGTCGGCCTCGTAAAGAGATGAACCAGAAGTAATGAGAGTGCGTCTTCAAGAAAAAGATGATAAAATTTCTCAGATGGCAAAGAGGATGGAAGAGATGGCAGCCGCCTTAGCCACTCTCCAGAGTCAGCTTCAACCTCAAAAGGAAGCACCCCCAAAGATCATTCACATCCCAGATGGAGGGAAAGAGATTACGTTCGTCAATGGAGATGAACAACCGAAGAAGGATTCTGCACAGAGCATGATTCCTGAGAAGGATATCAAGAACATGGTAGAACAGCAGGTGTGAGAAGCCTTAGCTCAGTCTAAGAGTGGAGAATCTATTCAGACGGGTCGACCTTACCCTAAAGAATTTGATGAGGTCCAATACCCGAAGGGCTTCGTACCACCTCTGTTCAAGACTTTTGACGATACGGGAAACTCCCGAAAGCATGTAGCACACTTTGTGCCAGTTGTTACAATGCCAGTGGGAGTGACGCCTTGTTCTTTTGTCAATTCGTCAGCAGTTTGTCAGGGATTGCCTTCGACTGAAATGCAGAATTGCTGAACGGTTCGGTTAAGACCATTTCAGAATTGGAAAACCTTTTTGTTAAACGGTTTGCTGGGGCTCGGCACTGTTGACCTCATTTTTAATGAGGTCTTCTCTCCTTCTTTTTAGTACTTAGGATCTAGCCTTAGGCTTTTCCTTTGACTATCCTAGAGGATTAGAATTGGGACCCACCACTTAGAAATTCAAACCACTTCTTAACTCCCTGCAAACTCCACAAACTTGATTGTAGACCCCTAATCACCTGTAGGGTTGAAATCAAATGTGGAAGTTTAAAGGATGAGTTCCCATAGGACTCTTTGGGCCTTAGGACCGCCTACCAGGTGGCTCTGGTCTGGTGAAGGGTTGACTTACACACACACTACACCTATACACTACACTTTCACACACCTCCTAAAAACACATCCATACCCAATTTGACCTCCTGACTCATGCAGGTGATTCACATGGATTGTCCTTAACCCCTAAGCCCTTGGCTGAGAGGGTTAGGAACAACATAGTGGGTGCCTCAAATGAGTCCCTTCATGGCTCATGTGGGCTTGATATGGCTTCATGGCTCAACCAAAATGATTTCATTCCACTTACATTCACCCAATCTTCAATTTTCCAAATTTTCGATTTTGACCCCGGGACCCTACACCCGCTTAGCCTACCCAAAACCCTTGAAACCACCCAAAATTTGCAAAATCACCTAAATTACTTAAAACTCCTCAAAATCAATCCTAAACATTCCTACATCACTCAAATTGATCATTCATAGCCAAAAATACCAAAAATTCCAAAAATACCTCCCAATACCCTCCAAATACCCCAAATGCCCCTCTTAGCCAAAAATCCAAAAATTCAGAAAATTCCCAAAAAATTCCAGAAAATTCCAAATATTCCAAATTTCATTTTGTTCAACTATACCATGGGCCAATTTTGTCAATTTACCCCACTTTTATCAAAACCCCCAATTTGACCCATTTTAACCCAAAATGAACCCAATGTCAAACCAAACCTACCCAATTGACCCAAATTCTGGTCCAATTCAATCCTAAACTTCAATTCAACATCACCAACACCAATCTAGACCAAATCCAAGTCCAATTTGATTGACATTTGGATCCAATTTCACTTTTGGCCTTAAAGCCCAATTTGGACCCATGACCCAAACTTAGCCCAAACTCACCCAATTCAACTCCAATTAACCCCAAATCTTTTCTAAACCTTCCTTAGCATCCCCATAAACAAAACACTAACATGATTTTCCCAAAGTTTAGACCCAAACCCCACTCAAATTCAACAAAAGCTAAAAGGCCCAATTTTGACCTAAACCTAAACCTACCCCAAATAGACCCAAACCCCAAAATCAAAACCCAATCAAAGCCAAAACCTCTTTGAAACACTCCCATAAACATTTCCCAACATTAATTTTACATCAATTTCAACCCTAGCCCAACATTGGCCCAAGTTAGCCCAATTTGACCTACATTGGCCCACTTACCAAATGAACCCAAATTCAAACCAATTCAATTCCAAATCACACCAAATTGACTCCAAACCATTCATGAAACATCCCTAAACCAATTGTAACATTTATTTGACATGGTCCTTCACAAAATTTTCATCCAAATGCCCATCCTAAAATCAAAAAGCCCACTTTCTTAAACCTTCCTAAAAGCCCACTTCCTTCAAATTCAAAAGCCCAACTTCATGCCAAAGCCCATATGACAAATTCTTCTCATCATACCCTTAATTAAAATCACCCCTAAGTTTCAAAATCATCAATTAAACAATTCGAAATCAAGCCCCATACAAATTCCCATCAAAATACCAAAATTGTCTTAAATCCATTTCCATGAAATCGACTTAACTTTTCCCAAGCCAAAGATGAGCCATGAAGCCATGCATGAGCCACATGGAAGCCATGAGAGCCTCTTTACATGTCACCATGCCATTTTGGGCAAAAGGAGGAGACTCTTTCCTTAATCTCCTAAAGTCATTAGCCTTAACCATGACTCCCCTTAACCCAAATTTAATCTAAATATTCTTAGAAAGAGACCTCACCACCTTTCGACCAGTCGACCTAACTTATTCTCTCAGCTTAAAACCAGGTCATGGGAGGTGAACCCAACCCAAACACATGGGTTGACCCAAACCAAGCCAAAATGGCCTCTTCCCCATTTCATTCCAAGCCACCCCTTTACACATGGCAAGACCCACTGATCGCACAAACCTCCAAGCCACCGACCCACCGACCTCGAGGGTGACTCGACCCCGGCCGACCGACCACCACGGCTCGCCGGAAACCACCGGCCGAGAGCTCACCTGTGAGCCCAAACTTGAATTCTCACTCGCTGAGTCGCCCCATGCCCAGCTGGCCATTGTGGCCGTTCTTCCCATGCCAAGAGCAGTCGATCCCAAGCCCTAACTCCCCGCGGAGGTCCTCCAGCCATGCCTATTTAAACACCACCCCTCTCGGCCATGAGAGGTGCTGAAACAAACCTTAAGGAAACTCTCGCCAAAATTGTTCCGCACTACTCCCCACACATGAGAACTTGATCCCCAGTGAGATCCCCCGCCATTTCCTCACTGCGAGCTCAATTTCGAGTCGAAATCCAAGCCCAAAACCAGGACACTTCTCCACGGTGAGCCAATCCCCAAATTGATTGGTCCTACACCTTCACTCGTACTCAAGGAAGAAGTCCACCGAAGAAAGCCCCCTCTCTAGTGCCACCCATCTATTCCGGACTCCAAGCTTTGTGATCGTACGTGGTCACTTTCATGGCTAGTACAATTCACTGTGCCAAGGGACTTCATCTGAGCTCACTGGACCCAATCGAAGGTGACACAACTCTCAGATCGAAGCTTCACTTCTCTGAGTAAAGGTATGGACTCACTCTTCTTCCCGAGCTTCCAGAGATTCTCCTCTTAATTTGAGTCAATTTAAATACATGTTTCATCAAATATTTTATTTTTAATGATTTATTTACTGTCTGCATTGTTTTAATTCTCCATGCATATAAGAAATTCACCATGGCATGGGACCATAGGGCTTTTGAAGCCTCTGAATTTGGGAACATTCCCCGAATTTTCCAAAGTCGAGGCCATCCCTATGAGAAGTTATTGATTTTTCAAATTCATGTTACTTGTTTTGAGTATTTTAAATCTAATAATTAGCATGTTGTGAAATAAATTCTAGGAAAATTTGGTGATGTTTCTTATAACCAGAGGACCCTAGGAAAAATAGGTTTTGAATTAATTCACTTGGAATGACCCTAATTGGCTTAAATACCCAAAATAGTTCTTTAATTAATTAGAGCTAATCATACCTCAAATTGACTTGAAATCAATTCTCCACTGACCTTTAGGGCCAGAGGAACCCACCATAAAAGTTTGAAGTCAATTGGACTTGGTTAGCCCTACTAAATGGGTTGATTAGACCATTTATCCAATTTAAACTTTAAAAATTCATAACATTCAAAATACTTTTCAGAAATTCACCAAATTGGTTTTGGAGTCTCTCTGATATTAGGAGAATTTAAGAAAATTAAAATTTCAATTTTCTAAAAAAGTTGATTTTTTGTATTATTTTAATATTTTAATAAATAAAAATAATAAAAATCACAAAAATAATAAAATTCACCAAAATGTCACATTTTGAATTTTAATCACTTAGGAACAAACCCCATATTTTTCTTAGGTCCCTATGATGAGATATTAAATTTTAAAGCCCTAGGGTAATTTTAAAATTTAAAATTAAAAAAAAAATGTATTTTCTAGCATTTCCATTAAAATAATTCTAATAAATCAAAGAAAAATCAAAAAATTACAAAAATTGATTCTCTGATTTCCTTGATACCAGAGAGACTTTTGAAAAATATAAAATTCATTTTTAAACCTTTATTTTATTTTTAAATTAATTAATACTCCAAAACTCAAAATAATTATAATAAAAAGAATATAATTCAAAAAATCACCAAAATTTGTCCAAGTGGTCCTCTAGTCATTAGGAATGTCCCATAATTTTCTTAAGGAGAGAAACTTTTCCTTGGTCATATTATTAAATTTTCTTTGGAAATCCTTATTTTCCACCAAAAATAATTACATAAATAAATTAAATACAGAAAAATCACATTTTCTCCTCTAATGTCTTTATTGACATATGAGTGAAGTCACATAAAAATTTCAAATTCATTTGAGCTCAATTTAGTGAGTTATGAAATTATTAAGTTTGAAGGGCAAAATGGTAATTAAAATTTTAACCCTTAATTAAAACTTTAGGCTTAATAAAAAATGAAAGAGTAAAATATTTGATCTTAATCTGATTTGGATGGTTGAAATTTAAATAATTAAAGGGTAGAAACCTATTAAACAATTCAAAAATAATTAAAATAAACTTTAATTAAAATAATTAATTAATTTTGGGAAGAATAATAAATTTGGAATTATTAAAATAGGGATGTCATTAGGAAGAGATTTGTTCTTTAATTTAAGAATCCCTAAATTAATCATCCCAATAAATTTAAAAATTAAATTAAATTAAATTAAATTAAATTAAATTGAAACATATTAAATTAAAATAAATTAAAACACATTAAATTAAATTAAATTAAATTAAATTAAATTAAATTAAATTAAATTAAATTAAATTAAACTAAATTAAATTAAATTAAATTAAATTAAATTAAACTAAATTAAAACTAAATCAATTTAAATTAAATCAAATTAAATTAAATTAAGCTAAATCATATTATATTAAATTAACTTAAATTAAATTAAAGTAAACCACATTAAATTAAAATTAAGTCAAATTAAATTAAATTAAATTAAATTAAATTAAATATAACATCACCTAAGACATGAAGAATTCAAAATAAATCTAAAACAACTTGAACACTATTCCAAACTTAAATCCATTAACTAAAATTAAATCATAAACCACTTGAACATCCATTCGCCCTCAAAAGCTCGTGATGTCATAACTCTTAAAAGGAGTGTTAAATGAAGTGTTACTTCATTCATGAGATATTCAAATGTCCTAGTTCACTGAGCAAGACAACAAATTTGAACTCCCGGACGATTAATTCATTTGTATAATTAAATTCTCTTGGACTTAGAATAATCCTAGAAATATTGAAAAGATGTTTAAGATTCGTCTTAAGCACTTCCTCGATATGATAGGATATTTATAAGAACAATTGAACTTAATTGTTCTTTGATGAAGAAAATCGTCCTCAAACCAAAATACAAGAACCTAGACGTCATAGGAAATGACTAGCTATAGGATTAGGAACTTGGTAGAAAAAACCACAACCCTTCCCTTAGCTTTACCTAGGAACTTACTTTAAATGCTTAAATATTCTAACTGTGTTTTAAGTGCAGCTTGGGATGACGGGAAGACCCTTCAGGTACGCTTTTATTTTATTGCAATTTACTTTATTGCAAATTTATTTAATCGCATCGCACTTACTTTTCTTGCATGATAAACAATCGTTGCATGAAAACCCACACCTTTATGATAGTCTCTAAAGCGAAACCAAAACTAAATTAAAAGTCATTACAAGATAAAATTCACCGCCACAACATTTCAAAATATAAGACAACTCAAAATTTAATCACAAACAGAACACAAAAAACAAGAACTACAACTAAATTAAAACGTCTTGTTGGATGATCAGGAATACCTCGGATGATGTAACCTACGTGTTGCTAACGGGATTTCCCACGGTCTAAATGAAAGTGTGGAACTCATTCAAGTTGAGTTTAGCAAATTCATCTGGACTAAGTGAATCCGATAAAAATAACGATGCCGGAAGGATGGAACCGTGGGATCTTAACCGGTGTTGTTATAATCAACTTTAAGATTTGTTTTAATTAAAACATAAAAAAACACTTGGAAATTAAGACCTTCTCTAAACCGAACACTTCTCTCATCTCCCGATTTATAACTTCTAAAACTAAACCTCTGCAACAACAAGGAGCTCGGAGCATGGTGGGCAGCACGGCCATCGTCATCAGCAAAACCTGAGTCTACTTCAACAAAACTTTCTTAGAATTAAATAACCAAGTTATAGGACTTCGAGGTAGTTTGCCTAGTGCAACATAAATCCCCAATTCTTCGTTATGCATTTGCATGATCATGTCATTTAAATTAAGCCCTAACCGGTCTTAGGACTCCGAGGTAGTCGTCCGATACGACATAAACCCTCACATCTTCGAGGCTATTTGTATGATTTTATCATACAAATATAAGTCCTAATTAATTAAAATTGGCAAGATCAAAACATTAAATAAATATTAGGATTTTCCTAAATTCAAGCCAAACAATAGGATAGTCGGGAAATTACCGAAGTTCACTTTGAATCTGTGATTTCTCCTACCTTTCCTCCTTTGAATTCCCAAAACAAAATGTTCCAAACTTGATCCATTCCCTATCGAAATTCTAAAATTCAATCCTCGAAAACTTAAACTTTGAAATTCTTGAGAGCGGAACTATCGATTATTATCGAGAGTTTTCTTAGGTGATTCCCGTCACTTAAGATGTAATTAACTATAGGGCTTGCCTTTATAGGGAATTTTAAGAACCTGTAATATAAACCCCGTTTAATGTTTTCATATTAAACGAGGGAATTTGTCGGCTTATAAAATTGGTTCGCAGACCAAACGGATGTCACAAATCTCATAGTTTATTTAATCGAGCCCCATCATCAAGCAGTGTGTCTATTCTTCGGGATAGATACACGGTTTGTGGTGCGGTGCACGTTTACATAAACTATTTGGGATGTGAGATCGGTTTGATTTCATATCTTAAAACCTTTAAATTTAAAATTATTTTCAAAATTAAATGTTATCTTTTAAACTATATATTTAAATTAAATTTAAAATATAAAAAATTCGCCGACAATTTCTGTAGGCGACCCCCTTTTCGAAATAAAACACACAACTCAAAAATAAGCCGTACAATTTCTGGCGACTCCGCTGGGGACTATTCCTCTCTCCATTTTTAATCAGATAGTTCTGCTTTCAAAAATCGGTAGTGTATTCATGTCCCTAATGGATCAAACTACCCTTCTTTCCGTTGGAATACTATGTTCATTTCTAACTTGATCAAGTATAGCCTAACATTCTCTCGCATTTAGGAGCCACCTGTTTAGACACCCCTAAATGTAGAGGTTCCGAGATCCTTTTACCTCATTTCTGAGGTGGGGTGGACCCCCAATAGGTGTTAGTTTAGGAGTGATCCTTCGAGTTGAGAAGTCTTGCATAAGACTTTCTTTTCCTTTCCAACTCTGAATCAAATTCATTACCTTCTCTACACCTTTGAACATTCCGTTCTAAATAAACAAACCCTCTAATGAATGACTCTTTTAACAAACATACATGCACAAGAATGTGTTCGGACTCTTTTCGATTCCTTTCTTTTCGTCCTGATGAGAAGAAGCATAACTCGGGACTCGACAATAGAATCTACCTGCAGAAATGGAAGCCCCAAAGCTGATTTTCTCCTTCACCAATGGACTGGACTTCGCTATTTACAAGGATGAACTGCCCGACAATGGGATCATCCGGTTTGGACAAGCATTCGAGAACACAAATGTCAAGTTCGCTGACGTTACTCTCTTCGCACTAATGGACAAAGTGCCAGAAACTGATAAACCCATGATTGAGTTCAACCTTAAGTTAACTCAAGAATTTCCTTCCCTGCAAAGGGTTCCAACTGAGAGGAATACCGCTGTCCAAAGGAGGACTGTTATCTCTACCCCCACTGGTCTAGTCGTCTCTGCACCTACCCCGGCTTCCGCCAAACTAAAGGGGAAGGAAGTTCAAATTTGTAACGAGCATGTTACCGTGGAGGGTACGGATTTCGTGCAAGACCTTCTCGTTTTGAAATTGGGTCCAGCTCAAGGGTTCCACCCCTAACACGGACTCGCAGAAGAAACAGAGGCGGGAAGATCGCCGTGAAGGCCGAGACCGCTCGAAGTCGCTTTCTTAGAAGAAATCCCCGAGTATACACCACTACTCGAATACATACCATTGCTCGAATATACACCCCTTTTGGAAGGAAGTAGATTCCATCCTCTTCCGCCGCGGTCGACGAGGAAAATGTCCGCAGGATTGCTTCTACATTACCTCGGCCCGCATACTACAGCGACAACAGAAAGAAAAGGGCAAGGATTACACCATTTGCCCGACTACAGACTGTGATTGAGAAAACATAAAAATCATATAGGTACAAGAACTAAAGACATGTGTGTGTAGAAGTAAGTCTCAAATTAACATAGCATGAAAATTTCAAAGTAAAAGGACTACCCTAACACCAGACAATATTATATATGATCTGGAGTTAAAATAAATAGTAGGGCACTAACAACTAAAAAGAGTTCAGCATCCAAATCAACACTAAGCATGAATAACATAATGTCCAGTACAATAAAATAACTGAAAGTCAGTAACAACTAGGGATAGAAAATACAACCAGACTCAAAATAACTACTCCTCCTCCTCCTCCTCATCATCATCCTCATCCATAGCCTTACGACATTCAAACATTTGATAATGAGGATATGAAGGAAACTTTACATTCTAATCTCCCTTTAGAAAGCTCACTAGGGAAGTATTAAAACTAGCTTCATAATCACTTTTCAGTTTGAGATATTGTTATAAACGGTCCCAATGATCTTCATTCTCTTTTGCAGCTGACAATGCATCAAAAAGATATTAGATTGATGCTCCATAAAGCGATCATGAAGTTCTTCCAAAATATTAGGAGGTGGTGCAGCACCACTAGAGGTAGAAGTTCTAAAGGTAGAGGTAGAAGGAATATCTAAAGATTGACGTCTAGAAAAATGCATAGCATGCTTTCCATATAGGTACACATTAGTCTTACCAATATGCTTTAGTAGTTGTAGCAACTTCTCCCAAGTATCACATTTAACTCCGGATTGCTTGCATAAAGTAAACATAAGAGAAGGCTAACTCAAACCTCCAGTGGTGCCACTTGTAGAAGAACTGATAATGGACTTGTAGATGAGATAACCAATATCAATGGGTTTTATGTTATGAATACAATAATTCATGGTGTCTCTCTCTCGAGTCACTTCACTTAAAATGATTTGCAGGAAGTAGGTGAGCAGAGATACAATATTATCAGGCCTTAGATGGGGCATTGAGCTTAGAAGAAGAAATGTTTACCTTGTGATTGTTCTTGACCTTCCAAGCTCCACACCCATCAGTAAGAAATCCAATGATCTCATCCAACCCAACGTCCATAAGATCAAATTCAGAATAAAAGCAATCAGGAACCCTAGGCAGCTTGCATAAGGCATTAATCCTCTCCGGGGTAAACTCAACTCTCCTTCTATAACCAAATTTTCTACTGAACCTCTTGGTCGAGAAAAGCTCCTTTCTACAATTATATACTTTGATAACAAAAAATCATTGTATCGATCTTGTGCTTTAAGATTAGCAAATTTTTGTGATCGAATATATCTTTCCCCTTTCCTCTCTTTGTTTTATGTGACATCACAAATCTAAAAATAATCCAAATAAATACCATGGAAAAGTTCTAAAAGCTCCTACAAGCATATTCCAAGCAAACAAACTTCTTAGCATGAAATTTAACTAAATTTCTCAATACTTTTCCATATTTTTGGTATTTTTAAATATAGAATAAATCCATCGTAAAAGAATAAAATTTCTTAGGCAAAGTGTAGATTTACTCTAAGAAGAAGAAATCCAGAGTTTTTAAGTCCAAAAACTTCAAATATCATGAGCAATGGGGAGCCCTATAATGCCTTGCATCGAGTTTGGGGAGGAAGAAGGTGATCGAGCGGTGAAAATGGTGTGAACTGGTCTATTTCACGTTAAATGGGTGGTTTGGCTGATTCGACGCTTAGGCGCACTGCTTCACGAGTAACTGGCTCTTAGTTGCAAGATTTCGGTGCCTAAGCGCTAGTGTACAGTTTTGCAAATTTTGATTTTTTTTAGATAAGAGCACGACAAATGAAGGCCTCTGGACCCTAATTACTTGTTTCAACATCATTTTGATAATTTTAACATCTTTCATAGGTTTTTAAAATACAAACAATCTAGTCTATTCAAGCACACTAATTAACAGCATCATTACAGGTTAGGACAAGTTTTTGGCACCGTTGCTGGGGAAGCTACGGTGAGAACTTGAGAAGAGTTTTTGTTGAACCTATAAGGCTTATATTTGGAAATTGTAGTATTATTATCGAGTGTTTTTAGTTATTGTGATTCCATTTAAAAGAAAAATCCAAATTACCTAAAATATTATTGAATGCTTGAAGTACTAGATATATATCTGATTAGTTAAGTCTTTAGATTTGAATGTGTAGTTCAGGAGCTGCAATCTTGAACCGTACGACATAAAACAAGGGATAACTTTTGGGAGGATTAGGAAACCCCAAGGAGAAAATTGCTGTGCAAGTGAAATAAGTATAACATTAGGATTCATTAGGCTGCCGACGTTAAAATAAGCGCTTCATGGGTGGCAACCCATAGGTTATCTATCTTAGTGTGTTTGTGAGTTGTATTTTTTTAGGTTTGATGTGTTTGTTTTAGTGTGGATTGATCATTTTTATTGATGTTGGTGGATGTTTGAATTGTTAATGGATTGATTTGATCTTTGTGTAGCATGATTAAGGCGATTTCTTAACTTCTCATTATGGCCAGACTTGTATATGCTCTCTTGTAGTAAATGTATTAACGAGTACATTATGACTCAGTTCTAAACCAAACTTGTGGATTAACTGGAGACATGATGAGTTTAGACATAGAACAAATGTGATGAGTTAAGGGAAGAATTGACATAATTTATCAAAGTGTGTTTGTGTTTCTGTTACAACAATATAGATGACTTTGTGAACACCTAAATATATATTCCTAAGCTGATACCTATTTTTCAAGTTAGACATTTCCTTAGTTCAATTTCATTAGGGCATCTTTAGTTTAGATTTAATGTCTATTACACACTGTTCTGTCCTAAGTATATTTGCAAATGTTCTGATAGAAATTTGTGGTAGTTAAAATTTCTGAACTATTTTTCTTCCTGTTTATATTTTATGTACTAAATGTTATACATGTTAAAATTAAAGTATGGGGGAGGAAGAAAAACTTTTAAAAAACTAAGCTTTATTTGTCCTCAACATACTACATTTAAAAATTATTTTGAAATAACCTATGATATGTGGTGTTATCTTTAGAGAACTATATTTTTAATTCTATGAATGTTATAGTAGGCTTAACTTAAATTTTTTTGGTGGTAAGGGGTAGTTCTAGAGCTAAGATATTTAGTATAAGGGAATAGAGATATGGTTTTACTATTATAGTAAGAAAAACTGTATTTTTTAAACACCAGGAATCTTAGATTTACACTTTAAAAAGAATTGAGACTCTATCAAAAATCATTTTTAAAACTAATACACATTATCAAGTAAAGAAATGTGAGACATTTTTAACTTTAAGTGGAGGATAATGAAGTTAAAAATCATTAAAGGCTATCTGATATAGTAATCCTCACATAAAAGCGTAAGGATTAAAAAGATCCCGAAAAAAAAGAAAAAGAAAAGCAAAAGAAACAAAATAAAGAAAAGTAAAAAAAAATATGTGGGAAGAATCTTAAGGAGATGCCTAATTAAAAATTGGCTTCAATCATCTTAATGGAAGAAACCTAATTACACTATTGAGCTTACTATCAATTTTAAATGTATTAGTCAAATCTTTACTAATAGTGTTCTCGAATAATTCTATCCTTTAATTTTTCTAGGATTCCCAAGTCTAACAAATTCAATTTATTTCTGAAATGAATAGAAAATAAGAATTCTTAACTTAATTATTAGATATTCTTATACCCTAGTTCTAGCTTGAGTTGTTGAAAATTTCTCTAAAGTAACACTATCACATTTATTGGGAAAAACTATAGGAATCTTTAATTAAACCCACTACCATAAGTTAAAGCATTTGATTTATAAAATAGGATAGTTACTTGAGGACAAGTAACGTTTTTGTTTGGGGGAATTAATGCGCATAAAAATGTGTTATTTTTTATATACCTCTTATGCTCATTTTTAATGATATTGCACTTTACAGGATGGTAATTTGCGTGTTTTGGTTTCAGATATAAGTGAGAGTTTTGGAGAAAAAGGATTGAAAATGGAGCAAAATGGGGTCAAATGGAGCAAAGGAGCATAAAGTGAAGTGGCGTCTAGGCGTCAGCTTCTGGCGCCTAAGCGCCAGACCTTGTACACGGAAACAGAGAGCCCAGCGTCACGGTGCCGAAGCTGGCACCTAGGTGTTAGACAGTTAATTTAACTTCTAGAAGGCAAGCACATAGGCGCCACAGTTGAGCGCCTAGGTGCCAAAATCATTTTTTTTAAATGCAATGTTTTTGGACTACTTTTGAAGGGCATCTAAAGTGACTCTAAGGGTGTATCTCTACGAGTCTCTCTCTCTCTCTCTTGGCCAAAAGGGGGTCTTTTTGGCATTTCTAAGTCTTAGAATTCTCCAGGAAGGCTGAGTGGTTGTAGATAAGAGTAGGATATGTAGATTATTGTCGGTCGTTTTAAATTTTCCGTTTCGTTGAAAAATATGTTTTTGGGTGTTTTGTTGTGAAAAAGGGTTTTAATTTTATAAAATAGAAATTTAATTTAATTTAATATATATTAATATTTTTATTATTGAAAAATATGAAATCAAGCTCGATCTCATATAAATAATAGTTTAAATAATCAAGCATTTCACCGCAAGACATGTATTTATCCCGTAGAATAAGTACGTGGCTTGAGGTGAAGCTTGATCAAATAAACTAAAGAATTTATGACATCCATTTGATCCAAATTCCTTCTCTCTCTCTCTCTCTCTCTCCCTCTCCCTCTCTCTCTCTCTCTCTCTCTCTCTCTCTCTCTCTCTTCCTATGCTACCCAAACCATACCCAAGTGTTATTTCTCTTTCTTTTTCCTACTCTAGCCAAAACCTAGCCCTAATTTCAACATCTTCTTCATCACTTTCCCAAACCTTAAACCTAGCCTTAATTTCTCACACTTCCTCCTCCTCACCCTACTCAAAAACTTAAAACTACTCATCCATTAATTATCTCTCTATAACCTACACAAAAGCTATTACCCAACCTTCTAATCCTCTCTCCCTCTGAAGAGTACTCAACACTCCACTCAAACTCCTGATCCTCTCTACCTCTCTAGCCTAATTGAAACCTCACTTCAATGTCTCTCATTCTATCATTCTCTAGCTTACCCAAAATCTTCCCCCCACCTTAACCAGCACATCCCTCATTTTCTATGGCCTAAACATAAGCCCTAATTACTTTTTCTTATTGTGCTTTTCCTCACAAAGAATAAATCAATCAAAATAATGTAGTTGTACTTATGTGCTAAGAAAGGAGTAAAATTCATGTGTTGTGTATATTCCATGCAAATGAGTAAATCCATGTGCTATCTGTGTAAATTCCATGCAAGTTAGTAATTCCATGTGCTATGTGGTATATATTTCATGCAAATAAGTAAATCCATGTGTTATGTGATGTGTATTCCATGCAAACAGAAAAGTTCAAGCGCTCTGTGGTGTATGTTTCATGATATTTTTTATTTGATAACTTATTCGAAGAAAATTTATGCAACTTAGGTTTATTTCATGCAAATTAATGTGGCTTAAGTTTATTCCATGCAAATCTGTGTGGCTTAGGTTTATTTCAAGAAAATTATTATGGCTTATGTTTCTTTTAAGCAAATGCATGTGGCTTAGGTTTATTCCATACAGATTTATGTGGCTTAATTTTATTCAATGTAAATCCATGTGTCTTATGTTAGTCTTCAAAAAAACCTTGTGAATGTACTTATGATCTATGCAAGTAAAAAATTTTCAAGTGGTAGTTTATGGTCTTGCTAAATACCTATGTTTGTGGCTATATGATTTCTGTGCCAAATAACCATGATTGTGGTTTTATGTTAATATAAGTAAGCAATTTGCGATTTTATAGATTTTGGTGGAGAGTGTGCTTATAATATCTAGCTAACAAAATTAAAAAGAATAAAGTTGTGCTTACATGCCTGGGATTGGCTACCTTCATGAGTTAGGTAGTGATAGAGAGATTTACAAAAATTTATATAGTTTAGAGACCATAATTTACATATATATATATATATATATATATATATATATATATATATAATCTAAGACGGACCGAGGAACGGAGCGGCACCCGCCGGCGCCTTTCACCAGTCGGTGAGCGGCGTCCCTTTTAGCTCTTCAGTCGTCTCTCACTTGGAATCTAGCTCACAGGTTTTTTGAGGGGTTGCACGGCATGGAGTTGTGCCTTGATTTCGTGGAATGGCTGGGACCGGATATTGTCTTCAGCGTGCTCTTATTTCTTGAAGATCCCGCTGATCTTGTGCGACTGAGCGCCGTTTCCCGTTCCTGGCGGCGGATTGTTATTGAAAATGGTTTTTGCAAGAATTTTTGCTCAAGAATATGCTCCGAGGTCTCAAATTTTGCACATGTGACTGAAATAAGTAGCGTGCAGAGTTCAGAAGCTGGGTCTAGCTCTGGTGCAGAATGGAGGAGTTTAGAAAGAGAGCACAGGGTCTATTCATATTTAAGCCACTGCATGGTTTCACCTGTAGCGAAAAGAGATTGCATCCTTGAAGCATTCTGCGCCTCCAGCACTGATAATTTTCCCGATGAGAGCATCGAAAACACATTGGAACCAAACGATCGTGTAGACATGAGACCTTCGTACTGGTCGAGTGAGGGACATTAACTTATAGTTTGCTTTCAAAGTTGTGTAATAAATGAAATAAATTACATACATTTGAAGCGTACTTTCAAAATGGGAATCCCGTATAATCAGCAAAATCAGTAAGGTTTCGGATGGGCTATTGCTCGTCTCCTTCCAAGACTTCTAAAGCTGGTCAAGTCAGTGCAGTTGATGATTTCAGGTGGATCTATGTTTCACCTGAATCTAAAAATGTTGCAGGAGAATGCCTTGCAATCTTTCAAACAATATTCAAAAATAGAAACACAAATATTTTTTTTCAATAAAAGTTTAAAAATAAAGTTGAACTTTCCCAAAGCAAATTCAAACTTTTTCAAAGCTCATACTAAATACCCCA
Organism: Papilionanthe hookeriana x Papilionanthe teres; assembly: GCA_022702705.1. Taxonomy (NCBI): domain Eukaryota; kingdom Viridiplantae; phylum Streptophyta; class Magnoliopsida; order Asparagales; family Orchidaceae; genus Papilionanthe; species Papilionanthe hookeriana x Papilionanthe teres. The sequence goes on from CM040422.1 coordinate 6,741,737, forward strand.
TATACGAAACAAAAATAAATAATTTCTTTTAAAACAAAATTTAAAACAAAACCTTTCTTAAAATAATAAACTCGAAACAAAATCTAAGACTTTTAAAATGAAACTCAAGCACAACCTTTTCAAAGCAAAAAAAAATTGTGAGTTCACCAATTATACCATAATTATATGATTTTCCAAATCCTCTTTTGTATCTAAATTATAAAAGACTTGTAGATGTTTATAAATTTGACCCCTAAATAAACATGCTCTCTTTTAGGAACATGTGATTTATAAGCTTAACTCCTAAGCATATAAGTCAAGAACAATTTCATGCCTACACATTTCTTACATTAAGATTCAATCGCATGCTTAATAGAATATTTGTATTACTAAAAAAGATTTTTATATAAATTTTCCTTTTCTCGAGTGAAGTAAGCATGTGAATGAAACTTAAGTATTAAAAGTGTAACAATCAAAGGCTTGAACATGAGACGATTTAGGCATGTAAGCTCCAACAAATAATAGTAAACCAAACTTTAGAAGTCAAACCTAGGAGAACAGTAATAGAAAAAAGTCAACCTAGGATAGAAAACTAACTATTAAAACTTAAACGTAGAAGTCACTGATTTTCACAATGATAAAAAAACTAAGAACTAAAATAAATCATGAATTAAATATCAAACTCACAAAATAAATGTAAAATACACAACTTAAAGAATGGGAACCACCACTAGACAGATCAGTTATGAATCTTAGGTTAGTCAACATAGAAACAAAACCTAGTATGGTACACACCCCAATCAAGAAGCCTGGGTTAGAATATTAAGTACACTTAGTTAGTGCTAATGACTATGATTTATAAAATAGATAGCTTTACTCCTTGGACTAAATAGGCGCTCTAGATTAACGTAACCCATGGTTACTAAGAAAGACACCTCGAACCACCTAATAGTGAGAACATCTTTACTCGTCATTGCCATGGTAACAGTAGAGACATCTTGTTATTTGGCTAATTAATATTTTAGAATCCTAATGCACCCCAGATGATTGAAAGTCATGAGAATCTTGACTAGATATGATATACCCAAAAATTAGGTCAGTCCACCAATTTAGCTTCCATGAAGAGTCGGGTCTATTTTACGGTTAGGACTTCACTCCCATTTAGAAATCCATCTAGCCATTGTTACCCCTTAATCTAAGGTTATACTCCAATCAACATACATTATCTATCATATCTTAGATTCCAATCAAAGATTTAATCTCAAACAAAACTCCAAAACTCTTTTAATCCAAAACCAAAACTTTTTCAAAACTCTAAAATCTTTAAAATCCAAAAACTTTTCAAAATTTCAAAACTCTTCTAATCCAAAACCAAAACATTTTCAAAGTCATAAACTTTTCAAAATCTAAAACTAAACCAAAACCTTCTCAAACTCCAAGACTCATTTAATCCAAAACCTAAGTCTTTTCAAATCCTTAGAAAACTATCCTCAACATAAACCAAACTCCTTTTAACTCAAAGAGAACCTTTTCATAGCCCTATGTTTTTTGAACTTCATAAACCTACCTTTTAAACATCAAACATTCCCAACTTCGCCTTTCTCCAAAAATTCAAACCACTCCAAATAAACCTTAAACTTCAATAAAAATTTAATAAACCTTAGCAAACTTTAAAATTAATAAAAATTTAACAAACTTTAACGAAATTGAAACGTTAACTAAAATTTAACAAACTTCAAAAAAAACTTTCACATCATTAATACAAACTAAATACTTTCAAACAAATATTTAACAACTTCAAAATAAATTAAACAATTAAAAAAAATTAAAGACCTATCCCTCAAATAAACTTTAACATCCTCCAATAAATTTCAAACAGTATTCAAACATTTTCAAGTATTCTTAAATTTTAATTAATCTTACAATATTCTCAGATAACTTTAAACTCAAACAAAATTTAAACAAATCCTCAAGTAAAATTGAAATATCTTCAAACAAAGTTTTAAAATACTTCAAACAAGCAAGCTTCATAACTTAAAACAAACCCAAATCAATAAAAACAAATGAACTCAAATCGAGCTTTCATTTAAGATCAAATACAACCAGCTAAAGTCTTCTAGTCAAGTAAATCAATCGAAATCAAACTCAATTAAATTAAATCAATCCATATCAAAATTTTTAGAAAAACCTAATTCAAATCGAACCAAATCAAACACTTTCAAATCAAATCAATCCAATGAAAATTTTCCAAACCAAATTAATCCAAATCAAGTTTTTTCTAACCAAAGCAAACTTTTTCAAACTGAATCAATATGAATCAAACTCTTTCAAATCAAATCTAATCCTCAAAGAAAAAATCAAACCATTTTTAAAAAATTCAAAATTCTAATCTTTATGGCATACCTTCTTCCCATAGTTAGTTAAGTCTTTTTTTTGGGCTTCTCTATGGTACATTATCTTCGGATTATATGTCCCAAGCTTTCAATTCTAAACAAGTTCTTTCAAGCATATCCATCAAAAGCTTCAATCTTCATGACATTTACTATGTAATCATGTCTGATATAAGTCAATACTTTAATTGAGAGTATTCTCAGGAGCTAAAATTCCTGAGATTTAACTAACTTGTGAGCTTACACTTGTAGGGATACCCACCATAAAAAAAAAATCATATCTTACACCCATATGGTAGGGGAAAAATCCCTAGTAAATGTAGAGCCATAAGTCTTAAAGATTTTTTACATCTGAGTGATTAGATTCATTTTTAAGAAATAGTTTTATGACTTAAGGTAGTATAATATTCTTCAAATGACGCATCAGATTGTATAAATAATTTTTTTTAAGATCTATGGTAGATACCCATAAGAAAAAAATATCCCACCAACTTCCTCATAAACCAGATTCATTTTTATCTGATTGTAACTAGAATAAGCGTCCATAAAACTGAGCATTTGATGTTTTAAGGTAGAATTAATCCATTGATTTATTCAAGATAAAGGGAAGATGTCTTTTGGACAAACTTTATTAAGATCTGTATAATAGATACACATTATCTACACTACAGAAGCCTTTTTCACCATAACGATGTTCACAAACCAAACATGATGATGTACTACCCATCAAAAATTAGCCTAGAGAAGTTTATTTCCTCTTGTTAATTTCTTACTTGTGTTTTGTTGCAAAATTTTTCTTGTTCTGATTGATCAGCTTGTAAGTGGAGTTTATTTTCAAGAAATGCATAACTACTTCAAGGTCAACACTGGGCATATTTGCAAGGATCTAAACAAATATGTCTTGATTTTTTTAAAAGAAAGTTCACATATTCCATTTTTTGCTCATCAGATAGTAATGATCCCAATTGCATTATCCTAGAAGGATGTTCCTCTAACAAGAAAACACATATCAATTCTTCTACCAAAGGGGCTCGTTGGGATATATCTTCATCTTGGAGTTGAAAACTTATGATACTAAGAGTCACCGATGGGCATAGTTGGGCTTGCCCAATGTAGTATGATTGTGTTATTTTTAATCCCCATGCTTAATGCCAACTCCAAATGATGTTGAACCTAACACTAAAGAATGACTAGAGAGGTTCTCTAAAGATGACACTATATCTTGACTATAATTTGACAAGTATGAATTGAATCAAATGACTCATTTTCCAGGGTAACACTTCAAAAGTGACAAGGATAATGTTTGTTCTCTTGATACCCATAAACTGGTTATCCAAGCCGTAAAGAGATCTAGTAGCATGTTGTAATTAGTTTTTCATCAATCTTAGACCAAGAAAATTTGAATAAAATAAGACATTGACTAAACTCACTCTGTCTATCAGGATTCTCCATATGTTATAATAAGGTTCGCCAATTCCAGCACTTATAATAAGTGAATCTTAGTGAGAGATTTGGATCCCCTCAAGTTCAAATTCATCAAGGCCATGGAGTGTTTGGCATGAGAGTCTTTAAACATAGGCTTTTCATAGGTAGTGATATGAATCCATTTAAATATTAATGGTCTTCCACTGATTATTCCAATTTCATCGTCAGTCTGGTGATTCTTTTATTATTGCATTTAGGATTTTTGCCCCTCTAGTAGGGTGTTATTTGCATGAGGATCTTACTTTGAATGAATTGGCCTAAGTACCTTGTCAAATTAAAATTTCAATCTCTTTTTTAATTTGATAACATGCTTTAGTATTATGGCCATGAATGTGATGGAAGTGACAATATAATTTGTGATTCTCCGTATTTGGCCTTAATAAAGGTGACCACTTAAAAATTTCCTTATCTTTAATTGCCTTCAAATTGTTAATAAGTGAAGCGTTAAAGCAACATGTTTTCCTTCTCTGCTTGAAATTCACGTTTTTGAGGTCAGGGGGAAGACAATGGTTATCTCTTGGCTCATATTTCTTCTTTTGAGATACAAGAGTAGTATCTGCAAGGGTATTCTTATGTTTTCCTAAGTTGAGCTCAAATTAATTTTTGTTCATATTAATGGTTTTGTCAGCTATAATTTGGGCTTCAATGTGATGGATGAGGCAAGCATATGAATGAATGATTTCTTGTATTAAAGATGAGTAAAAAGGACAAAAATTTAATCCCTTTAAGAAGGCGAATATTTGTAATTTTGCGTTCACTTCAAGTGAGAATCATTGGAAATAATCTTTCAACGGCTCTCCCTCACTTTGATGAATCCAAAAAGGTGAGAGGAGTTGTATAATTCTCCAATCCATGATGAATTCCTCCACAAATATTATGAAAAACTCATAAAAGTACGGATGATCCATCCTTTGAGTGAATAAAATCTAGTGCATGCTTGGTCTTTAAGTGTAGCATTTAAAATTTGGTAAATGAGAGTGTCTGAAGGTCATTGTATGGTTTTTGTATGTGTATGATCGTCTATAATGATCATCGTATTCATTGGGGTCAAATGTCCCATTGTGAGAGTCATTTCATAGAAGCTTGAACCCTTTTGGAAAAGGGGATTTGAAAGACTATCTCAGCTAATCGAGAATACTCTTGAAATTTATGTCAAATAGAGAAATAACTTATATTCCTTAGAAGGAACCCTTCTTTCACTTAAATGTGTAACTCGTTATAGATTACACGAGGTTGAACTAACTTTTCTCTATGTGTTGGAGGCTCGCTACTAGGATTACTACATGAGATGGATATGTAGAGCTAGCATTATCTAAAAGATCAAATTCATTAGGAGGAAGTTCAATGTGTAGGGGGGTGCTAACTGTATACCTCCAAATAGTGAATTCTAAGGAAACTTTGTCCACTATCCACTATGATTGATTATAGAGCCTCCTATAAAAGTCAGAAGATATCATTTCGAGATTTTTTCAATCTTCATACACAATCTTCAAGAGGTACGAAGAAAGTTCATTCACCAGCCGGGTAAGATATCTCATTGGGAAATGAAGCAGAAGGTTGGCATTTCAGACTTCGAGACTTTGCCATGGAACGATGTGCAAAAATATTAGGCGCTGAAAATTTTATGGTGGAAGAGTCATAATTTAACATTTTAATATTGTACAAATATCTAATACACACATAGACTAAAGAAAAGCAGTTGGAGGAGTCACCAAAAACTTTATGCAAAAAAAAAAATACTGGAAGGAAAAGTATTGTGGGGCAATGTAATTCACCATATGTGTTTAAGTCTAAGGTGTCCCCATCTCTCATAACTGGGAGGGCAGGATTACAGATTTTTACTAAAATTTCACTTAACTTCATACGATGAAAAAAATATATAGATGTTAGACACAACAATACTATTTGATCCATAAAGGTTACAAGTAGGGGTCACCGGCGACTGGTGGTAGATAGCAGCTAAAAATGAAGGTCGACGGTAGTCGTCAGCGGTTGGTGACTACGGAAGTCAGTGGTATTTTCGGGCCTTTTTTGGACTACGATGATTACAAACAAAGGACATCAACTGACGGTGCTCGCTGGCGGCATATGGTATTTGATAGGTGGAATTACTCTTTACTTCTCTCTCTCTCAAGTGAAAAGAGGGGCTTATATACAT